>PJEX01000056.1:24714-134428 GCA_005350895.1 Colletotrichum tanaceti
GGTGAAAAAAGGGTTAGACGGCCCGCTGCCGGACATGAATGGGGTCTCGATAAGGTTGTTCTCCTCCTCTTTTTTATTATTATCATCCTTATATCTGTCTTGCTAGCAGATTCCGGGGTAAAAAGAGAAGGAATTGTTAGAAGGAAATAAAAGTGGCGCGCGCGTGCTTTTCCGCACGAAAGCGGCGATGGTGTTGAGCGGCTGATTCGCATGATGATTACGACAGACTTGCGCAAAAGGTGAGAGCGCCCCTCTCCTCCTCCTCCTCCCCCTCCTCCCCCTGGTGCTTTTCCTATCAGCTACCGTCAAGCGTAACGCTAGAGCCTGGGGGCGTAGACTTGTCTCTCGTCCGGGATTTGCTGACATCGTGGCCTCGTCGAGGTCCACCAGGACACGTGGCTGACGAGCGGGCGGGTACCCGTAGAGAGGAGGCAGAGGAGGCGGCAGAGAAGGAGAAGGAGGACAAGAAGAAGAAGAAGGTGGTAATGGTGGCCCAGGTTCGATATCAAAAGGGGAATGGGGGGGGGGACACTTGTCACTCACACACCTTTTCCACGGATGAGTCGGCTCGAAAAGGTGCCAACACGAGAAGAAAGAGGATCCAACGCGTAATTATAAATCCAAGTTGTTGAGAAGAGCCGCCAGGTCGTCTGCGAGCTTTTCCGTGCCCTCTAGGCTCTGGCCCTCTCTGGCCTTTGATTATTGAGCCTCGTCACCCCCATTGGATATTGGATCCATAATGCCCCCCCATGTCCATGTCCATGTCCATGGCCCGAGAGACACGCAGACACGGAAAAGCAACCATGAACGACCTACAGCGCTACCAGCCCCTCACAGGCAATGATCTCAGGGATCTGGTATTACATGGCCTGGCCAGCCGGTTATCCGTGAACCGTGACACCCTCCCCCCTCCTCTTCCCACCCCCCTGCAAAAAGACCCTGTCAGCCCACGAACATGGAGGTTAATACCTGGTGTGGATTAGCGCAGGGTCTGAATCTATTATCTAACCGCCATCTCACTCCTCCCCCCGCACGAGCGGAAAAGCTGGGCGCCCCATCTCCCCCACGGGGGAGGAGGATCAACCCACTGTGATGTGGTGGCCGGCCCCCCTCCCCCTCTTATCGCGACTCCAAGCGGAGTCGGCGGAGAGGCGGGATCGTTCGTTTTTGTGTGTTTTTCGCCGGTATATATGGAGGTTTCTGCACAGAGCGAAGGCCAGTTTTGGGAAGAGAGAGGGAAACTGTGTGCTCTTACGTCCTCAACCAGCTTATCAAGGTCACTGTATCTTTCTCTTTCTATATTTTCCTCTCTCTCTCTCACTCACTTTCTCCCCCATCCGGCCAGTACTGGACGACGTTTGACACGTGTTTTTTTGTGCAAACGACAAATCTTGAACGGGAACCACACGACGACAAGAGAGACGGTCCCCACCACCCGGACTCCTCTCTCTCTCTCTCTCTCTCTAGAGAGACAACAACAACAACACAACAACAGGCCATGGCCGAGCCCAGAAAGTCGGAAGAAGAAGGCAAGGCAAACGTCAGCCAGATGGAGCGCGTCCTGACGGGAGGCTCCAATGCCGGGCCCGACAAGTCCGTGGCCGCTCTTGGCGGCAAGGTCGACGAGTTTGGGGCGCACACCAAGACGGACCCCAAGGAGATTGCGCTCGTCAAGAAGATTGACTGGTACATCCTGGTATGAAGAGGTCCCCCCCTCGTCTCGTCTCGTGTGTTGTCCAGCAGCTTGCGGGTATCATGGTCTTTTGCTGACCGTGACGATGACTTGATTAGCCCATCCTCTGGGTCATGTACTTCCTCAACTTTCTCGACCGCAACGCCATGATCAACGGCAAGCTCAACTCGCTCGCCGCCGACCTCAACCTCAAGGGCACCCAGTACAACACCTGCGTCTCCATTCTGTTTGTTGGGTAAGTTGTTTCTTTTGCTTTTTTTTTTTAGCCGCACTAGACTGATTTCCGGTATAGATACCTGTGCGGGCAGATCCCCTCCAACATGATCCTCAACCGGGTGCGGCCGTCCTGGTACATGGCGGGTATGTATGCCAAGAACGCGTACCTTGTTTATTATATGCTCGCCGAGACTTGCTAACCGTCCTTTTGACTCGCAGGCTTCATGCTGGCCTGGTCCATCATCAGCCTGCTCACGTACCTGGCCCACGACTACAAGACCATGTTGGTGTGCCGCTTCTTGCTTGGCATCACCGAGGCTCCGGTACGTTTCCCATCCTTCACACGTGGAACACCCCTACTCTGTACCACTCTGTAACTCCTTTTCCGCAACGGGATGATGGAGGGGAGGGTGTGAGGGTGTGAGAGAAGCATCGGTTAACCCGTCTCGACAGTTCTACCCCGGCGCGCTGTACATGCTCAGCATGTTCTACACCCGCAAGGAGATCGCGACTCGCATGGCCATCTTCTACACCGGCAACATGCTTGCCAGCGCCTTCTCCGGCCTGATCGCCGCCGGCATCTTTGCCGGGTTGGACGGGAAGCACGGCCTCGCGGGATGGCAATGGTATATATAGTCCCTGTATATTCACATTAAGCACAAACGAAGGGATATGTAGCTGACCGTACCCCAAACCAAAAGGCTCTTCATCATCCAGGGAGCCGTCTCCATCGGCGTCGCCCTCGGGGCCTTTTACTTCCTCCCCAACGCGCCCCTCCAGACGCGCTGGCTCACGCCCGAGCAGCGGCAGATGGCCCACCAGCGCATCTTTGACGACACGACGGACCGCCGCGAGGGCAAGACGAGCGTGTGGAAGGGCCTGCGCGAGGCCTGCACCGACTGGCGCACCTGGGTCTTCTGCCTCATGGACAACATGCACCTCTCGGCCAACGGCTTCAAGAACTTCTTGCCCAGCGTCGTCAAGACGCTCCAGTACAACACCACCATCACCCTCGTCCTGACCTGCCCGCCCTACATCCTGGCCGGCATCATGAGCATCGTCGTCTCGCACTCGTCCGGCCGCTTCAACGAGCGCACGTGGCACACCACCGTGAGCAAGCTCATCGCCTGTGCCGGCTTCGCCATGGCCGTGGCCACCCTCAACACCACGGTCAGATATGTCGGTATGTTTCTCTGTCTCTGTCTCTGTCTCTGTCTCAGCCTCTGTCTCTGTCTCTGTCTCTGTCTCTGTCTCTGTCTCTGTCTCTGTCTCTTAAGCCCGGTTCTTGACATGCCTTTGTTCTAAAAAAGCACTTACTAACACGAATCAGGCATCATGATCTTTGTCGGCGCCACGTACGGTGTAAACAACATCATTGTTCGTCCCCCTTCTCACCCATGCTTCTCACCCATTCTTCTCTGTTAAAAGTCTCTCACTAACATTCCCATCTTCAAGCTCGGCTGGACCGCCTCCACGCTGGGACAGACAGACGAGAAAAAGGCCGTCGCCATCGCCATGGCCAACACGTTCGGCAACCTCGCCAGCGTCTACACGCCCTACCTGTGGCCCGAGTCGGACGAGCCGAGGTACCTAAAGGCCATGCTGGCCAGCATCGCCTTCTCGCTCGGCGTCGTCGTCTGCGCCTGGGTCATGCGGTTCGCGCTGCAGAGGCAGAACCGCAAGACCCTGGCGACGAACCCGGATGCCCTGAACCTGTACGTGTACTGAACCGGGTGGTGAAGCACAGAAGTAAAGAGGTCTCATAAAGAGGAGGGTTTTGATTACGGGCTACTTTGATTTAAAAGGCACACGTATTTAAGCTACACGGCTGGTTGGGAGACACCGTTCAGACACAATATGGGAATGGTAAGAATGCACTACTAGAGATGTAGAGATAGATTTTTCTCCCTCTCTTGAATAATGACTCATGTATCAAACGATGACAAAACTACCTACTTTTGCTCTCGTCCAACACCATCTGGAACGCCTCGAGGAAGGACTCTTCCCAGTCCTTTTCCGTCTTCTTGGGCTTCCAGCCGAGCTCGGTTGCGAGATCGGGCTTGGTGGCAGAGCTGTGTCTTGTCAGTCGACAGTCCGAGAACCATCATATAATACACATACTGTCCAAAGGGGGGGAGGAAAGACATACTTGGACGCGTAATTCATCTCGATGATCTGCGGCGTCGCCTTGAGCCACCTCTCGACAGCCTCGTCCAGCGACACGGACCTCGGCTCGGCCGCCTCCAACGCGCCGAGAGCGACGCCGGCCCTGCCCACGCGCCCCGCGACGTCCCGCCAGTCGTGGCTGCCGGTGTTGGAAAAGTAGACGCCCCTACGCCCGGAGGGGATCGCCTCGCCGGCCAGGACTTTACCCAGGACGAGCTCGTACAGCAGGGCGAGGTCCGCGACGTGGACGTGGCCCAGGCGCGCGGTGCCGTCGCCGACGTAGACGGGGACGCGGGCCTCGATGGCGGCCCGGATGACGCTCGGGATCTGCATGGACCCGCGGTTGAAGAGCCCCGTGCCGCGGCCGTAGACGGTGGGCGGCATCATGATGTACGTCTTGACGCCGGCGCGCTCGCCGGCCGTGACGACGGCGACGTCCGTCGTGCGCTGGCCGTAGGCCTCTTGCGCCTCCTTGCGCTCCTCGAACGCATAGACGTCTTCCTTGTCGGACCACTCGTGGACCGTCGTCGTCTTGGTGCCGGTGTTTCTCTCGGCGAGATTGGACGTTCCGGACGTCTGTTGATGGAGTAATTCATAGTCAGAGTTGGAAAACGGGGGGGTTCATAACTCGGGGGATAACTACTGACGTGGATGAAGTGGACGTCCCTGCCCGTCCGCCTCTTGCGGTCCGCGAGCCCCTCGATGAGGGCGACCGCCGAGGCGGTGTGGAAGCCGGTGGGCGCGTGGACGACGTAGTCGTACTCGCCGGCCGTCCTCCTCAGGAACGCGGTGTCGTCCAGCCCCCGGAAGACGACGGCGTCGACGCCCCTTTGCCGCAGCAGGTCCGCCTGCTCCTGCTTGCGGACCAGCGCCGTGATGGCCAGGCCCTTGATCTGCGGGTTGGACGTGTCGAGCAGCTGGGTCAGGACGGAGCCGCCTCTGGTGGTGTGTCAGCCTGGGTGCCTGGGTGCGCTCACTCGATATGATGACATTCCGATGATGATGGGGTGGAGAGGGGGGGGGTCTACATAAAGCCGGTGGCACCGGTGTACAAAAGCCTATCCGCCATTGCCGAGGTTTGGGGCTGTTTGTTTGCGGTTCTAATAACTTGTAAGAGCTGGAGGTGATGTGGGAAATGGGGACCGAGATTTGAGTTGGTTGGATGAATAAAATGTCTTAAAAATGGGTTGACCAGCAGTCAAGATGCCAGGGTCATAAGCTGCGTGGTGTGATACTGTGATATGATACAAAGCCACAGGTAAAGATGATGTTGTATGAGTGAGTTCAATATGAGGGGAACCCTGAAGGGATTTGTAATCATTAATCTATTGGATGGGTGGCCGCGGTGGGCTTACACAAACACAATGTTCTCTCAGTCCGTGGCGTTGAGTATTAATAAGTTCAGACCGGAAACAAAAACAGACCGACTACGACATTTATTAAATGCTTCCCACTCGTTGACGTCATCGATCAGTTTCGAGAGGTTTGTTACCCATCGTTCACACAACTCTAATTACCATCAAAGACTTTCACTTGTGCTGTTACAAGACTATGGAAGACATCAATATTTTGTCATGTAACAAAACAATACCCCCTTAGTTACGTGGGTAATGAAACGGGGTGCCGATCAGTGTCTGTTCCTTGGACTCTGATCACGTGACTTACACTTGATTAGGCTATATATGCTTAGACAGACTGCTCCGATCAGGAGAACAAGACACAACTAATTCTTTTCCTTCGATTCAGACTTAGATCCTTCGGATCGAACTAGAGCCTTTCATTCATGATTTACCTTCGATTGTGGTTACGTGAGATATGGGAGCATTCTCTCTTTCGATCAGTCAGACGGGTGAGGCTCGATCGAGGCTTCTAAACCCCTGATCGAGATAGCTCTTATGCCGATCAAGGAGGCATTTCACGTTAGCTTTAGTAGGTTGTGGTGATTAGTCCTAGTCACCTCGCCGCTCTAGCTATCCCTTCACTACACCTTTCTAGTAGTAACTAACACTTATATGTGACATATTCTCTTCTCATATCACACATGTCATAGGGCAACCACTTACACGGCCTTTTGGAAACTCGGGCCATAATTGTCCTCATTACAGGTTGAGTTGCTTGTATTTGTGAAATGAGTATTAGTGAAGTCTCTGGAAAACTCCCTGGAAAAGTCGAATCATGCTTGAACAAAGTAACAGTTACCCAGGTTCCCTCAGTTCCCTCAGTTGAATCAACGTCTAAACTCATACCAACTACTCACACCCGCTTACAAGCATCCCCCTCCTTCGGCAGCGCCGCAACGTCGACGACGCTAACCCAGATGTTCTCCTTGTTCTCGCTGTACGCCACCAGCAGCCGGTCGCCGACCTGCACCGCCGTCGGGTAGCTGAACCCGAACGCCCGGTTCTTGATGCCGCCGCGCGTGTCCGGCACGATGTCCCTCGTCGCGTTGGTCCGCAGCACGCCGACGGCCGTGTACGCCTGGTCCGGCCCGCTCGACACCGCCAGCGTGAGCGGCTGCCGCTGGGGGTCCGCCGCGTCGTACCGCGGGTTCGACAGCAGGACGCGGTCTCCGTTCCCCTTGCCGCCGCCGCCGCCGTCGAGCCGGGTGAGGAACTGCTTCGTCTTGGCGTCCGGGATGTTGGTCTGGTAGATGCCGTTGCCGAGCGCCGACTTCACCTTGGGGTACCACTCCTCGCCGGCCGGGTCCTCGTTGTACTCGACCCAGACCGAGTGCGTGTTCTCCCGCTCGGGCGAGATGTCGCGCCAGTGCCGCTGCCAGTAGCCCCCCGTCGGCGAGCCCGCGTCGTCGTGCCAGACGGCCGCCGTCTGCTCCTCCATCTGGTGCGTGCCGTCGGCGGCCAGCAGCCCGTTGTTGTACAGCCACGGCGACCACGCCGGCGCCTCGTCCGGCCGCGTCAGCGCCGCGTTGATCTCGCACGCCCGCGCGCAGCTCCGCATGCCGTACGAGGTCCCGTACACCGTCTCCGCGTACAGCTGCGACTCGGTGAAGCCGTTCTTCTCCAGCCAGCAGGGGTCCCCGAGCGGCTCGCCCCCGAGCGAGATCCGGCGCGCGATCCTGCCGGCGCTCGCCCACCGTCCGGGGCACCACCGGCTCCCGGACTGGCCGATGGCGTAGAGCTCGCCGCCGTCACCGTCGCCGGGGAGGTGGACGAAGGAGAGGGCCTGCCAGGCGCGCTGGGCGATGCCCCTGTCGCACCAGTACTTCCAGTCGTGCAGCTCGGTCTGGTTCGGGAGCAGGGCGGCGGGCATCAGGCTCCTGCCGGGGCTCCAGGTCAGCCCGCCGTCGCCCGACGCCGAGATCCACACGTCCTGGCCCATGCTGTCCTCGTCGACCGGGGCGGACGAGTAGGTGAGCAGGACGTTGCGGCCGACGGCGAAGAGCTCCGGGTGGTGCGCGTAGGTCCGGTTCTCGGCCACCCCGTTGTAGACCTGCACCTCCTTCACGACGGGGATCTGGGCCCAGCCCGCGTACAACTTGTCGCTGTAGTCAATGGGGGGCCATACCCGCCACAGGTTGCCGGGAGGCGGCGGCGCCGCCCATGCCGGAAGCCATTGGGAAGAAGCACTTAGAACAAGGCCTGTCGTGACGACCCTCTTGAGAGAGATGGAGGAACTACTACTCATGTTTGGATGTGACAACGTCCCAAGGGGGCACGATACCATGTGATTATTCAACAAGTGAGAATTCGGTTGCAAACACAAAAGAACGCCAATGGGCAAAGACACGGCGAATCATACATAATAACCCTGTCGGTGTCGGTGTTTGGCACGATTAAATAGCCAGAATACAACCCTAGTGACCATCTCGGGTCAATTGCAGACAGAGAGACGCGGAGGGCCAAGCAAAATGGTCATTAGAGGCTGACTTGTGATTGGGGGAAATACCATTGACACCTATTCCTCCGTATTAGATGGACGAGGGAGTGAGGGGTTTGCGTCTGCCTCCGCACTTCAGGCTCGCGATCAACAACGGAAATGCTTCGAGGTTGGTCCGCCAAGGTGAATGAATGGCTGGAATGATGCTGCAGGGAGGTTTTAGTGGGATGGTGTATTGTTGATTGCAGAGACTCGTACTGAGAGAGGTTTGGTTTCAACAACTGCCGTCAACCCGCAAGCTTCACTCCAGTTCATCGAGTTATTGTTTGAGGGAGGTCTACTTACGGAATCTATGGCAAGACTGTAGGATTCTTCCTTGTATTGCTGTATTTCACAATGCCACAGTTTGAAACAGACATCATAAGTGAGTCAAATGAGTATTATGTTCAATAACTACTAAGCATCTGTAGCTCTCCCGCCGAGACACGGGCAACTCTGACGATGGCGTGCTGCTTTCGACCTGCCCTCTCCCATCACGAAGCCCCACGACTGCGAACCATCACCAAAAACGATCCCCCGGACTCGGAGACGCGTCCGCTAGGAGAAAAGTGGCAAGCCCTTTCTTTTCTTCTTCTTCCTCGGCCGCGTTCCATGACGTACGGGAGCCCTCTCACCTTCCCGTTTGACCCTAGCCAATGCATGGCGTGTCTTGTCCTGCTCTGAAAACTTCGTTTTTCGCGATCTTCATTGCTAATAGTGTCGTTTCTGTAGAGGCTGCAGATGCAACGACACTACATTTTCTATCACACACACGCATAGTCAATCTAGGACGGACATAAAAAAGTGGTTCAAATTGGCAGCTTCATTAATCCTGGAGCTTTCAGTTAGGTGCAGTAATATCAAGTGAGAATGGCACCCTGACTTCTCAGAAAGGGCTCCGTCATGGTCTGCCATCATCATGGTCTTACCGCAGCCCCCTACCAGCTTTGGTTGTAATTACGACGTATGATGCTAATTGTTGTTTCATGGAATAAAGCCAGCTCCCCCTCAAGCCCTTGTCAACCCTTTGAGTGTGACTTCTTTTTATCAACCAGTGTCTTTCAACGAGATGAAACTTTTTTCAATCAATTCTGCTTCTCGCCAGCTAGATGCTGCCTCAGTTCTTGGTCAAAGGACTTTCACTTATCTCAGTCATTTTTTAAATCGAAGCTTGTTTTGTTTCACCAGACCCCAGTTTCTCAGTTTCAGAGAACTAGTTCTGTTAGAATCATAGGTAACTATAGTGATAATGAGTAGTCTCAATCCTATAAGGGGCAATTCGCATATTTTATGTATAATAATAGAAGGATCTGAATCGGAATCCGCGTGAGGAGGGTGTTAGCAAAGCAGAATGCTGACTAACACCAGCGAGGCAGGGGAGCCAGATCCGGCCATTTGATTGGTCTGGTCAGGTGGCTCAAGGGTCCACTTCGCCGACTGGGGCCTGCAAAGGATGATCCGATCGCTTCGGAAGATCCTATCCTTCCGTAGTTATTCCGATCAACATTCCAACAGATTCACGATGACCCACAAAGACTTCAAAGGACCATCTCGACAAACAATCGCCAACCCTGTCCAAGCTGTCACACAGGTCCAAAGAGAGAAACGACCACATTATGGAGCCTGGGAATGAGTCCCTTGTTGTGTTTCGACATGCAGTTCTCAGCTGCCGGGCACCTCTTGAGTTCCAGAAGCTGCTGGACCGCAATCAACTCTCTGCTGACGTTTGTTGCTGACCACGAACTGAGGCATCCTCGATATAAACCGCTCTCCTTCCTTCTCTTCTGAATTTTCCAGTGTGAGAGACACAAAAAAATCGACAAGTCTGTACACCACACTCCAAGTGGTCTCAATCATCCAGCCTTCGTTTGGTCCCTGCATCCATACCCAATTCCAGGATGGAGGCTGTTGGCATCGCCGCCAGCATCTCAAGCCTCGTGTTGGCTGTCAAGGAGTGCTACAAGATAGTCAACAAGCACGTTGGGAGTTCCAAGTTCCACTCGGACGAGACCAAGCAGATGGCCTCCACCCTTCGCCAGTTCCTCTCGGCGGTGAGCGGCTTCCGGGCGGTCCTCGAGGCGTCGCGGGAAGACGAGGACAGGTTCAACCGCATCGGCCGTCTCGAAGAAGCGATGACGGTCTGCAGAGAGCTTCTCGAGGAGATTGTCGGCTTTGAGAACGAAGGTCGGCTCGAGAAGTTTATAAAGGGCGTCAAGTTCGACAAGAGGCTGAAGCAAACGATGGCCGAGCTGAATACCGCAAAAGAGCTTCTCAACCTTGCCATGTCGGCCGAGCAGGAGTAAGTTGCGCTTCCGCCTGGCAACCCCCCCGACTTGCAAAGTAATTGATAAAATTCTGACCCGGCTTGCAGCATCATCATCGCCGAAACCAACAAGTTCCTACATCTGGTGGGAAAGACCGTCGACAACGTTTTCGAAACGGTGCAGGCCACTGCCGAGAAATTGGACGACATGCGAGGCCGATTTCAGAGTCAGGAAGACGTTGAAGAGACAAAGAAGATGCTCGACTGGATCTCGACCCGCACGTTCGGACCCATCCAAACCGACTTACTGAACCGACTGCAGGAGGGAACAGGGAAGTGGTTCCTGGAGTCCGAGCCGTTCCGGACCTGGCAAAGCTCAGAGCTTGAAACCGATCAGACGTTGTTCTGTCCCGGTAGCCTCGGCTCCGGAAAGACAATGATCACCGCGGCCGTGATTGAGCATCTGCACCAGAAGCACAGAGACCAGGCCTGCATCGCCATCAGCTACGTGTATTGCAACTACAAGAACCGCGAAGTGGACGACTCAACATCTCTCCTGCGCTGTCTGCTGCGGCAGATCGTCGACGCACTCCCTTCGGTACCTGATGCCGTGAAAGACATGTACCGAGGAAAACAGTCGTTGACTCTGGGAACAGTTGGTCAGCTGTTACGAGAAGCAGCCAGCAGGTGTTCGTGCTGCTTCATCGTCATCGACGCCTTGGACGAGTTTCAATCTCACAGTCACCAGGGGTGCATGTCGCTGCTGTCCGAGATAACCAAGATCCGGTCGCATGCCAAAATCTTCGCCACTTCGAGACCCATACCAAGAATCTCTTCGCACTTTGAGGGGTGCCTGTCCCAGGAGATTCAAGCAACCCGCGACGACTTGGAGTCGTACTTGGGAAGCCGTGTTGCCGATTGTTCCCCGGTCTTGAAGCGAGACGAGTTGCTTTGCAATGAAGTGACCGCTACGATTGTCGATGCTGTCAACGGCATGTAAGTCTCCCAATCCCACCCCCAGCTATACGCTCTGAGTGTTGGAAACTGACCCATCCATAGGTTCCTTCTGGCCCATCTCTATCTCAAACAGTTTGACGGCGTTCTTACTGTTCGAGACGCAAGAAACACCCTGGCGTCCCTCAAAGAACACAAAGCCCAAGCAAAACTGGCCGACAGAGACAACAACGGTTGGCAAATCGAACTTCTGGGCCATGCCTACGATGAAACAATGTCACGAATCCGAACCAAGAAACGAGACCACAGAGACACGGCCATGAACGCCTTGAAATGGATCATTCATGCCAAAACACCACTGGAGCCTGTTCAGCTACAAGAAGCATTGGCCATCCGGCTGGAAGATACCGAGTTCAACAAGGATGCTGTTCCAGACATGGACAGCATTCTTTCCTTGTGCGAAGGCCTTTTGGTAGTTGTCGAAGGGGCGAACATTGTCCGCCTACACCACTACGCAGCACAAGAATATTTCGATGGAACGCGGGAGAAGTATTTCCCAGACGGAGACTATGATATCGGCGGTATTTGCGCAGTGTATCTCTCTCTGAATCATGTTCGCTGCTTCTATGGGAGGTGCAACAGAGGCAGAAACGAAAAAGGGCCCCCAGAACGGGACGCCATCGGCAATCAGCTTCTACATTACGTCGGATATCATTGGGGTCATCATCTTCGTCGTTCGTCTGGAATCCACCCCAGAGTCCGAAACTTATTCAACTGCAGTGAATTCTTTGACGCCGCAAAGCATGTGATGCAGCATTTCTTTAGCATCTGGAAACCTGACTGTCTCGAGAAGGCGGATGCAATGCACTTGGCGGCTTTTTTCGGAGCTGACGAAGTCGTTCGTTGGCTGACTAGCCGAGGCGATTCTGTGCATGCAACTGACAAACGAGGAAGAACACCTCTTTACTATGCGGTCGTATGTGGTTTGGTATCTACCGTTCGTCTTCTGCTGAAGAACGGCGCAAGGCCGGGAGATGGCAAGGATATCAAGTCTGTTTATGAACTGAGGCATTCTGTAAACCCTTTGGCCATCTCCTTAGATAAGAGGAGTATCGACATATTTCGTAGTCTCGTTGACGGCACGGAACCTGGTTTCGACTGGTTCAAGCTCGGTGGGATATTACTCTCCGGGGCTTGTGAGCTCCGATCGAAAGAACACGTCAAACTGCTTCTCGAGAAAGGAGCTGATCCAAACTCAGTATCGAAAGGTTCGAAATATGACCTTGACTGCATCTCTCGTAGGAAAAGCACAGATGGTTTCCCCTGGGACGAAGTGTTTTCATGTGCGCCGAAGTCAGCCAGAGCATGGTACCGTACGCCTCTTACGAACGCCGTTGTAGCGTCAGATCCCGAGATGGTGAACTGGTTGCTCGACGCCGGGGCTCTCGTACCCTACTCAAAGGACGGAATGCTTTGTCCTGGAGTGTTTGGACGCTCGATCACTCTTGGCAATCGAAAGATTCTCGATCGGCTGTTTGTCGAAATTCCAGACTTTGACTTCAATGGAAGACATGCCCACCAGCTCTTCTTATACGCGGACTTTTGCAACTCCAGGAGCTCTCTGAGATTCTTGCTGAACAAAGGCGTATCAATCGACTGTGTGAGTGGCGAGGGCCGGACTGCCCTTTCGTTCAGCGCCCAGCGTGGGACTGTGGACAATGTCCAGCTCTTGCTAGATCTCGGTGCCAGTATTGAAGCACGAGATGCAAGAGGACGTACTCCTCTTTCCTACGCGGCAGAGATGGTTCAAGGCATGGAGATTGTCCGCTTGTTGCTGAAATGGGGCGCCAATCCCGACTCAACTGACGATGACGGGAGGACTCCTCTATCGTTTGCCGCTGGTTCACGAAACAAAGCAATAGCAAGCATCTTGCTGGAGCATGGTTGTTGTGTCAATCTTGCGGACAACAGAGGGAGAACGCCACTGTTTTATGCTGCTGGTGGCCACAGTCACAGATGCTGCGTGGAGATGTTAATCCGTCACGGCGCCGATCCCAAGTCCAAAGACTGCATTGGCCAAACACCCTTGATGTATTGGATCAAAGTGCAACACCCGCATCTTTTGGGGACCGGGGTTGTCGATCTTCTTCTCGGAGACGACCACACTTCGCTGGGCCACGAAGACAATTTAGAGAGGAGCCTTCTTGCAGTTGCTGTAGCCTACAGAAACGAGGAGTTGGTAAGGCATTTTCTATCCAAAAATGTCGGAAATCCGTTCGCCGAATGGGACAAACCATTCAACCCAGTGTTTCTGGCAGCAAGGCAGGGCAACAAAGCACTTTGCTACGACTTTCTGCAAAGGGCTAAAGACCAGCAACATCATGTCCCTGACGAAGCCCGACAGGCAATGGAGAGGACATTGGACTCGTTTGTGAACCTCCAATCGTTTTTGATGGACTGGTCCTGGCCTTGTTCGATTTGTCTGAGTCTAATTGTCATCTCAGAGACATACCATCATTGTAAACGATGCGACGACATGATGTGCTCCTTGTGTGTTTCCAGCATCAACTTCAAGAGGCAACCTTGCGATAGAACAGGGCAACTCCACAACACCTCTAAGAAACGCGATGTCTCCAGTAGACTAAAACACTTAAGTAAAGATGAAAGACTCGGACTAATTCTAAATGCAGGGCAGTGGGCGGCGTACTGGGCGTCTCGGGGTGAAGCGAAAGAAACAAAGCTGGAGATTTTGACCTCGTCGGAAGACCTTGACTCTGACTCTGACGTCTAATAGTTATTCGCCGCGAAATCGACGATGTGGTCTTGACTGCTGTTTAGTGTCTATTTTTTTCCTGCTTTGTTTTCTATTATACGTTTTCTTCAAAATGGCACCTTTTGCAGATCCATTCACCCAATGGTACGGGACATACCCTGTGACTGTCTCCTAGCTGTAGATGGGGGAAACACATCCCGAGACATTGGGAGTTGGGACATTGGTGAATAATAAGAAGAAGTCTTCCGGTTCTAATTACGAACTTGCGGCCTTACCAAATAACCCGCTGTTTACATATTGGAAGCCACTTCCTACCCTTCCTTGAACCCCAGGGATTCTCAACACCGCCCTCCAGCCAGGTCCCTCCCCCTCCTCACGATGAAGCAAGCCAGCCGCCGCAAGGACACCAAGCAGCCTCACAGTCGCCCGGCCAGCCCTGAACACACACTTCATATTCAACGTCGCGAACACGCCTTTGCCCAGAGTTCTACTTATCATCAAGCACGGCGGCCGAACTGCCTCGCGGGTCCACGGTCCACCCCGGGGCGAGGAGGGGGCCCGTTCGTGCCGGGCTTCGTGAAGTAAGGTAGGTCACGAGGTACAGCGACCGCTCGTCGTAGGCCAAGATGCTTGACGAAACGCGATACGCCTGCCAGGCCGCGAGGGGGGTCCGTTTGAAGCTGGACTGCACCGCGGCGGGGACGGAATTCGCCGGGCCCGAGGCGTGCGAGCGCTGACGAGAAGAGTTTGGTGAGCAGGGCCGCGCGGCTGCTGTCTGCGTCGGTGGAGAACGTGCTGTTGGACCTGTGTAGGTTGACTTCGAGGTCGAACGAGGCTACCTGGTGATTAACTGGCGACTCAGTAGAATAAGCTAAGGGAGAGGCGGCGATGGCATTGATTTCAGAGTCTTGCATACCATCTGCTGTGAGAGTTATCTTTGGAGGCTTCTTGTAGAGTTGAGACTGGAAGAGTTGATAGAAATAAAGTAGCAGGCCTAAGATGTGTGCTAGAGGTAGCTTTTTGTATCTGTAGAGAGAAGGCTGAAGAGGATAGCGAAGTGCAATTTTGCTTTTATTGATGGGGCTGGAAACTGAGTAGTTGAGAAGAGGTGTGAGAAACGGGAATGCTCGTCAAGTTGCCAATCAAGTTCGTCAAAGTAAAATGTCTCCGTAGGTTGGAAACTCGCTCAGTTGTTGAGATTACGGAATAAGTAGAGGTCACAAATTGCAATGATCTATATTTATAAACACTGTTAATTCCTTGCCGTCAGTTTTGCTAGTTGAAAGCCTCATCTTATAAAAGAATATATGACTATCGGCGTTTGTAGCTGACTTGCTGTTTTTAGAAGCCTAGTAAGAATAGTAAGCAGATTTGACGCCGCGAGCTGACTGCGGAACCGGAGCCCCAAATCACTCCATCGCGCCAGAGTTTGGATACTGAAAGTGTATAGTGGGCGGAGGACTGTCAACTGATGCGGTGCGGTGATCTAGGAGAGACACCATAACCTCCTCAGCACACAAGATACCTCTGAGAATCACGATAATGAGGACTTTCGATCAGAGCAATGAAAGCTCTGATCGAACCTCTTAATGGTTACACTGTTCAGAAGAGCTGTGACTCCCAGTTGTCTTGTGTCATCTCGCGTAAAAGTAAATCACATAGAAAAGGGAGGGGGTCCTAGTTTAACCTATTGAGAAAAGGTAGGTGTTCTAGAAAACAAGCGAAAAGTGTGTTAGTCCTCCTATCTATCGATTAGGGAAAGGATAAGTCTATATATGTCTGATCGAGGTATTCGTCCTTAGTGCAGTCTCCTGATCAGAGCAAAATGACAAAAGAAAAAGAGACCTAATGCCGATCGTGACACCCCACTTCAATATCCAGAATGGCAAGAAGATACTATTTGATGAAGAATGAAGCCACCCCAGATCAGAACATCAAGAAACCCCGAGAAACACGCCCAAGGTAGAAGCGTAAACCCAAACAGTCAGCCTTTAGTCGTCCATAGTTCCCAAGCGAGCCCAGACATACCCTAGGCTGAACACTAAATAACCTCTTTTCCCACTTGTCAAGTTGTCGTTTACTCATCATCGAAATCAAGTCATGTTGACAGCAAGCACGTACACCAAGCTGGCCAAGCCGCCCGTCGTCAACAACGAGAGAACTCAAGGCCCGCGACCCTAGTACCCTACGGGAGGTCGAGAACTACATCCGTGCTGTAACCAAGAATAGCGTGTTCTTCCTGGAACTGCAGATACTCGGTGCCAAGAAGGTGCTGGGCCATCTTCAAACACTCTGTGAGGCTTAGCAAAACTTCTTTTTCAGTCCATACAAGCACAAGATGACATGTGCCAGCGTCATCCCTGAGTATCCAAAGTCGGTTTGATCAGAGAGCCTATTCTGCAATGCAGGAGCTTGAGGAAACAGAGCTTTCATCCGCCTCAACGTTGTTGGTTCGAGATGGGAAAAATAGCAGCAGCAGCAGCAGCAGTAGCAGTAGCAGCAGCAGTGGCGGCGGCAAGATAAGAGACGGAGAGGAAACACAGGCAGACAAGATAATACGGGCCAACCCCGGGCTGCCGTACACCTTGGACCAGCAATCTTGTCAAACGCCCGACACTTAAAACGACGTGACTGTTGACGTCTTTCGGGGTTCAGCCGGTTATTGACTACGTGCTACGCTACGAATAACGAAGCCACAAGACCAAACGTGGGCGTAAGCTACACGCTCAAAGGCTTAAAGCCAGTATCCCATGATCCAGCCCTGTACGCTTACAAAACACACAAACCACCATCCGAGTCCCACCTGATTCCGCTGCTCGCCGAGTCCGTAGAGAACCCCGCCGGCCATGGCGCCGGCGGTACGAAAGGTGCTCGCCACCGTGTTGCCGATGCCGTGGACCGTCCCGCGACGGGAGGGCAGGTTGGTGGCCTGGTTGACGAGCAGGATGGAGGCCAGGATGCCGAAGGACCGGCTGACGACGTGGAGGAAGAGGACGAAAAAGATGCCCAGCCAGAGAGCGGCGGCGTGGACGTGGGCGGGGGCGGCGGGGGCCACGAAGGACAAGTACGGGGCGGCGAAGAGGGAGACGGCGAACAGGGGCAGCGAGGCCTTGAACGACCGGACCGCGCCCTTCTTGGCGGTGTAGTACGGCACGGCGGTGAACTGCAGCAGGGTGCCGATGATGCCGAGCAGGCCCATGGCGAAACCGAGCTGGGAGCGTTCGAGGTGGAGGCCGCCGGTGAAGGTGAAGGGCAGGTTGACGGGGGCGTCGGGCTTGCGGCGGTCGGCGACCACGAAGAGAGCCCACATGGACCCAAAGGCGCTGGGGAGGAGGCCGTCGTATTAGTTTGATGGTTCCCAACTGGCATCTTGTTGCCTCATGATCTCGTTATCAGGAAGTGACTTCTTGGACTTACCCGAGGTGGAACTCGAGAATGGCCACCGTGGCAAGGATGATGAAGAGCCTCGGCGTCCATAGCGGCTCTGTCGGTTCTCGGTTGTGGCCCGAAGGCTGCTGCTGCTGCTCCATCTCGAGAATCGGTTCGCTCTTGGTCAAGGAGCCCATCAGGGAGTCCGTCTGGTCCTCGCAGTCCGGGAGGCGTCGGTATTGACGCAGACGTGCCGTCCAGGACTGCAGTTGGACGGCCGCCGTGTGCCGGATCTGCTGTGCGTCCTTGGACGTCTCCTCCAGCTTGAACCAGACCAAGAGGGCGTCCATGAGGAGAAAACCGGCGCTGAGGAGGTTTGGCAGCGCGTACGGCTGTTTGGACAACGAAGCCGTCAACCTGTTCTCGCCAATGTAGTCGGCGAAGGCAAGGCTGGATGTTGCGCCGGCCCGGGAGTTCATGGAGGCGGCTGCCAGCACTATTCACATCGGACGGGGGGGGGGTCAGTCAGCGTCAGTCAGCTGTGATGATAAATCAAGCAGACCCAGAAGAGAGACACATGCAGGTGTACGGTTGGGTTGTTGAGTCCAAAAGGGGGTAAAGAAAAAAAGAAAAGAAAAGAAAAGAAAAAAACACTTACATGGGCCCACGGCGTTGGCGACGTGGAAGGCGAGGACCAGCATGGAGAAGCCGGCCGGCCGATGTTGCGGGGCGAGGGTGTCGGACATGGCGGCCCTCGCGGCGACGACGGTGCCGTTTACGGCGCCGGCGAACAGACGCCAGAGGACGACGGAGCGGAAGGAGGCGGCGAAGGCGACGGCGAGGCAGGCGACGGCGGTGCCGAGGAGGCCGATGAGGATGACGGCCTTGCGGCCGATGGTGTCGGCGGCGAGGCCCCAGGCCGGGGCGGAGAGGATCTGGGCGGCGGTGAAGATGCCCTGGGCCACGCCGACGTTGCGGGCGACGTCGGCCGGCGGCAGGCCCGGGTGCAGGTGCTGGAGGTGCAGGGTGACGCAGGTCTGGAAGCTCGCCATCTGGTAAAAGTCGACGACCCTCACCGAGGCGATGACGGCGACCGCCGCCGCCTTGTTGCTGGGCAGGTAGGCCCACGGCAGCCGGCATAGCCTCTGCGCCATTGGTGTGTGTGTGTGTGTGTGTATGTCTGTATGTCTGGCTCTCTGACTGACTGACTGTCTGACTGTCTGACTGTCTGACACTGTCTGTCCTAGGTAAGGTATGCTAGTATAGCTAGAGGAAGGACAACCGCAGGGCATGAAGCTCAAGCTCGGTTTCACGCTGGAGTGCAACTGTGTGCAAGGTGTTATTCCCCCCGTTTCTCTTCACCTCCCGCGGCCCCAGGTCGGCGAATGGGGTCGGGGAAGAAACAAGGATACTTTGAGATCAACAGGCCCCTACCCTACCCTCGGCGGCCGTCCCGTGCGAGAAAGATGTTACTGTAGTCAGAAAGCCTGTACGTAGTCTGTGGATAGTAGGGAAGTACGGATATGGACTCTGTGTATCGGTATTTGCAGAGAACATCGCCTTCATCCCGGGGTCAGGCTATGAGGCTAATGTAGTTATCTGCCCACCTCCCTCCCCCCCTCACCAACCTAACCCAACCCCCGCAAATACATACATACAACGTAGTGTACATAACCGGGCAGCGGAGAAGCAAATCATCCTCGTTATTATACATAGTTCTTACAAATCTTAAACTAAGCAGTTCGTTGCCTGCCGTCAACTGCCGGAACACACGGGTCCCGTACGGTGGAGAGAACAAAACAACGTTGCCGCGCTGTCTACGGATACAGGTACGGATACACATGGTAATTATACGTAACACAGCCTCGCAAGGACACGCTTGACCTTGATGGGCCATACGTAGTGACCGGGTTTCGGGTATGTGTGTGTGTACAGTATGCGTGTGTATCCGCATAAAAACAAGATAAATCTATGAAACTCCAACGAGACGTTTCCCGACCACGAACAGGCACCAGCCGCCCAGCACCCAAGACGCCCAGCGGAACAACACATTGCACAGCTGCAGCCGGTTGCGCCGCCCGGTGCGCCGGAGGAACGAGTCGCCCGAGTTGTCGCGCGGGAACGGGGTCGAGGGGACGGGGCACCCCAGGAACTTGCACAGCGGCTCCCACCCCTCGCCGACCCTGTACTCGAGCAGCCTGTCGGGCGGGACGAGGCGGCGGACGCGGTCGTTGTGCCGCAGGAAGACCTCCTTGCCGTGCCTGTCAAAGTCCCCCAGGAACACGGCGTCCCAGTACCGCCGCAGCATCGGGTAGTACATGGACGACGCCCAGTCGAACCGGGCCAGCAGCCGGAGGACGCCGTCGTGGGCGCGGCGGTGCACCGTGGCCCGCGTCGACGCGAACCAGGCGTCGGCGTCGCGCGTCGTGAGCACGACCTGGGCCTCGGGGTACGCCTCGATCAGCTCCGCCGCGAACGAGGCGGCCGGCCAGTCGGTCACGGCCTGGCAGTGGCCGAGCAGGGCGTCCCACTTGTCCCTGCCGAACTCCCCGACGCCGTCGTACTTGGCCGCCAGGGCCTCGCTCCACATCAGGCAGTCGGGCGGGTTCTCCGAGCTGGCGCTCATCATGTGGTATGTGTCTTGGAACCCTAGTTGGATCAGGGCGGAGCGGAGGGCTTTTGGGGGGGGAAGCGAAAAGGGGGGGGGGGAGGGGAGGAGGGCAAAAGTCAGCCAAACGGAACAGTTAATAGTAACTATAGTAGCAAGCAAGCATGAAAGGGAAGGGAAGGGGGGGTTTCAGGCGCGTTTTGTTATTTACATGCTGTCCCTGTTCTCCCAAGCCCAAGACAGAGTACTCTCATGGGTACTACGCGTGATAGGTGACGGCGGTCAATGTCCGTGTCGGTCGAGGTGAAGATGTCCGTCGCCGGTTTCCTCGGGGACCTTTGTCCAAGGAGGACCATGACGGGCAAGTCAAGTCTTTGATAGGTATTTCCAAGTTGTCAGCTCAAGACGTGCGTGTGTGTGTGTAACCAAACGAGAGACTACAACCCGTTCAGGAGTCTCGGGAGACTTACCGGTATGATGACAAACGGAGGAGACTATTCTGTTTTCCGGGCCCAGAAGGGGAAGGGGGAGGGGCGAGCTCGTCCTGAGAAAAGTTGGTGGATGATTTCGTAACTGGCCGTGGTCTGGAAGCGGTGATGTCTCGGCCTTCCTACAACTGCTCTTTAAATGCTGGGTAATACGAGGGTAGTATGGAATGCCGCACTTTGTCTCCTCTCTTGGTCTTTGGGGGGAAGCATACAGGTACTAAAACTTATGTGGGAGCAAGATTCTCTGGAGCAGCCGCCCCCGTCCATCCATGTGGCCTATAGGCTATATTCGTACGGACTACGGACTACGGACTACGGGGAGTACTGGTAAAATGAAGAACAGCATCACAAATGGAGTCGATGGACTCAATATTCATCCGCCTACTCTATTAGACTTTCTCACAGCCCTGCAGATTGACTCGGACGGAGGCAAAGCGGAGAACTCAATACAGTCCGTTGCGTTGGCAGCGTTTGTAAATAAATAACGCGTCTGTGCATAAGGGCAGAGATCGACGAATGTTGCGTATTGCCCCCCCCCCTGCAAGTAAAAATGCCTTACTTTTTGATTTTACGTAGTTTAAGTGTATCTTAAGTGTATTTTAAGTGCCTAAATAGCTTTAATTATGCTTCTACCTACTAGTAATAAGATACCCTAAAAAAGGGCTGTTACGCTAGGTAATATAGAGGTTATATCTCTAGCGCTACTAGCTAACAGTACCTAGGCTTATAAAGCTATATATACTACTACTACTATTATTATAACTCCCTCTAGAAACCTATCTACTAGTAAGCTATTAAGTAATAGTTAGTTAAGAATTATTATTAAAAGGCTATTACTAAAGCCTCTACCTTAATTAATTATTATAAAGCTATATATATTATAGTTAATAAAGTAATAAAGAAGAGGGTAAGGCTATAAAAGCCCTAAAGGCACTAGGCTATAGAGGTAGCTAAAAACTATAAAGATATTAAAGATACTAAAGATACTATAGATATAGCTAAAAACTATAAAAACTATAAAGATACTAAAGATACTATAGATATAGCTAAAAACTATAAAAACTATAAAGATACTAATAATACTAGTAGCAGTTACTAACCTAAGCCTAATAACCCTATTAGCTATAAAATAGGTATATATTTTAATACTCTTAAGAACTCTTTTAAGACCCTATTATAGGCGCTATAGTAGTATACTTTATAAGTATATACTTTATTATCTTTATAATAATAATAAAGTATAATTACACCCTTACCTTTACCTTTTAAGGATAATAAGACTAATATCTACTTTATAATAGATACTAAATTCCTTAGCATAGTATTAGTACTAGTTATCTATCCTTATTAGGTTATATAGTAGCTAAAGCTATTATTAGCTAGTAATATTATTTATATATAATAGGAAAAGTAGTTATTAGTAAAGACAAAAGACTATATTTAAAGCTAACTATAAAGGTAATACCTCTTAATAAAGAGATAGTTATTAATTAAGTTTAGTAAGAAAAAGGCTACTATAAAGACATTAGTTATATACTTTTATAATAACTTTAGCGCTATAGATAGTAAATAGCTAGTAATACTATAGCTTACTATTATAGAGCAGCTTAATCTAGTCTATAAATACTTCTCTAATATATTCTTTACTATTAAGGTTACCTATACTGCTAGGATAATTATATTAGCCTTAAGTACCCTAGTATATATAAGAGCAGTAATTAAATTAACTAGTAAGGAAATACTATTATAAAAGAAGCCTTATAGCTAACTGCTAGCTAATTAGTAACTAGGTAGCTAGCTAATATTTAAGCTAAAAAAGGCTACATTAAATAAGATAGCTAATAAGGTAGCTAATTAAGTAAGGTAAAAAGAGAGGTTATTTTAGCAGCTAATAAAGCATTATTAGTATACTAATTAGATAAGCTATTATAATAGCAGTAGGTAAAGCCTAAATACTAACTAGTACTTTATTATTAATAAGGAGTACTTCTAACTTATACTATATAACTTTAAGTTATAGTAGGAGGTAATTTTAAAGTAGTAGCTAGGTATTAATATTAATAATCCTCTACTAAGTATAGTTATTAGCTTTACTAAGCAGTATACTAAGAAGGGTATAATAAAAGGCTAAGTAAAGGGTATACTAAAGTAAAGCATAGATAATAAGTATGCTGCAGCTAGGCTAGTTAGGTTAGCTAGGCCTACTATTAATTATCTAGTAGGTAATAATACTATAGGAAACATAGTAGTTAACTTATTATTTAGCTATAAGCAGTTAAGATAGCCTTAATACCTCTAGACGCCTCCTCCTTAGCAGTATCTATAGATTAACCTAGCGCTACTTAGGCTGCTACTACTGCTGCTACTGCTGCTGCTACAGATACCTTTAAGATAAGCTAAGATAATACTATTATTATTACTACTATAATATAAAGAGAAGTTACTATTAAGTAGGTAGGTAGAGGTAAATAACTTTATTAAGTAGTTTATTAATTAAGAAGGTAACTAATAGGTAGGTAAGGGTAGTACTATTAAAGCCCTTAAGTAAATTAGATTAGTTAGAATTAGCCTTATAATTATCTAGTAGATACTAATTATATACTACTTAGATCTAAGTATACCTATTAACCTAATTAAACTATTAAGGCAGTTAATTAAGGCCTTTATTAATATATAGGGTTTTTATAAGCAGCTACTGCTATAATTAGTCTTAGCTAATACGCTTAAGTAACTAATGAAATTTTTACGCTTTAGTAGCAGCAGCCTAATCTTAGAAGAGGATAAAGTTAATAACAAAAGGGTATAAGTTAATAAAAGGGTAGAGGTTAATAAAAGGGTAGAGGTTAGTAAAAGGGTAGAGGGTAGTAAAAGGGTAGAGGTTAATAAAGGGACTATTTACAGTTAGCTGCTTAAAGATAAGAGATTTAGTAAGTATACCTATCCTTTAATTAATAACCTACTAATTACCTAGCCTTAGCCTTTATAGATATATTATTTATATCCTTACCTCTAGGACTAACTCTAATTTTATTACCTAACCTCTAGCTAAGTTAATACCTCCTAAATACTATATATAAGTAATACCCTAACAGTATTAATAATACTGCTACCCTACTAGGTATAGTAGTAGCTAATCTAATTAAAGTTAATAATAATACTTTATTAATAGAGTTATATTATTTAGATATAGAGGAGTAGAGTACTATAACTAATATTTCCTTTATATATTATTTTATTTATCTTAACTATAGCCTATTTTAATACTAGCAAAAGCTCTAGCTCTACCTTAAAGGTAGAGGCAGTCTTAATACTACTCTAACTAAAATACACTTCTTTATCCTACATAACAATAAGGTTATTAAATAACCTTTCTATACCCTTAAAATTAATAAAGGAATACTAAAAATAGCCCTCTATTTACCTTATCCCTTATCTAACCTCTATAATATAGTCTACTAATAGGTCTTTAAAATCTTACTTATTAGACTTATCTTAATTCTAGATAGGATATTGCTTTCTAAATAGCCTCTTTAGGTCCCTAAAAAACTCTTTAATTAAGTTAAAATCTAGTAAGTATAGAGGAAGAAACTTAAGGATAATACTAGCAGCATTATAAGCCTCCTTAATATCCTATTACTTATAGAAGCTTACATTACCTATTATAATAACTAACTTTAGTATAGGAAAAGCAGTATACTTTAGTAATAGTCCCTCTATTATCTATATAAAGAAGCTATCACTATTTATTATCCTTAGGTATATAATAACGTTAATAATACTATTAAGGGTAAGGGCTAGTAAGATCTAATATTATTACTTTTACTTAAGTATAGTTATTTAGTAGGCTATAAGACCCTTTAGCGCCTAGCCTATCCTTTAAGCACTAGTATACTTATTAATACTAGACTTATTAATAAAAATAAGCTACTATAGGCTATATCTTTATATATAATATATCTAAGCGCACTAAAGATTTTTATTTTATTAGGTAGTAATTAAGTAAAGTTTTTTTAATAACTAACTAATAGCCTTAAGCTACTAGCTAAAGGTTAACTTATAGATAATTATACTAAATTATTTAAATAAGAAATCTATTATCTTATTAAAAGTAAAGTTATTATAATATACTAGTAGCTCTAGTAGCTTATAGAGCTACTAAAACTCTAGCTTTATCTAGCTATAGCTTATAATAGGGTATCTCTTTACTTACCTAGTTATAAAGTATTAACATTACTATTATCTAACAGTCTAAATAGTGTAATTTATTTAAGAAGCTACCTCTTTATTTATTATCTCTATTAACATTAATATCTATACTATCTTCCTCTACTTATCCTTATTTAGCATTAGGGCTATTATTACTAGTATTTAATTAATCTAATATTTAGTCTAATTAGCAGTAATAGTCTAATTAGTAATAGAGGGGATAGAGATAATAAGGATAAGATTAAGGATATTATAGGCTTTATAGGCTTCTTAGGCTTAATTTAGTTAGGGCTATACTATATAAGGGCTTTAAGTAAGGCTACACTATTAAGGGCTTTAACTTATATATAGTAATAATAGGTAAGAAACCTATATAGTAGCTAGTAGATTATTAATTAGTATACACTAAATAGTAGTTTATATAGAGTATAAATAGCCTTACTTTAAAGGGTAGGCTAGTAACAGCAACAGTAATAGCAGTATTAATTACAGTATTTAGATATTAACTAGTCTAAGATTTATTATATCCCTAGCAAAAAAGTGATCAGATTAGACAGGCAAGCATTTCACCCCTTACACACAGACACATTATTTATTCACAAACGCTGCCAACACAACAGACTGTATTTGTAAACTTGGTCTCTCTCCCTTCCAAGGACTAGGACTCGTCCCGGCATGTTTAGAAGTCAAGTTCCCCACCGTCTATCGGGGGATCGTTGGGGTGTGAAAAGCATATCCCCCCC
Organism: Colletotrichum tanaceti; assembly: GCA_005350895.1. Taxonomy (NCBI): domain Eukaryota; kingdom Fungi; phylum Ascomycota; class Sordariomycetes; order Glomerellales; family Glomerellaceae; genus Colletotrichum; species Colletotrichum tanaceti. The sequence goes on from PJEX01000056.1 coordinate 50,070, forward strand.
CCTCCGCCATACGTAACTCGTCTCCCGTAAGTTGTAACCTCGCATCGCATCGCATACTTACAAGTTACCTCGCGTCCTCAAACTTTACTCTGTACCACTCTGTATCACTCTCCCGTTAAACATCATCAACCCACGTTGTTCCATCCATCCTTCTTAGTACTTCAACTCCTTCAACCCCCTCGAAACCATGCTCGCCAAAACCTTTTACGCCGTCGTTCTTGCCGCGGCTTGTGCCGTCCAGGCCGCTCCGATGGCTGGTGAGTTTTAATTCTCTCACACTGCTCTCCCCGAGACGCGTTGCCCCGAGTGGCATGGACGAAGGAGGCTCGGTAGATCTCTTTGCTAACGATCCGTTTGTAGAGCAAGACGCCGCGGTGTCGGGTCACAACCTCAAGGCTCGTTACATCTACACTCAGCGGGTGGGTGAGGGCAACGGTCAGCAGAAGCAGCGTGACCTCAGCAACATCGTCGACCCCGACGTCGAGCTGGTTTAGGGCATCCCTCGGCAAATCCATTGTCTGCCGTCCTGGCCGATGACAAGAAAGGGCGGCCAACAGGAGTGTGCTTTGGAAATCGTGCTTCGATTTGTGTGTGTTGGTCAAGGCTGTTGTTGTATTACTCTGGCAAGTCTATGGCGCGACAGTTTGTTGGTTATCCATCTACGCAGAAAAGACCGTAAAGGCCTAGAAAAGAAAAGAATGAAGAAAAAATTGGGGTAGATGCCATCGTATTTCTGTAATTTGTGTTCCGAGTGCTTTTGCCGTGTGTGGTTGATTTAGTTTGTGTGTTGAGATGAAAAAAAAAAAAAAAAAACAAGGAATCAGCTTGCGTTTGTTCAACACATCGCAACTCTTCATTCGCCGGCTACGGACTGTTTTAGTTAGTTTGTATCATGTATGATACAAGAAGTAGCTTCAGAGTTCGTCTGTTGTTCCCACGTCTTCATATGTCATCCAAAACATCAAACATGCTCCGCCAATACTGAATGTTCACCAGCTCCACGGGTTGGAAGCTGGAGGCGGCTGGAAGAGACGGGGGCGAATCGACGAAATCAGCGCTTCTGCAAAAAAAAAAAGAAAAAAAAGAAAGAAAAAAAGGTCGCTTTCCGCTCTTTGTAGTGATTATACTCTTTGCCTGCTATGAAAAGAGAAACACGGAACTAGTCATCTCCCAAACTGAACTGAACTTTGTACAACTGCTGCCCGAGCAGAGAGAGTGGAGTGGCTTCCCCCCCATAATCCGAGTGTGATGAATCAACTTCTGGTTCTTTTTGCTGTATTACAACCTAGGACGGGCCGCCACACACCGCCTATCCTCATCGGCCAGTAATTACATCCCAATAACTCCATGTTGGCAGGGGATACGTAGTTGGGAAACAAAAAGAGCGGTGGGAGGGAGAGGGGAGAGGGGGACTGGGCATCGAGAAAGAATCAAGCACTACGTAAATCGTCCACCGATCCCGTAGCCCCTCCACTTCTGACGGGCAAATCTCAACAAGAGGAAGAGCAGCGGAGTGATCAACAGGTTTAATAAGAACCCTTGCGCCAACGGCACATGTTGCCAATCACTCACGTGCAGTGGAGAGGGCGGCAGCCCCCCAGAGGCGGAGCCGGTCTGGACCGGGGCGACGCCGGCGGCCGGGCAGGGCGATGACTCGACGCACCAAAAGTCGTCGCAGTGAGCCATGTTGGCCTCGTCGGGCACGATGGTCGCGGCCACGGCCGACTTGCCCAGGACCTGCCCCGCGGCCGAGAGCGCCTCGACGTAGGCGGCGGCGTAGTGCCCGGCCGCCGAGATGGTCGTCTCGAACCCGGCCTTGGCCGCGCGCGCCACCTCCTCAAACGGCCCGTCCCGGCTCGCGGCCCCGAGCACGCGCCACTCCCGCACCTCGGTGGCCCCGTTCCAGCTCACGTACAAGGCCGTCATCGACGACGACGACGACGACGAGCGGTTCGTGCGCGAGAAGGAGACCAGCGCCACCTCGGACAGCGGCCGGCCGACCCAGGGCGCCTTGTAGGCGCGGTACAGCGTGCCCCTCGTGGCGTCCTGGAGGCACGCCTTGAGGGCCAGCGTGCCGTTGCTGGCGTACTCCATGAAGCACGTCGAGTCCCCGAAGCCGACGAGCACGTTCTGGTTCGGCAGGACGAGGGTGCTGCCGGCGACCTTGGTGATGTACTGCGTTCCCGGGCCGGCGTATCGGCGCTCCACCAGCGCCGTCTTGGACGTGTGGTTGAGCCGCAGGATGACGCCGGCCGACGGCCTCACGGGTTTCATGGCGGGACGCCGGCCGTTGTCAAAGACGGAGAGTCTGGTGGTCTCGCCGTCGTCCGCCAGGACCCGGGCGTGATGCTGGAAGAGGAGCGGGGGGTCCATGGGCTCGAAGGAGGAGCGCGGGCCGCCGAAGCGCCACACGACGGCGCCGTCGCGGGCCGAGATCCTGAAGAGGGTCGAGGTGTGTCTCGACGAGACGAGGTAGTCGCCGTCGGGCATCTTGTCGACGGAGTTGAGGTGGAAGTAGTCCCACGGGTCGGACCGGGTGGCCTCCTCGGGGGCGAGCACGCTCTCGGACGGGTCGACGTGGTCCAGCGACCTCCACTCGAAGAGGACGCGGCCGGACGCCATGTCGACCTCCTGGAACACGCCCTCCAGGAGCCACGCCAGCCCCCTGCCCGGCAGGTCGTGCGGCCGGCGGCGGTACTGGGTGACGACGGCCGTCGTGCCGGCGTTGGCCGTGGCGAACTCGTGGAGGTCGCACGAGTCGGCGACGCCGCTGGCGAACACCTGCTTCACGGGTCGGTAGTGGGAGTCCAGGATGACGGCCTCGCCTCGCACGTTGCCCTGGTCGTTGAACCCGCGCAGCATGCATATGTTGCCGCCCTGCGAGCCCTGGTAGTCACACGCGTGGAAGTCGTAGACGTGCGGGCCGCGCCCTTCTGTGCCGGCGAGGCCATCGCTCCCAACCCAAATCAGGTGCTGTCGCCAGTGTCAGTTTTCTGGTTTCTGAGGGTGAACGCGCAACCGGTTGTTGGTGTTATTGGAGGGGCTTTAGAGCAAGAGTAATGAGTCTGATATGAGGGTGGGGGGGGGGAAAGCACTGCTTTCTTACACCGTTATTGTCGTAAATCAATGGAACCGAGACGACGCTCTTGAAAGGCGCAACGAAGTAGTAACCCGGGCTGAGCAGGTCCGGATCATGGTATGTGAGGTTGAGGTACGGTACGACGATGTCAGGTCGCTGGTACTCCACGTGTGAGCGTTCAATATGTCTTACTACTCAGTCTTGCGTTGACCGAGTCTTTTAAGGGGGGGGGTTGAATATTTATTACCGATTTAAAAGGTCGGTTGAGGTCATCCGGATGACATATGTCGAAACGCGACATTGAATCTAAACCAGGTACGGCGGGCAGTCGGGATTAGGGGCGGGAATCAAGTATGCTTGATGGCCTTTGTTTCTCTTGTCTACTATGTACCTTACAAGAAGGTATTAGACTATTAGTATTGTATTTATTGGGTCCGGCGGGACAAAAGGGGGAAAAAGGAAAAACCAAAAAACAAGAGGGAAAATGCCCGTAGGCCCGCCCGCCCCGCCCCACCCCCGGCAACGCCGGCCGCGCCGACGGGTGACTATTTATCGAATTGGAGGGTATAGACACTTAAAGGGGCCTATAGGCACTCAAAGGGGCCGTCGGCGATAGGGCTTAGCAGCTGGTCCGGCCGCCGATAGAAAGCCTGAATACCTACGTTAGTAGAAGAAACAGGATAATAAATGGTAACAGGTAAGTTGTGACTTATAATAATTGTGGTATCTGCTTCAACATTGTCCTGAATTGGCTGCGCTCTGCTGCCTAAATGGGGATGCAGCAAACTCTTTCCTAGACATCAAAATGCCTAACGTGTGCGTGACACTTACACTCTCTTACTGAACATCAGCTGTAGTAAGCCCTGCTTTTCACCTGCTGCTGCGGACATGTGGATACATTGGTTTGTCGAGTCTTCCATCAAGCAATGTATCTGGGCCAGTGGGCAGTTGTGGCAAACTGTTTCGAGCAATTTTCACGTCTCAGAGTCGGACTCGAAGATTTTCCTAAACCAACATTTCCTGTCGTTTATCTTCTTTGGTCCTTCTTTCTTTCTTGTTCGGGAGGTCATTTATTGGTTGCTTTACATAATATCAGCCTGAATTGGTTGAATTCTGCGGTGTAGGACGGTTTTGTATTATGGACTCGGCTGGGGGGAGGCCTTTTGGACGCTTCGAAGCAGAACCTCCTTTGAAGAAGTCGCTCGCCTCGACCAGACAGCTCTTTCCTCCCTTTCAGTCTGTGAAATTATTGTTCTCAGTTCTCATAGTACTGTTTCCTCTATTCAAGTACCGTCGGTGGCCACACTCGACAAAAAAGACATGCAGCAAGGGTCTCATCCTTTCCAACAAAGCGTCAAGTACTAATTACAACAATAACCTCTTCTATGTGACTGGAAGCTACACAAGCTGGCGTGTATAACCTGGCCTCGGCTTTAATGGCAAGCCTACTACACATTTTTTGCCAACCAGTTGTTGAATCCAAGGCAGTTGTTGCTGTCCAGATCACGGCAGTCAGACATTTGCCCTATTAATAACCCATTCATCGGCGAAGACGGATGTTCGCTACTGACAACACCTCCCGCAGGACTTGGGCTTGTCAAACTCGCCTAGCCGCCGCGAGTTGCCCTCGGCCGCTTTCCCCTCTGTTGCCCTTCCTCCGTGGACCGTAAAAGAGCTTGTGTCCACCACGAATATTGAGTTCCCCTTTCCACGGGGCCTAACTAACCGACTATTTACCCCCACCTCAACACGATACTCTCGAGGGCTGGCGTTGAATGAGACTGTCCATCTCCGGGTTATGGCAAGCTTGTTCTGTCGCGTCTCTTCGCCCCATGGCCGCGGAAGCCGCTTGGAAACTCCGATATCATGTCCATCTTTGAAAAAAACACTGAACTGTCGGCGTCGGAGATGACTTGCCTCAACGCCTGGATGGAAAAACGCGGATGGGACGACTGAAAATGTCTGAACGACCTACATCACCCAGCACACATCTCACGGCCTATAGTCAACCTGCGGTAGAGTCTATAGAACCCCCAAGTTACTTTGTCTGACCGAGTCGATGAAGAGGCGCCCAATAAACTCCGAGATCCCTCCCCCCGCGGTTGGCAGCGCCTCGTCTGTCGGCCGCGACATGCCCCCTTTCAACTTGGAGGCGGCTGGGTTCGTGGACGTGGTGTGAAGTGTGAATCTGGCCGTCGTCGTTTGGACTTTTGGTCTCTTTCGCTGGCTGGCGTGTTTACTGATGCCGTTTCCAATGCTGATCGTGTATGGACGGGAGCCATGATGTGACGTTAACCTTGAACACGTTCTAGCCGAGGGATACAATGAATGTTGAAGTGAAAAGTCTGAGAGACGAGCCGGCCGCAAAGGAGTTGTGGTTGTTGGTTGTTGGTTGTTGGATGCCGTGGCTATCATTTCTCTGGTGTCGGTCTTGTCGCAAACCTTGAACACGTTTGGCCTCACCTTCTACACGTTTGGCCTCACCTTCTGTAGCGTACCTTTAGATTCTGCGTAGTTAATTTAAACGTAGTGGCTTATGGAGTCGGTTTTGTGTTTGGGTCCATGGAATATCGCACGCGTATCAACCTTGCTGGCTCCGGTTGTGCTCAGCAAGGTTGGGAAGACGTCTAGAAGACGTGTGGAGTGATCTCAGATGCTCACCGCCGTCCAGCGATCAGGGTCCAGCGTACCATGGAAACGAGTTGCCAAGAGACTTGATCGAAAAAAAGGCCTCTCGTCACTCTGGGTTATTCCGTTCCACCATGACGGATATCTGGTATGTCGGAGACGAGTATAACCTCACCGAAGTACTATATAAGCTGAAGTTGTGAATTCTTTTTCCCCCTTCTCACTTGAAGCAGGTCTTCGTGTTGAAGCAAAAATGGAAGACAAGATGCCTTTCGAATCTTTCATTTACGCGCTGATATTCTGATCGAAACCCCTGCGATCATAGCGGCCGTAACCATTTTCTAGGAACGATATGCCCGAGTCGACTCCTCCTCCAGACAAACCTCCCGCAAGAAGCAGACGGAAATCGTTCTCGTCCCTGCCGACCGAGCTCCGATTGACGATCCTCGTCATCCTCGTCGCCTCGGCCGAGGACAGCAACACGAAACACGAAAGGGCCGCGCTGGCCAGCGTGTGCAGCGAGTGGCGTGCCGTCGTCGAGAAGAGCACGTTCCGGTCCCTGGTCCTCCGGGAGGGCGACGCGCACCACGACGTGAGGGCGTTCAACCGCATCGTCCAGGGGCGGCGCAGGCGGCTCGTCGGGACCCTCGCGCTGCACGTCGTGCTGGGCCCCTACGGGTGCGAGGGCTGCGCGCGGGAGGAGTCGGGCGCGGAGGCGGACCTCAACAACCGGCGCTTCGCCCGCGCCGTGAGGAGCCTCTGGTCCAGTCTCTCGCGGTGGCCGGTCGTCGACGGCAACGAGGCGATGACGCTGGAGATCCAGTGCGGCGCCGTCAGCGACAAGGAGCACTTCTTCCGGGACGCCATAGAAGACGACGGCGGCGGAGGCGGAGGCGGCGTGCGTCACTTGCGATACGACCAAGCTCTGCAGGGACGACGCTTCTCCCTCTGGGGCGCGAGGAAACGCCTGTTGGGGAACCTCCTGGACTTTGTCCCCCGGGACGACCGCGGCGCGGCGCCGCCCCTGCCCGAGATCATGGTCGTCCGTCGTCTCCGCGTCAACAGGAGCCTGTACCGGAGCCTGTCGGCCGCGGCGCTCCGGGTCCTGCTCGAGAGCCTGGTGAACCTGACGGTGGTGTGCTACCAGCCCTGGCGAGGCGTGGACGCCCGGGGGCAGAGGGCGCGGGACGACGCGATCGCGGCCCTGTTCCGGGACCTGGGGCCGTCCGCCCGGGCCGTCCACCTCTGGGAGGCGCATTCGCCGGCGCTGCACGGCGACACGGATTCCTGGCCCAAGCCGCCGTCGTCGGACACGGGGCTCGTGGCCGCGGCGGTGGAGGCGAGCTTCCGGCTGCGGGACTTGACGATATTATCCCACGCCATCGACGGCGCCGACTTCTTCCGGCTGGCGTCCGGCTCCTCCGTCCGGCCCGCGCCGCACCACCACCACCAACACCACCATAACCACTCCGATCACCCCGATCACCACCACCACCAACAACAACAACAACAACAACTAATACACCACCACCACCACCACCCCCACCCACCCGACCCCGCCACGTCGGCCTGGTCGAACCTGCGCTTCCTGGTCCTGTCGTGCCGGCCCCTCGCGTCGTCCAGCGCCCAGTCCGAGGCGTACGACCTGCTGCTGACCGCGGCGCGCGCCGCGATGCGCATGCCCCGGCTGGGGTGCATGGAGTTGTGGTGGGGGGAGGTGAAGGGGGGCTACATCTTCCGGTACCGGGTCGACCGGGACGCGGCGACGGTCACGGTGGTGGCGACGAGCGAGGCGGCGCCCCATCCGGACGTGCTCAAGGCGTGGAGGAGGGTCGCGTACGAGAACACGCGGCATCAGCTGCAGCGGCGGGCCGTCGTGCTCCGGGCGGACGCCATGGTCTCGAGCACCACCATCTGCCGGTTCCTCTGGCTGTTCCTCTGGCTGCGGGAGCTGCTGCAGGGTGGGTGAACCGTGACGGGCGGCAACAGACGTGCTGGCGAAGAGAGTGCTGCGTGGATCTCACCAATTGCACAGTCGTAATGACAGTCGAGTGTTGGAATATGGTTCTCAAACATTGTTTATGGACGACAACGCGGATATCATCATGGGGGGGCATTCAACAAGTTCATTACGAATCACGGTTGGGAAACGTCTTGATCTAGGTGGGAGACTTGGAATTGGAATGGGATGGACTAACCATCTTCACCCCCTTTGTCATGGGGGAGGGGGGAGAAGGTCCTGACTCCTCCCTCAACTCTTCACATCAAACCGGAACACGGAGCAATATCGAATCGCTGTACGAGAACATGAAGGAAACCTGTACATCATGTCATCATGAACAATATACTCTCAGTCATAGTCAATCTAGCCCCTCGCCGCCCCTCGCTGCCCCTCTGTAGCCTTGGTAGCCAGCCATACCCAACTCCAGATGACATGGTCAGTTCTACTACACACACATCTTTGACGGTTCTCCGAGCTCCATCAGATCTCACTCGTGTGACAAACTCACCCCTCAACAATAAACCACAACAACAATGCCCCCTTGGGCCTTCTTCTTCGTCCTTCCCCCTCCCCAAACTTAATCCTCGCAGCCGTTTATCACGCCCTCCTTCCCTCCTTCGGCTTGGCAGGCCTTCTTTTCCGCCGTCGGCTTGCAGTGCGAGCTGTCCGGCTTGACATCCTTGGCGCAACAGAAGTTGCACTCGGTGCCCTGCACGGCGGCGCCGCAGTTCTTGGGCGCCTCGCAGTGGCGGCGCACGAGCCGGTGCAGCGCGAAGTCTTGGGGCGCGAGGGCGTGCGAGGACGGCACGGCGGCCGCGAGCGGGAGGAAGACGAGGAAGTGGCGGAGGGCGACCATTTTGTTTTTTGTTGTTCTGATTTGGGTTGTTTTTGTTTTTGTTGTGTGGTTTGATTATTGTGATGAGTCGATGTGTGTATGTGTGTGTGTGTGTGTATGTGTGTGTACGTGATCTGAGAGAAAGTCCTATAACAAATTTCAAAGCTGGATCGATGACGACGGGCAGTCCATCCATCTATATACAGGAGGAGGAGGAGATGTGGTCGGGCTGTATCAGCCAGCCAGCCAGCCAGCCAGCCTCCTATTTTATTTTTTCCATCTTCCCGACACCTCGGCGTTTGAGTCCGTGTGCTTCGACAAAAGCAAGAACAGTGACTTGAGCGTTTCACCGCTGCAAAACTGCAAAGCTTAAGCTCGTATACTTCATGGTCCTTGACCCGAGGGAGGGTTGAGGGGGGGGGAGGAGGGTCGAGGAGGGGGGGAAGTTGGAGGGTAGCAAAGTGTCTCTTCTCAGTCTTCTGTAACAGTGACGGGACATCCGTGCTCGTGATTATCGACAAAACACATGGCATCAACTTCAGCAATAATACTCTGCAAGTGTTGTAGTGCCTGGGGCTCAGTCGTGGCCGATATGATATTATCGTTGGAAAGATGCCCGAGGCGAGAGACGCCCGCCCCAGTCGAAACTCGAGTGTCCAGAGTCTAGAGAACTGTACGGAACCACCGCCGCCGCCTTCGGGGCCCGTGTCGGCTCAGATCGGGGCAAAGGGAAGAAGAAAAAGCTGTCACGAGTTAGAGCACACAGTAAGGCATAGGAGATTTGGGGTGAAAGATGCTTATCCTATTGTAATAATAGGTGACGAAAAGAGAGACTGTTAAATACATGATATCACGTGAATAAGCACGTGGGGAGACTGAATCAGTGAGCTGAAATATACATGGACTTCCTTGTGACAAAAGCCACGGCGGTAGAGTTTCCCTCGCCATGGGTTGACTTTTCCAACAGGCCTCGTCTCCCCCCCCCTCCTTCGCATTGGTTTCGCGCAAAAGGGGTGAGGGCATTCGAGACTGTTTCCCTCTTCCCCTCGCCCACACCTCTTTCGTCTACAAATGGTAAGTGTAAGAAGCGGGAGGGTGTCGACCGACCGACCCGACCGAGCAACCACCCGGGGGGTTCGGGCTCAAGATTGAGGGGTGAACCATCCGATGCCATGACGCGTGCCGTGCATCGGAATCGGGGACGAGCTCTCCGTAAACTCTGCACGGCTCGCACGTCGAGCCTGTTCAGGGCCTTCGGCGGGATATGACCCGCCCCGGATCTGACTTTCAGGCACAACTGAACGATCCGCGAACTACATCCTTGGCCCCCCCCCCTTGCCCAAATTGCCCAGAGTGCCCAGGAAGCGATTTTCTGCCCACTGGGGTGGGAGTCAGAGACTCAGAGTTGGGAGCGGGGGGATTCGTCTGGTTGGTTCGACGGCCGCAGAGCGAGACAAGATTTCGTCTGTTTCGCATGTCGTCTGAGTCTTGTCGAGTTGCCGTCATGATTGGCCAGATACCTCTGCGGTGTCCGATGTTCGTTCCGCCTACGTCGATGTTGGGTGATGATGGTGTAGCCCCTGCCGTATTGATCGTACACGACATAGCAGCATCCGTTGTTTCGTCGCCTTGGGGGGGGGGGTGCTCGGGCTGATGGGACGAGTGGATGGTGGTATTAATGGTTCCACAGGGGCTTATTCAGTCGCGTCTTCCAGGGCAGCAAACACGAGTTGTCTGGCATCTCGTATGTTTCTGTTTCCCCGCACAACTCTCTTCGAAAGGGGGAAGTGATTGGTGATCCCGACGATCACGAGTTTGTCTGGTACTCGTAACTCGTGCCGGCGAGGAGAGTTTGTTGTGTCACGTGTGCTACTCTCACGAACGAGTATCTTTGTGTGTTTCTGTTTCTCGGCACATTTCTCGTCGACAGGAGGGGGGGAAGTGGTTGGCGATCACGATGATCACGATGTATCTGTAAGACGTCGGGGAATAAATAAACCATCAGAAATATATCCGATCACGCCCAACAACCCGGCCTACATAAACCCAGGCCATGACTCATGTGATTACTGTGTATCCTGTGGGTTGATAGTGTGAGCCCCCCTCCGGAGTCTAATTGTGCGTGATTCAGTGAAGAACGTTCAACGCGAGGTCTATAAACGTTATACCCCGACGACAGACTCATCTGCCCGAGTCATGGAAACGCAAAGGAGAAACCAAAAAGGGAAAGATGGGATCCTACAAGGTCTAAATATACAAAAAGACTTAAAAAAAATTACCCGTACACATACACATGCTATTACACCAACACAACTAGGTCGTTCCGTTGGCAGCGACAAACTCAAACCCCTTGTACTGCGTCCTGGCGAGCTCCCTCTCGACCCAGACGCCGACGGACTCCACCGCGTCGTACGGGCTCTCGAGGTGCACCTGGAAGAAGCCCTGCAGCTGCGAGGGCGTCAGGGCGTCCTCGGGGATCTGGCCCGAAAACCGCGCCGCCAGCCGCCGGATCTCGTCCATGTCCAGGTGCGCCGTGCACCCGAGATCCGGCGAGAACATGCGCACAAACATGTCCTCGGCCGACCGCCGGCTGATGTTGCCGAGGAGGACCTTCATGTCGACCCGGCCGGGGCGCACGAGGGCGCCGTCGAGCTGCTCCGGCCGGTTCGTGGTCATGATGACGATGCGGCCCTCCTGGGAGCCGACGCCGTCCAGGACGTTGAGCAGGCCGGAGAGGGTGCAGCTGGGCGCGTTGCTGCCCTCGGGCGAGTGCGCCCTGCCGTTGTCGTTCTTCCTATCGTGGTGATGGTGATGGTGGTTGCTGTTGTTGTTGTTGGACGATGACAACAACGAAGACGACGACGACGTGGTGGAGGAGGAGGAGCGCTCGACCCAGACGGCGTCAATGTCCTCCAGCAGGACGACGCAGCGCGGCGGGATCTCCTGGAACATCTGCTCGAGGTCGGCGTCCGTGGCGACGCTGGGCACCTTGACCTCGTACAGGTCCAGGCCGAACTCGCCGGCGATGGCCACGGACAGCGACGACTTGCCGGTGCCGGGCGGCCCGTAGAAGAGGTAGCCCCTGCGGTACGGCATGCTGCGGCTCTGGTAGCGCATCTGGGTCGTGGGGTTGAGGTAGTTGCGGATGTCGGCCACCAGCTCCCGCTTGACGGCGTCGTCAAAGTGCACCGTGTCGAGGTGGCGCAGCGGCTTGCGGGCCTTGGGCTTCCAGGACACGCCGTACCGGTCGCGCGAGTAGATGAGGACAAAGTACTGCGTCTGGCGGTCGGCGTACTCGCGGCACGTCTCGATGAAGGCCCGCACGGGCTCCGCCGACCAGCCGAGGCAGCTGACGGTCAGGTCCTCGCCGCCGATGCCGTCGTAGCTGGGGTCCGAGAGCCCCCCGGCCGGGCCGCCAAAGTCGCCGACGGCGCGGGTCACGACGACGAGTCCGCCGGCGATCCAGAGCCACCGCGACGTCCAGTGCGGGCAGTATTGGACGGCGTGGCGCGTCTTCTTGAGCGCGGCGGCGCGGTCCGAGGTCGCGCGTCCGCTCTCGGTGCGGCCGGTGAAGGAGCGGTAGTGCCGGGGCCGGTTGGCGAGGACCCATTTCACGACGCTCCGGTTGACCGGGTCGCCGCCGGGGATGGTCACGGAGGCCAGGAAGAAGCGGGCGACGCAGGCCGAGGCCTCGCGCCAGGCGTGCCGCAGCAGGCGCCAGGCGGCCGGGAGGGTGCCGGCGATGGCGATGAGGGAGCCGATCTGGGTGATGTCGAGCTCGGACCAGCGGGTGAGGACGTCCCTCATGATGCCGAGGCCGTGGGACCACGGGTCGAGCAGGGCGTGGCTCGCGCCGGCGACGTGGAACTGGTGTGACAATGACATTGTGTCCGGTCGGTCGGTCGGTCACCCGCTCCGACTACCACGTGACGGTGTGCGTCTTGAGACGGGAGTTCCAGAGACGCGAGAGACACCCCGAGTGAGGGAGAGGGGGTGCCAACAGGGCCGGCGGATCCGGAGATGGATCCTCTAGCTATCGACCTTTGTCTCTCAAGGCCGGAGATGTCGGATAGACAGAGATGTACGTGGCTTGAACCAGATGGGGGTTGACGGGTCCGCGGGATCGCTCCGTCGGGGACATATAAGCCGGAGAAGAGAAAAACAAAAAGGATGGATTAACGCATGGTAACGACAAACGAGTGACAAGAAGCGGAAGCAACAGAGCGGAGCGGCGTTGGCGTGCAGGGAGGGTCGTCGGCGATAGGGGCCTAGTTTCGTGAGGGAAGCCGAAAGGTTTTTGACGTTTTGATGTCAGCAACAGCCACAGTTGAGTCCACCGGTGAGCCACAGTCGAGCCACAGACAGGGGCAAGCCCCATTCTTTGTCATCACACGCCTAGCCACAGCTCAGCCTCACTAGTGGGCTTGTGCAAAGCACGTACCCAGGTACCCTGGAATTGCAAAACTCCGTTTGGAAAATCAAATGGACACATCTACCTAGGTACCCAGCAAATTCCCTGCTTATGTCAGCACTTCAATCAACCAACATGCACTCAGCATATCCAAGTAACGAATAGTTAACTACTACTTTCCCATTGTTGCATCAACGTGTCCAGACTTTCTCCATCTTCATCCCCTGTTGTATTCTACTCAAACTTACCCACGTCCGCACGAACGCCGGCTTACAGACATTATCCGTCTTCGACTTCCATCAACATGACTCAACTGAGAGTCTCATGTCTTCTCACAGTGGCCTTACATTGTTACTGGAAAGACCCTACAATTCAGCCGGCCATCTACATCGACAACACTAGGTATTCCAAATGCGCGAGGATCTGTCCGGTAACCGGCGGTCCCCATTAGGGCGCTTTGAATCTTTCGGCAGTTCCGGTTGGTTGCGAGAGAGACGATCAGTCGACTCAAAGAGTCTGGGCAACTAACGTCACAGCGATGGACCCCATCATGAAGCCGACGGCCAGACTGGGTTGAGTTGAAGAGGAGAATAGTTGTCTTTGGAGCTAATTCTTTTGTCTCGAACTCGCATTTTTTAAACTGACCGCGTCGGGGTGTTTAGTCCAGATACAAGTATGTCGTCAAAGGACCGAGCTCGGAGTAAAATGCAAAGACCGTTTTGCTGGGATCCCCGAATTGTCCGAGTACACGGCCGAACATCCGGTGCGAGTCCGGAAGGCCGGGGCCGAAACTAGGTTGCATCCATCGGGGATTTCGGACAAAGCAAGTGACACTCGCTGCTTGAGGAGATATAAACATTGATTTCGAAGAACATCCAAGTGGAGATGTCAGGATCAGGCAGCGCGAGAGCTTGGAAATATACCTTGCATGTTTATTGACAACCGCGAAAGAGATGACACAGCGCCAACCCGAATTCAATATAACCAACAAACCCTCGGGATCTCCCACACATGAACTTACAATCTTTCGTTGTGGCCCCCCAACCCGATGGCGACCTCTTAAGCACAAGTGAGGAGTGCGACCCTCGCATCTCCGACAAGCGCGCGCACCATGGGACACGACAGAAACCACCTCGTGAGGCTGATAATCGAACCGGAGCACATCTGGCAGATCCACCGGAGGTGAAAGGGGGAAGGAAAGAACACGCCGTGGACGCTGATGATTGGCGCGCCGCCGGCAGCCATCATGGCGGCGAGCATGCCGTTGCCGAGCGGACTGTCCGAGGCAGAGTACTTCGGGCCGTTAGTCGGAGTGCTGTTGGAGGTTGTCACATGCGGTATGATTCATGAACGGGCTACATGTCCCCGCCAACTCGGATGTTGTCTTCGAGGGCGTCTGTTCAGCTACTGAGACGGCGCTTGAGGGTCCCTTTGGTGAGATGGGCGGGTAGGTAATTCCATGATTGCGTTAGAACCCTCGAGTGGATTAATGCAGCAAGTCTGACCGCTTCTAGCTATAATCATTCTCCGCTGAAAAGCCCGACTGCGGTTTGAATACAAACTTAATTTCTTCACGCATTACATAAACTTATGGGTCCTCTCTGTCTCCAAATGTGTAACTCGATAGATAAGACAGTAAGCAAGTCGGGTCGGCTTATTGTTCTCTTACTCAAAGGCTAACTAGAGAGCACAACATGACTGGGCCTCTGCTCGCAGCCGAGATCGGATTCCTACTCAAGTCGAGGGGAGTCTCCACCAAAGAGGCAGCCTCTCGAGTCCTTTCGAATCCCAAGTCATTTGAGTTGGTACTGATAGGAGAGTCGAGACGTCCGATTTGGCGAATTCATGGCAGGATTTTGCAGCTACAGCCATAAACAATCATGCCTATCCGTTCTGGAGATATAGAAAAAAGCGTGAGGTACAGGTAGGCCCTAAAACCTATCAAACGATCGAGAAGAGTTGAAGTTGATGAAAATAGGAAATGGGAAATGGGACCTGCCGTGACAGAACCGACCCCACTCTATCCCGCATTAGACCCACTTGGTGCCGGCGGGAACGGCGCCGACTCGGGCACGGAGCACACCGGCTTGTCCGGCCCACGTGCGCATTCGTGATCACGCTTTACGTGCCCGTGGATAAAAGTGGAAGGCGATTGGCACCCGGTCTTGCCGGTCTCCGTGGACCGGGCCTGCCCCGAACGAGGCCCGTCCTTGCCCCACTCAAAGGCGGAGGACCCGACGAGTGTCACGTGCGAGTGTTGTGCGATTCCTCTCAGCTCTTGCATCCTTCTGACAGTAAACATCCTGTGGTTTCCAGGTTTGCATGCCGTCGGCAAGCTCTACCAAGCCGCGTATGAATGGCTCCTGCTTCGCAAGATAGACGGCGAGTGACTAAGCCGACACCATGTTCCAGTCCCGAGAGACGTCCAATCTCTCCGACGCTCCGTTTCCGTCTACAATCTTGCTCTGGTCATCATTCTTTGCTCGTTCTCCATCATCACCATCCATCATTGCGTCTTGGCTATATTGACGTCTCGACAGCCCGCACATTGTATACCGACAACGCCACGGCCACCCGTCACACTCGCTTGGAACTAGAAAACTCATCAATACCCTGCATTCGCTCCACTTCTTTGCGACACTATGGCGGATAATACAAACACAAACACCCCCACGCAACCGAAAAGCCGATCGTCCATCAACCCTGAGGCCGAACCATTCGTACCCCGAGCAACAGCGCAAAGAGCCGGGCAACCGCTCGTCGTACTTTCCTACGGCTACCGACAGCTGTTGATGCCCAAGCCAGCGACTTTCGGCCAGCTCCTCCAAATAGCTCGAGAAAAATTCTCAATTCCCTACCCAACGAGGATTAACATCCTTCTTCACCTCCGCGAAACATATAGTGCATACCCAATCAGTCACGAAACGTTCAACTCCGTGATGGACATGGATTCTCTCCTAGTCCAGACTCGCCGAGACGTGTTCCTCTTCATCTCCAACAGTACGTCGCGAAAAGGATCACCGAGGATGGAGGCAAACGGCATTCAACACAGCTAACGTTGGCCGATGCAGGAATCAGTGGCTTCCCTCCCGCGTGGTTCGAAACCGCCCTCACGATACCATCCGACATGACCGTCGGGCAGGTCAAAAAGTTGTATGCGACGCAATCCAACATAGATCACTACGAACTGGCCTTTTTATGGTGGGGGTTGGTGCTTGACGAAGATAGCACACTTTTCGAAGTCGCAGGCGGCGACGCGCTCTTCGTTTCCGCTCTGATCTGTCAAAGTACGTGATAACCAGGGATCGGGTTGGGCATTTTCTGACGGGTTGAAAATGGCCCAACCAGTTCACAAGGTGGCGCGATGCAGCAGCAAGCGAGTAGACGGAGAATATGGCGCAGGGACGGTTGAGGATAGTGTGTTTTTGTGATAAGAAGATTTAGCGAGCAGGAATGATACCCATCATTGCTTCAGTTTCGTTTTCGAAGTTCATGTACAGGCCAAGATCCCCAGAGACATCACTGAGCGTGGTGATAAGCCCAACACTGGCTTAGAGACGCACTGGTGTTTGTGAGGGTCAGACGAGGCGTCTTAGCTTCGAGTCACTGGACGCCGTCGGCTGGCGGAACGGACTTGCAGACATGAATTGGGGACAGTACTACGATTCAACATGCAGTGGTCGACGGGCTGTATCACAACTAAAACCCTTGATAGGTAACTGTATTAGTGTGTTCTCCTTAGGGGATAACAGTCGAACTGAGTAATCGTTCCGGATACCACATTGATTGGCCTCTGTACTATGGTTTTTACAGCCTCTAATGAACAAAACTTATTGACTTCTAATGTAGAGTGCTAGAAACTCCAACGTAGGGATCTATTGATAGCAATATTAGCGGTGGCATGAGAAAAAGAGTGGTGGTCTGTTGAGAAACGGAAGAAAATTCCAGCTATTGATATTCTGTCGATAATACGTGCTTCAACATCTAATGCCGTGCTTCTCTTCCATATCCTTCTTCAACCCTACGTCCAGAGCCCCAGGCTGGGTGGTGTTGAGCAACGTGCTTACTCGTAGGATTTTAGGACAGGAGAAGGGTGAACTCACAAGCAACAAGAGCCCAGACGAACAGAACCAGACCAAAAATGCTCATGATCACAGCTTTGACCATGAACACGTATCTCAAACTGCTCAGCCTCTGCTGGCATGTAGCCACGGCGGTGGCAGCTAGACACGGATGAAAAAGAAAGAGCACAACATCTCAGTGCTGGTGACGTGTGCGCTCGCCAGGAGGAGATTTGGAAAGTTGTCGAACGAGGACCAGACGACCGCCATCATGACTTGTAAGCACCGGCCGCCCTGAGAGGACTGCGTGCCGAACCGGATGCAAGCGAAGACACCTCTGACGTAGCCCATCGAGCACGGCAGTAATACTGATCAAGACGTGGCCGATGAAGACGGCGAGGATGGCTGTTGGATCCGAGCCCACGACCTTTGGGGCTTAGACGCGGTCACGGGGCGGGCGGCCGGCGGAAAAAGGGCGCCCTCCCCGCCTGCAAAAACTAAGACCCTGACCAGACTGTGACCTAGGCTTGACGCCGAACACATCGTAGAGCATCAAATGTAAGAATAAAGCCCATTGCGCCAGATGATCCACCCTCATGTTCAAGGCCAGGCAAGGGGGTGACAAAAAAAGCTTCGCACATAAAAGGCCCTAAGGCGTACACTTGAATTAGGTACCTAGGTAATTAACCACAGTTTACCATACAAGAAGAAAAGTACTAGCTCTACTACCCAGACATCTGCCCATTGCCATCAATTACGTCCTGCATCCTTAGAGGCATTGTTCCAGCCTAACGATCTATATTAACTACTACAGTCCTAGCCTTTAAGCACGAGACTCTTTAGCTCTTGCTTATCCTACGTCTACTTTGCAATATGTGCCTTTGGGACCTTCCGGCAGTTAGTTCTCTATAATAGAGAGATCTGGAACAGCTTGGTGTAGTGAGGAAAGGAGGTGGTAGGCAGGTCTACGTCATCCGTGCCTGAGTCTTTTTACCACATCCAATCGTTCCCCCCGTCCACCAACTACCCATCTCAGCTGTCTTGTAGCCTCTTGCACCATTTCTGTAGCATTTCCCCTCATATCTATTTGCGTGTACGCAACGTCCGGATTATCCATAACCTCTACTGCAAATAAAACATAATTCTGAGCATTGTTCAACTTTTGCCGATCTGATAGTTGCGCGCATCTACGCGGTACTATATGTTAGTCTAGACATTAAAGGTTCAACCTAGCGCTATTTTCAGACTAACCAGCCCATTTTTAGCCTTGAATTTGGTTGGTTGACGTGAGCTATGCTCAATGTTGAAGGGTTTGTTGATGAAGTTGGAGTGCGAAGTTGATAGGAATACAGCGATGGTTGCAATAATGAACCGGACTTACTTGAGAGGATGGTAGACAAGATCCAAAGTAGAAAGACCATCATCCCAAAAATCAATACCGTCAACTAGCGCAGGTATATGCGTCATCTCATGCAGAAGGTAGAGTTCAGCAGTATATACAAGCGTTCGTTCAAACTCCCATAATAACCCATTTCTTCGCTGCTTGTCGGATGATGATGTAGCCTGAAGATTTGAGAAAAAAGAAGGACAAGCAACTATGATGTTGGAAAGATAAAGAGAAAGTAACACAGTCTCTGGATCGGCACAATCTTCCATCCTATAATTGTTGTCGCAGCCGATGACTAGGTTCGGGCCCCAGTCCATCAGATCAGGGGCTTGTTTTTCGAGTATAGGGCCTAGTGCTTGAATCGCGCCGTAGATCTTCTGTCCAATGTCTGCAGCTTTGTCTATATTGCTTGCTTTGTGTTGAAAAGCTTATGATTAGCCACCATGTACTTAGGTCCTCTAGCACTATGACAATAGAGAGGAATAAAAATGCAGCAAAGTGTCAAAATCGACTAATGACTTACCGCCAAACCAGTAAATGAACGCTGCAGTTGTTCCAGAGTTCTTCTCGGCGAGGAAGAATGTAGCAGCCTCAGCGTACTGATTCATCCAAAAGACGGCGTCCTTGAGTTTTTCAGCTTGGGAGCCATCGCAAAAGTAGAAGCTCTTGCGGCTGCTGTTGCCAGCAGTAATGGCAAGTTGGGTTTTGCTCGGCCCCCCTCTCTTGTTCAACAAAGAAGTTTCCGCAGCAGCGCAATAGACCAAGCCAATGACGCAAATTGGCCGCAACATATACCAGAGCATCTCTAGGTGTGACCCAAAGTAGAAGAATTGTTTTTGGAATGAAATTGAATCAAAGAAAGAAGCCGCTACCTAAATGATAGTGCTGCACTTGATCCTGATCTTATATACAAATATTAAGTAGACTAGAATAAAAGTCTGTGTGTATCAAAAAGATGGTTCTCATAGGGACGGGATAGTCTTCTTTCGAATCATATAGTGTGTTTTCTCACTGGTAGTCGTTTAACAGCCATGGGTAAGGTCAAGCCAACAAGGGGCTACATTTCTATCAGCTTAACTAATAAGACTATAATACCTTTGGTCCTTTATTATCTTCCTATTCTGCGTATGCCCAAGGTTCTATGAGACCGTGTTTAGGTAAAATGATCGGCAAAATGCACGTCAACTCGATCCCTGCTAGCTTTGTGATAATTGCTGGAGAGTCGCACGAATAATTAGCCCACATTGCCCTTGTGTCTTGGGAAGTGAGGTCTTCGGTTCCTCCGTCGAAGCGAAGGACCAACCTTGGAATTTTAGGCAGATCTTTTAGACGCTAAAATTAAAGGTCCAACATGATCAATTTCTCTTTTCCCTACCCTCCCCTTTAGCAACCGCAATGCAGCTGTTTAGATATCAGTAATCATCATGTCGACAACCGTAATTGATTAATACCACCCCTAGGCCTCAGACACACCTGTCATCCCCATTTCTTCTCTTGTTGCAACTTGCCACACAAGTAACATACTCCAGAGATCTTTTGCAGTAATTAATAGACGTACTCAAAGTTGGGGTTCTCCTTGTCTGTCATGTCGGTGAAAGCGGTAGCGTTGAGCTCGTCCGCCACGTAATAGTTGCCGCTCGCCCGCATCCCCGCCCGCAGCCTCTCCTTCGTCTCGTTCTCCCAGATGAAGGCGTGGCGGAAGACGAAGAAGAGGGCGAGCTCGATGCAGTTGGCGACGAGGAGCGATCCGATGCCCAGGTGGTACGAGGGAGCCTGGTCGGCCTTGTAGAAGAAGGGGGCTCGCGATGTTGCCGATGCAGGCGCCGAACCAGACCATGCCGGAGACGATCATCTTCTTGGACTGGCCGCCCGTGTAGGAGGTGATGAGGGACAGAGAGAGGACAAAGGAGGCCTGGTATGAGCCGGTGAGGTAGCTACGCACATGATACATCCAGTCAGCCGAGAGCCACGAGTACTCTTCGCCTCCGAGGTGGAGGCCCTCTTGCAGGCCGAAGATTGCGGCGTACGACCTGCGAGAGCCAGAGCGGTCACTGGTCAGCAAAGGAACCTTTTTGTTTTCCTCCCGCCCCCTTTCTTCGTTACTGGAAGCGGCAGGCGGTAATTAATTCAACTAATAATTACAAGGTGGTCTTGTCGACGTAGTAGAAAAAGTAGCAGATCCCGAGCAGGGGCAGGATGCGCATGTCGAGCTTGCGGAGGGGGCGCTTCTCCTCGGCCCGGTCTATCGATTCATCGTTCGGGCACTGCGCCAGAGCCTGCGCATATATCTCTGGGTGTTGCTGTTGGACATCGTCGGCCTCGACGTGGGGTTCCTGGAGGTCTTGTTCGAGGGACTTTGTGTCGTCCGCGGCGGTGAAAGTGGCATCGGCCATCTGGAACGATGATTTCTTTTATGATCTCGGACGGCGTCCGGGTCTCGGTTGATGCTCCTTCGTGGTCTCGTGGGAGTTGTAACGTCCTGACGATACCGTGCTTTGTAGATATTACCAGGGAGGGAGAGTTCCGGTAAGTGATATCCCCAAGATTCGGCATGTGGCTCCTCAAATACTCGACATCGCAAGGAACGAACAAGTGCTCAAGGCATCCCCAAGTTACAAGTATCCTGATACCGACTCTTCGGTCTCGGACAACCCCCGACAGAGATTCTCGAGGCGTTTGCTGGGCACTCCGGACAAGCAGGGTTCCCGAGTCACATCCGGGGTGCGGGGTATCATGCCAGTGATAAATAGTTCCGATGGACGGGGGTTACTTAACATCGGACGTCATTGGATCGACGTGGCAGATGTCTGGATGAACTTCTCTCACTCTAATACCTACGCTAGATATCGTCGTTGACTGAGCAAACGGAGAACCCATATCGACGAAAACCTGAGGAGCACCCATTCCACGTGCCTTTGGTCGAGTCTTCCACGCATCGAAAAGAACTATTGTCGTCTTCAAATAAAAGGCAGGACGACGGCAAAACCTTGCCCGGCACAACGAGGAACAAAAGGACATACAACACCAGGTGAATGCTGGTCGTCACCGACCCAACTACTAATCCGGCCCTCATTGGCTTATCTATGGGAGAGCGGACGGGATCCCGAGTTTTCCAATGGGTATGGTCGTATGTGATGGTTTACCGTCTTCTAGGTGTATAAGAAGGCTTCCACGTAGGTGATTGCACATCGGACTCTTGTGAAGATCGCTGTTCTCCTTCATCTGTTAGATGCTGGGCCCCTTGAGGCTAAAAGCAAAAGCTCAGCCGGCGGTGCTTACACTACGTGACTATCTAGGTACCTCAACCCCCGGGGTTCCCTCCGAGCTTGTCACTTCTCCGGCTTATTGCCCGTGGAGAACATTGTATGGAAGCATTGGTCTACAACCGGACGCTTCATCATCTCTGAGTGGTGGAACCAGTTTTCCCCGTTGTTCCCATCCTTCACTACCCAGTCGTGGCGCGGCAGCAGCCAAGAGGCTCAAGACCCGACTGTCCACGTTTTGTTTGACTGTGGCTCTACAAAGAAAGTCTTTCGCCTCTATCCATCTCGACGGCCGATGCCGCTCGTCTTTCCTGCCTTCACATAATACGAGCCTTCTTGGTGACGTCCAACTCAAACGGCGGACTCGTTCTCTACTATTAGCTCGCCACGAGGCATTCCTCAGAAGCTCTAGTATTGACTCTCGCATGTTGAATGTTGATAGCTGTCTCACAAACAAAGCACGGGCTGCTGTCAAGTTAATACGAAACGGCTGATTCAAGCTTTTCATCGTTGCTCCATGCCTGCAGTCGTACAATGCGGGCCGCAATGGGGTCGAGATGAGGCATAGCCTTGGCACGGCGTATTGAATCCTGAAAAAGTCGTTTTCACGCATATATACTTCGCACGGCATCCCATGACATGTCGGGAAATATCGAGTGGGCTTGTTGACTACTATTAGCCATTCCTTGGGGCGGTGGACCGTTGTATTCCCCCGGGGCCCCATTATGATTCATCCAGCTTCAACACATCATGTATAAGATTGCTGAGTCGAGATACCACAACACTGTTGACAATTAGGCCTTCCGGCGCTGTCGTGAATTAGAGGGTCTAGAAGTTAAAGCATACAAGCTGTAACTTGCCTTGACCATAACTCGGTATCTAGGGACTACACAGAGGCACCTAAGCAGCAACAAAGTCCGAGGGAGATTGCAGTCGGTAGATGTTAGGGCCAGAATAGTGATGACTTCAGGTCATTCATGATATAACTAAGATAGATCTACCTTAAATATTCATATCAGCACTGTAGCTGGCTGCCGCCTCTATCCTCATCAAAAAAGCCCATCAATTGATTTTGAGAAGAGGCACTTTAATTACCAACCGGTTACGCGCTTTGGGGGGGATAGGAAAAACACAGTTACACTGAATATCAAGTTGAGGCCAGAGTAATTAATCGCCGGGAGGATCTCCCCCGTTGTTCACATAAGCACATGAGAATACGTCATGGAGATACAGACGACAGACAGCCATGGCCGCGGTACCCAGGTTCTCTGCAGCTTCGTGACCAGATCAACCAATAATTCCTAATCTCACGAGAACGACCCACAACCTCGAGAACACGATTTGGGAAGCACGGTTCGATTGGGGAACGGAAAACATTATCTAATTCATCGCAACATGGGTATACGTGAGGCCTAGAGCAGAGCAAGAAAAGAAAAGAAAAAAAGCCGCGCAATCGGGGGGCGTCAGGGTCCCGAGACTCTCACTCGGCGTGCAGTGCAATTATGAACACTCTCGTGGGCCGTCTCAACTATCGTCTAATTATTGGTGGTCGTTCCTGGCTCCGTAGGGTGACGACGCCAACGCCACCCGCTCCTCGTGCTCCCCGTCGAGTCTGTCGTATCCCCCGTTGTACCCCATCTCGCGCCCGCTCTGGCCGTATCCGGGGTGGGTGCCCTGGCCGTAGGGGCCGGTCTGGTTGAGGGGGACGGCGGTGCCGGTGCCGGCGGCGGCGGCCTTCTTGTCCTTGTTCTTCTTGTTCTTCTTCGACACCATCTTCTTGATCTTCTTCAAGGCTTTTTTGACGGCCTTCTTGATGTACTTTGTCGGGTCGTAGACGAACTTGTTGCCACCCCCACCGGAGCCGCCACCGGAGCCGGAGCCTTCGTCCTTGTCGTCGTCGCTGTCGCTGTCGCTGCCCCTGCCGCTGCCGCCGCTGTTGTTTCCCTTGCGTCTGCGCCGCCTGCAGCAGCAGCAGTAGCAACACCCGAGAACGGTGATGAAGAGGATCACGGCGACGACGATAGCGGCCACGGCAACCCCCGAAAGACCGCTGTTCTTGTCGCCGTCGTGGTCCTTGCTGCCGTTTCGTGCTGCCAGGAACCGGAGGGAGCTGCTGCTGCTGCTGCTGCTCTGTTGGGCAGCTTGGGCCAACTGGTGGACTGCAGGCATGATTGTGCGTTGGTTTCTTTTTGTATTTTGGGATAATTAATGAGCGGTTGAGAGTTATTGATGTGGTGGTGTTATCAGAGCTCGACGCGGTCGTCTCGTGTGAGCAGGGGGTTTTTCTGACTGGACGTGTGATGAGAGGTTTGAGATGCCACGAAGCTGGACTATCGATCGTGGATGGAGCAAGAGCTCCCGCTTTTGTGGGTTTTTTTTTTCACCCTCCCATCTCTGGAAACATACGATGCTTGACTCAAGGTTCATTTATCGTTGAACCAGAAATAGGTCTTCATTCCGGAGACAAGGGGGTGAATCCACCTCGCAACGGGGCTTGGCAGGCGAAGCACTCACATGTGCAAACTTGTGGTTGCACGCCAAGAATACGGGTAAATCGAGGTAGGCACTTTGGTATATCGACGTATCTAACCATATTCAGAAGCTTCGCCACACATCCACAGTAGGCCCATGCTCCCCAAAGTACCTCGGTCCCTTGGCTGTGCTCACCTGCTTCCCCTAAACATCTAAACCAAACCAATTCTATATTCTATATACTAAAAAAGTTGGACTATAAAGATAAAGTACGCTAAGTCTTCTATACGCTATATATAGCTAGCTTAAGCCTTAACATAACTAAGAGTAAGATCTTAATAAAGAAAGTAAAATATATTAGCTTTATCCTAGAGGCTAGTAAAGGAGTCTCTACTAACCTAGAGAAAGTATAGACTATCTATAAGTAGCTTATATTAATAAGCGTTAAGGGTATATATAGGTTCCTTAGCTTTACAAACTATTACTATATGTTTATTAAAGACTATATAGCAGTAGTAAGGCTACTTAACATACTTATAAAGAAAGGCATACTCTTTAAGTAGGGGAAGATATAGTAGAGTATATTTAATAAGCTTAAGAAGCTATTTACTAATACCCCCCTTCTTTAGGCCTTTAACCTAGCTACTAAGACTATAGTAGAAGTAGATTACTCTAGCTTTATATTAGGAGGTATACTTATATAGCTAATAAAAAATAAAATACCTTAACTAGTTACCCTTTACTTCTATAAGCTTATAGGTATATAATATAACTACCCTATAAATAATAAGGAGTTATTAGTTATTATAGAGTACTTAAAAGCCTAGTAAGTAGAGCTATATAGTACTAATAAGCCTTTTAATATAGTTACTAACTATAAGTCCCTTAAATACTTTATAACTAAGTAGAAGTTAATAGAGTACTAAAATTAATAAGCTGAGAAGCTTATAAAGTATAACTTCTATATTACTTATTAACTAAGTAAGCTTATAGGTGTCTTTAATATACTATTATATAGGGAATAAGATACACTAGTAAATTAGAGTAATAAACATAAGTAGGGCTATATTATCTAAGTAATCCCTAATAAAGCTATCCTAGAGAGGATAGTACTTACTAATAATATATCTCTAATACTTATAATATAGAGGTTATACACTAACCTACTATTAATTCTAAGAACCTAAATACTTAAAGATAATAGCCTCTAATAGATATAGGAAGTAATATAAGATAAGGATAAAGACCTATAGTATATCTATAGTACTATTATAGAGGGTGCTTATATATTACTAATAGAGACTAAGGCCTATATATAAATTATAGACTATATACTTAATAGCGCTAGGTATCTTACTTAGTAAGGGAGGCTATAAGTCTTAAGTAATAGTAACCCTAACTTACCTCTTAATAAGCTCTATATAAAGTTAATCTAGTAGAGCTATAACTCTATAGTAATAGGCTACCTAAGCTATAATAGTATACTTAAAATTATCTTATGCTATTTCTACTAGCTTAGCTAAGTATAAGTAGTATACTATTTTATCTATAACTGTAATATATATAGGTAAAGTAAGGTATAGTACTATTTAAAGAGAGGTTACCTATAACCCCTTAAGATCCTAGAGTACTTTTAGAGTAAACTTTTAATAGACTTTATTATAGACCTACTACCCTTAGGTATAATAAAAGCATGCTTCCTATAGGTTATTTCTAATTAACTTAAGAAGATAGTAATACTAGAGGTAATAGATACTATAGAGGCTAAAGCCTATACTAAAAGGTTCCTCTAATACTACTTTTACTTCTATAGTATAACTAGAAGTATTATTAGTAATAGAGGGAGTAATTAGACAAGCAGGTTTTAGAAGCGCTTTTATAAGCTTATAGGAGTAGTATAGAAATTAAGTACTACTTACTACCCCTAAAGTAATAAGGCTACTAAGTAATTTAAATAAGAGATTTAAGCTATCCTCTATACTTACATAAGCTCCCTATAGGATAACTAAGTATAGTAGTTACTAGTTATATAGTTAGTAATTAATAATTGTATAGTATCTATAATAAGTATAAGCCCTTTCTTTCTTACCTATAGGTATTAAGTAGACCCTATTACTGTTAGAAGTAGTAGCCCTAGGTTATATATATTATATAGGAAGGTAGGGACTAACTTAGAATATATTAAGTCCTTTAGGTAATGTTAGGTATATTAATTAGATAGATTTCCCTACTTATTATTAGAACTTTCTATATTAGCTGTATATTAACTAGAGAGGAAAATATAGGGGTTAGTTTTAGGGTTTTCTTTCCTTCTATATATATAAGTTAATATATATTAATTACACTACGTTTAATATAATAATTAATAGTCTAATATATACTTCTAAGTAGCTATAAAATAAAGCTGTTATTATAAAATAAACCTATTACTTACAAAAGGTAGAGCTACTATGTAATTACTATTATATAAATACTAACCTAATTAGGCTAATATATCTACTAAGATAAAGAAGATTAACCTTTAAGGCCTAGATAACTAGCGCCTCTAATTAGGTTAATTTTAATTAAATGCTGTTATTACTAGCCTATAGAAATACCTTAACCTAGCAAAAGCTAGGATTTACCTAGACTTTACAGCTAAGATTATAGCTACCCTAGAGATACCCCTAGTTAGCTAGTATAACTCTACTATATAGGATAACCTACCTCTACTATAGGGCCTTTAAGGCCTATTAATGCAGTCTATATCTACCTTAGCTAACGTAGCCTCTAGTAGATCTAGTAGATCTAGTATACCAAGCAGGATAGACACTCTAGATATATCTAGCCCTCTAGCTTAACCCTAAAAAGCCTAAACCCTAGCAGAGCTTAGCGCTACAGACTTAGTTACCTATAATAAGACACTCTTAATATATAAGACTTAGTAAAAAATATATAATTCCCTTATAAAAAAGGTCTCTTACCTATTAACTTTTATCTAGACTATAGTTAACCTAAAATATCTCTAGGCCTATTACCTAGGAGACTAGGACTTTAGCTAATAGATAGATAATCTTAACTTTAGGCTAGGTATAGATAGTTATTACTATATAAAGAGGGTAAGGGATAAGTATTAAGCAGTTAGAGATATCCTAAGCTATAAGAAGATATCTAGATAGGATATCTATAACTAAGTTATATACTAGGATCTTACCTATCTTAAGATAGTTAAGATTAGTTAGTAGGAGCCTACTAAACCTAATATATAGTTCTCTAACTTCTATAATAGGCTATAAGATAGTATACTAAGCCCCTAGATTATAGCTTATAAAGCTATTAATATAATATTAGCTATATAAAATCTTATTAAGTAGAGGAGTTTAATAAAGGATATATTTATTAATATTAAAAAGATACTGTTAGAATATTCTAATTAGACTAAGTAAAAGGATTTTAGCCTGCTTAGGCGCGCTTAAGTGCCTAGGCTAATAGGCTGTTTAGGCTAGCTAGGCCTAGCCTATAGGTAGCCTTTAGGTAGCCTATAGGTAGCCTATAGGCAGTATAGGTTATATAGGCTGCCTACGCCTATATAAGTAGCCTAGCTAGCCTATACCCTTAGATAGATCCTTCCCTCCTTAAGCTATAGAATATATATTAAATACCCTATAGATAGGTTATTTAATTATAACTTTAACTACCTATATATTCTAATACTAATTAGTATACCTCTTATAGGTATACATATTATGTTATTATAGCTATAGAAGAGGTAGCTTATTAATTCCCCCTTATTTATAAGCCTAAGATAAATATAGCTATACTAATAATAATATTACTAGATTAGGTTAGCCTTAGTCTACTAGATCTAATAATGCTTTTAATCTTAGATATACCTTTCTAATAATTATTTCTTACTACTTAATCTAACTAGAAGATATATCTTAAGTATATCTATTATATATAATACCTAAAGACCTTTATAAGAGACCTAGTAAGCTATAAAGCTAGTTAATAATAACCCTCCCTTTTACTAACCTCCCTTTATCTCTATATTCTTTACCTCTTTATTACCCTCCCTTACCTAGCTACCCCTCTACCCCTTAGATCCTCCCTTAGATCCTCCCTTAGAAAACCCCCTCTTTAGAGTACATATATATAGATAGAAAAGGGGTATATTTTAGAGCGTTAGAGGAAAATTCCTAACTACTTTTTTTAGTAGTCTAATTAGCCTAGCATTAGTAAAGTAGAAAACTACTAGTATTAGAATATTCTAATTAGACTAAGTAGAAGGATTTTAGCCTACTTAGGTATACTTAGGCGCCTAGGCTAATAGGCTGTTTAGGCTAGCTAGGCCTAGCCTATAGGCAGCCTATAGGCAGCCTATAGGTAGCCTATAGGTAGTATAAGTTATATAGGCTGCCTATGCCTATATAAGCAGCCTAGCTAGCCTATACCCTTAGATAGATCCTTCCCTCCTTAAGCTATAGAATATATATTAAATACCCTATAGATAGGTTATTTAATTATAACTTTAACTACCTATGTATTCTAATAGATACTAGAGATAATAAAGGCTAAATATAGGGCTTTTATTACTAGCATAGCTATACTAGAGAAAACTAATAAGTTAGGCCTTAATTAGAAGTCTAAAAACCTCTTAGCCTAACCCTAAGGCAGTTACTATAGCTATAGCTAAGGGAATAACTATAGTAATAATAGTAGTAAGTAGTACTTAAAATAACTAAATAATAGTAATTAGACTACCTTAAGGTAGTGTTAGTAATACCCTATATATATAGATAAATAGTATTCCTTTAAGGGCTATTTTCTAGTATTTAAGTATATTTAGCCCTTATAGTAGACTACTAAACACTACTTAACTAATATTAATATAGTAAGTTAATATATTAGTCTTAATAGTAAGCTAGTAGAGTAGGTATATAAGTATTAGTATCCTTTAGAATTATATAATTATATATACAGCCTTTTAGTAGGGTAAACTATAACAATTAAATATATATTACTATAGCTAAAGAAGAAGGACTAGAAACAGGAGGTATAGGGTATCTGCTATACTTATATAACTAGCTAGCTAGCTAGATTAATATAATCTACTAGTAAAGTAAGGCTATAGGCCCTAACTTAGGAGAGTTATGCTATGCAGCTACTACGCAGCTGTTACCTTAGAATTAACAGGTTAATACCTATTAATTAACTACATTACAATTACTTATTATTACTTATTATTACCTACTTTTGTAATACTAGCAGCTCTCTAGAAGTATAAAATAACTAGCGTAAAGTAGGCAAAATAATAAAGCAATAAGCCTAGAAAAACAAATACTATACTTACCCTCTCTATTACATAAATACATAAAATCTAACGTTACGCAATTGCCTAGTAATTACACGTTAATTGCATGTAACCTATCCTTCTATTCTAACTGTTATACGCCTATAGCTTATAAATTACTCTAACAACTTATTTAGGGTTAATTTTATAAAGCTATTAGTAAGGTTATTATTACTATTAATCTAGCGTATATTAAGGACTTTATAATATTTATATAATTATTATAACGCTATAATATTAATTATAAGGCGCTTCTCCTTAGTAGTACTAAGCTTTATAAAGCACTTATGTAGGGAGTATAAGTTAGTATATATAATAGAGGGGATTTATAGAAAGCCTAGTTACTTAGTAATATTAAAGAGGGCTAAAGAGATAACGTACGCTATATCTACGCTAGTAGATATAGTATAGATCTTAGACACTAGAACACTTCTTATAACACACTTAGACTTTATACTACTAAAATAGACAATATTACTAGTTAGTTTAAATATATTATTAGTAATAGCTTTATTAATAAGGATAATAATAAAGCTAACTTATAATATAAAGTACTTATTATTAGCAAAAGAGCTATTAATAAAGATAATAAGCTTAGTAGATTATGGATTAAGAGGTTAAAGAATTAAGCTGTAGTTAAGGTTCTCTATCTACTACTTAATGCGTTAATTAAGGGTATTCACGTTATTAATTGTAGGTTCTTTATGCTAGGTAGCAGTAGATAAATTAAAGGCTACTTTAGGCTAATAAATTAAGGCAATATACGCTCTATAGGCTTATTATTAGATATATTATATAGCGAAATCTAGTGCTAATAGGTTAATTATTATAAGTTTCTTACCCTAATTTTTCTATCTTATTATAATAATGTTATTCTTATTAATGCTTACAATATATCTATTAAAAACAAGGGGATCTAATAGGGTAAGGAATTGCTTAAGCTTAGCTAATAACTTTACAGCCTTAAGCTTATAATCTTCTATCTTTAAGAATTCTATATTAGAAAGGCTAATTATATTATTAGTCTATATCTCTATAATACTAAAGGGACTATCTTTACTGCTAGATAATAGGAGTAGGTATAGGTTAAATATTAATAACTCTATTTATAACTTTATTTTATAGTAGTTATTATAAGTAAAGAACTAATAAGTACCTACCTCTATAATACTATATAGAGGTTATCTAATATAGAGGATTATGCCTTTTAGGTATAGGTACTAGAGTTATAGAGGAAGAAACATAAGAATAATCTAATAGAGGGGGGTAGTTAATTAAGTATAGGCCTAAGTAATATTATATATCTAGATAAGAAGTCTAATAAGGATAAGGGTAGGGGTAATTATAAATAATAGCTATTAACTTACTTATTAAATTATAGGACTTTAGGTTAATAGGAATTTCTTCTCCTTGTTATTATAGCTAGTAATTATAAGATATAATTTCTTATAAGGGATTTTATTAGCCTTACCCTTAATCTTATTAATAAATTAGGACTTATAGATCTACTAGTTACTATAGAGCTTTTTATTATATTAGAGGAAGTTAAAGATATAGCTATCTAATAGGCCTTAAAACTCCTTACTATATAATATATAAAAAGGTAGGCTAGGTATAGTAATAACGCTATCTATATATAGCTTAAGCGCCAGCTTAAGGTCTACTACTTCTTATAAGGTAATATAGGTTAGGAAGTTAGTAGTAAAATTAATCTTAAAGGTAAATTAATTATTAGAAAAGTGTATAGTAGGGTTCTTATGTAAGCGCCTAGGGTAACGTTTTAGTACAGGCTTAGGTTACGTAGGCATATATAGGGTAAGGTCTTTAATAGGTAGATCTAGCAGATTAACTATAATCTTAGGGGTTATATTATTAAAGGGGTCTTTATTAAGTTTATTAAGTATTAAAACGGGGCATGATCAGTGTCTAGGTTCCCTTAATCACGTGACTGACGCTTAATTAAGACGTATATAGACTTAGCTAGACTGCTCCAATCAGGAGAACTCAACACAACTAATTCTTTTCCTTCAATTTAGACCCTAAGATCCTTTAGATTGAACTAGAGCCTTTTATTGATGATTTACTTTCGATTGTGGTTACGTGAGTTATTTAGGAGCATTCTCTCCTTCAATTAGTCAGACGAGTGAGTCTCGATCGGGGCTTCTAAACCTCTGATTGAAATAGCTCTTATGCCGATCGAGGAGGCATCTCACGTTAGCTTTAGTAGGTTGTGGTGATTAGTCCTAGTCACCTCACTGCTCTAGCTATCCTTCACTATACTCTTTCAGTATATCTCTATTACTTAGGTTGTATAAAAACAGCTTAATAGAGGTTAAGCAGAAAGTATAAAGGCAGCTATTAACTTTAATAGTAATATTATTTCTATTAATTATAAGAAGTTAAAAGGGGCCTTACTAACCTTTATACTTATGCTAGATATATACTTTAGAGCCTAACTTAAGCTTATATAGTAGTAAGATATCTAGGCTATTACAGTTAGAAAAAGCCTTATTAATATGCCTTTTTGTATAGATATAGCATACTTCTTCTATTACCTTATTAACAGCAGCTATATACTATAAAATCTTAGGTAAAGGGGGGGATTTATTAGTTATATATAGGTAGGCGCTAAAGATAAGTAGTATAGGTACTATACTGTTAGGGCTAGCAGTATTATTAATAGCTTTTACTATACCTTAAAAGGTAATTTTATAAGGCATATTTAGAGCCTTAGTATAAATAATAGTATAGGCCTAGTATAGTACTATATAGTATCTCTTAACCTTACTAATACTATAATAGGCCTTAATAGAGATAATATAAACTTAGATACCTATTATATAGGTAGACTGTTTAAACTCTTAGCCCTAAAGTTATTACTAGTATTAGTAATAATCTAATTAAGTAGGCTAAGGTAAGCGTTAATCTAATAGGCCTAGAGGGTATTCTATATTACCTTAGCGCTATTATTATATAGGAATTAGGCTACGTTAAAGGTAGTTATAACGTTAATAATGTAAAGGGTAGCTTTACTATTAAGCTAGAAAACGTTAGTAATAACTTTAAAGTTAAACTAGTAGTTATCTTAAATAGTGAATTTTGTTACAGGCTAGAGCCCTAGAGTGGGCGCGCGCACAAGCATAGGCGCGCGTGCCTAGCGCCTATACTACACGCACTTAAGTGCAGCTAGATAATAAGCAGGCAGCTTATTATTATATACCTTTTAATGTATCTATAGCTTAATTAGTAGTACCTCTATTACGCCTATGTATATATGTATTATATACTAAAGGCTGAGATGCTATTAGCTGTAGTACTACACCTCTTATAGGGCCTAGCCTTTTACATATAACAAGCTTACCTAAGGTCTAGGGTTTAAATTATAGAGGGTGTATAAGAGCGTTAATTTACCCTAGCTTGTAGGCTACAATTAGATACCTAGGGGTAGTGTTACTTAAGCAGTCTCTACCTTATACATAAGGCTATAATAGGTAGCGTGGGGTAGAGTAGGGTAGTAGTGTTATAAGCTAGAGCCCTAGAGTAGGCGTGTCGAAAATAACGGCAGTATGTCGCATGTGACACACAAGGAAGTGGGTCCTGGCGCAAATGCACGGATCCCCTCAGGCAATGTCGGGTGTATTGACTAGACAGATCCAGCCACCCAAAATTAGGGATTTCCATGTTGGGGCATATATTGGTCTAGGATATGAACACAGGGGTCAGGATTAGGATCTTCCTAGTTACATACATACATCTAAATACATCTACTAATTGCTATATAACTGTTACACACAATTAACTCTATACTTTTTAACAATTAACAGTCTAATTACGCTATAAACAGCTATAAAGAAACCCTATTATTATTACTATTACTTATTATAATAAATACTACCTCTATAAAGAAAATTACACTCTAAAAGGCCTCTAATTAGCTCCTTTAGTTTAATAAGCTTGAATTAAAGGCTAAGAACACTAGCCTATAGGAATACCTTAACCTAGCTATTAATACTATTAAATAACTAGCCCTACTAGGCCTAGTAGCTAAGCTAAAGTAGCTAGATATTAACTAGTACTTAGTAAAGGTACCTAATTAGAAGGCTATTGTAATTATAGATCTTAACCCTAGAGATCTTATAATATATAATAACTACTAGTTAATGTATAACTATATTAAAAAGGACTATAATAACTACTAGAAGCTAGTCTAATAGATATCTAATTTTATTACTATAATAGTTAATCCCCTATACCTATAGTACTGCTATACAGCTAATAAAGATCTTAGTAAGTAGATTATAAATCTCTATAATTAATTAGGCATAGATACCCTGTTTTAAGAGATAAATACACTTAATAACTATAATAAAGTTATAAATATACTATAAAATTAATGTCTATTAATAAAGTAAAAAGTTAAAGACTAGCTAAGAAAGTAGGATATAGTATATACTAAAGCTGCTAACGCTAGCTTAGACTCCTTTATAAAGGCTAGCATATAGTATACATACTTTATATAAGCCCTATAATATAGTATCCTAGATACCTAGGTCTTATTATTCTATGTATTATAGATAAGTGTAATTAGAGATAATACCCTTAAATAGGGTATAGTAATAAAGGAGGTATTATACTTCTTTATATTATTAGTAAGTAACTTACTATTAAAGGCGAAGTGTAGTGTATTTAGGCTAACCTCTAGATATTAGCCCTGTAGCGCTAGGACCTCTAGAGATATTACTAAGTACCTAGAAGATATCTCTAGATAGGTAGTAATATTATTAGTAATGTTGCTGCGTAAGTCTAGAGCCTCCTGTAGGGGGTATAGTAGCTACTCTAGTAGTTACAAGAGGTAATATAGTAAGGGTACTAACAATAAGAATAATAACTACTTCTATTACTCTATATATAATAGAAAACACCTACTGTCTAAGTATTAGGCAGTCTTTAAGGATATCTAACCTAACTAGTTAATATATAATACTAACACTTTATTTAAAATATAGGTAGATAAATAACTATAGAACAATAAGGAGCTTGTTACCTAGATTTAATATATTAAAAACAAGAAAAAATGTAATTAACTATAAGGTTAATATAAGGTAAAAACAAGAGCTATATTCTATACTAGTAGACTCATGTATATACTAAAAAACTTAGTATTACTAGACTTAGGGTTAATAGACTATATATTTAATAATATATTATAGTTTAGTCCCTAACAATAGCTCTAATAGGTAACTATATATAGGCTAGCACTTAACTAATTACTATTAATAGCTATAGTATAGCTAAGATTAAGGTAAAGGGCTAAGATAGAAAGCTAGTTATTATTAACCTCTATAACGTAATATGTATTAAGTTATTTACTACTAACCTAGTATTATTAATGTAGTTATAGAGATAAGGACTATAGTAGGATATAAGCCTAGGTAATAACTGCCTATACCTATAAGATAGATCCTTCCTTACATAAGTATAAGAGATATATAATTAACATATTCTATAGTATAAGCCTTCTCTATAGAAGGGTAATAATAAAGCTAGCTTAATTAGCTATAGAAGAAGGATAAAGAGGAAGCATTATTAACAGAAGACTGTTAAGCCTAAGGGTAACTATTATATAGCCCTAGAACTAAAAAGGATTAATATAGTACCTAAGCCATATAAGCTAAATATATATATAATAAAGACCTAGTAGCGCCTAATTAAAGGAGATATATACCTATAGTATAACAGACTAGGTTACCTAGGCGTTTAGCTACTTCTCTAATTACTATTAAAGGTAAGGGGAGTATAACTAATAGGAGCTAATAACTATATAATATATATTTACATATAAGACTATAATAAATACGCTATAGCTAAGATAATAAGATAGATCTACTAAGTAGAATAAGAATTAGATATTAACGCCCTCTTAGGTAAAAGGCTAGCTATTAATTTCTATAACCTTACGTAGGGATATAGAGGTTATACATTAACTATAATTATTACTAATTAAGTGTCTAGCCTAGCATAGGACTTCTACCTAAAAGATAGGCGTATAGATGTACTTAAATTAACTATTATTAACTTTATTACATCCCTATAAGTTAAATACAGTATCTAGGTGAAGGTAATAGAGACTAATAATAAGCTAATAAAGCATAACTAAGTTGTTATAGCCCTTAAAAAGCTAAGTATATTAATTAAATACTCTACGCTAAATACATAGGCATAAAATAGGGGTGCTAAATGTATTATAGTAATTATTAAGCTAAAGGTAAGATATCTAGCCCTTTAATTAAAATTCCTAGAAGTCCTATAGCCTAAGATCTATATAAATACTACCTACCTATATAACTGTATGCTATTAGCTGCTTAGGGGTAGCGCTTACTATATAAAGCCTTTTATATATGCTTTTATTATAGTAAGTATACTAAGCTTATAGTACCTAATCTGTTATATATACACTCTTTTAGTTAAAAGGCGTATACTATAACACTAGACGCTTAGCTTAGGTAACAAAAGAGGCATAAGCTTATACTATATATATAAATAGAGTACTTAATTAGGTATATGTTAAGTAATAGCTATTAAATATAGAACCTAATTAAACAAGAGGTATTTACTATAAGAGATATTATCTTTAATAAGAAAGTAGGCTTTAATAGGTTAGTAGTTAACTTAGCTAATAAAATTAGAGAGCTTAACCTTTAAGATATTAAGTAATAAATTAAGGAGCTTATATAACAGTATAAAAAGTTATAACTAGTTAATTAGGATATTAATAACTATATAGACGTTATTAAGGATTATACTAAGATTACTAAGCTAGACCTAGAACTGCTAGGCTTACTAGCACTATATATAAAGGTATAGTTCAATATCTTACTAATACCTCTAGAGTTACTACTAGTATTATTCTTTATGTAACTAGTAAGTCTTAATGTAGGGGGTAAGGAAAGTAATATTACATAAGCTATTATAACCTTAAGATATATAACTCTATAGATGTCTGCTAAGGCTATATTTCTTATAGGTATAAAGCTATATAAAAGACTAAAAGATAATCCTTATTATTAGTAGTAGCCTAGCTAGCCTTATACTAATATAAAGGATAACCTCCTTAGAAAGTTTAATATAAATACGTTAGGTTAAAGGGTAATAGATAGACAGTCTAATACTGTTAATAGTCTACTAGTTATTAATTAAGGAAGATTAGATCCTAATATAGAGGTAGAGAGTAGTACTCCTTTTATTACTTAAGGGAATCCTATAATAGGACCTAGTGTAACCCTAAAAGGGCCTGTTAAAAGTTAACCTACTAGCCTTATAGGTACCTACTAGAAGCTCTTATAACTCCTCCTGTCTTATAGTTAGCTAGAATATTATCTATATATAAAAGAATTTAGATAAGTAGAGGAAGACTATCTTTAAAGGTATATAATTACTAAA
Source organism: Colletotrichum tanaceti (assembly GCA_005350895.1). Lineage (NCBI taxonomy): Eukaryota > Fungi > Ascomycota > Sordariomycetes > Glomerellales > Glomerellaceae > Colletotrichum > Colletotrichum tanaceti. Next base: position 86,981 of record PJEX01000056.1, read on the forward strand.
ATATAGGAAATAGTTAACTATTAAGAAGCTATAGGGTATAAAGTCCTAGTATACTAATAGGTATACGTCTATAAGCTTAATAAGTATAGGTGTCTTTTAAAGTTTAAAGCAAGACTAGTTATATAAGGTAATTAATAAGTAAAAACTATAGAGGATATATATATAGTAATACTAGTAGGGATATCCTTTAAGGTATTAATAGTAGTTATAGTATAATTTAATCTTAAGCTCCTCTAATATAATGCTGTTAACGCTTTTATCTATACTACCCTTAATAAGGTAGTATTTATAGAAATACTACTAGGTTACAATAAACCTAGTAAAGTATATTAATTAAGAAAGGCTTTATATAGGCTATAATAATTACCCCTACTATAGTAATAATACTTTAAGGTAGGCCTTATTAAACTTAGCTTCTAGTAAGTTAGTAGTAAGAATTACTGCTAGAAGAGGGGAGGTATAATCTTCTTCTTCTATGTAGATAATTGCGTTATAGCCTTTAAGGAGGGCGCTAGAGATAAAGTAATAGAATTCATTAGCAAAATGTAGCAGTAATATTACTTAGAGGGAGGTGAATTACTTTAATAGTTTCTAAGGATTAAAATTATATAAGATTAAGTATTATAGAAGATTTAGCTATTATAGTTAGTATATGCTAATAAGGTAATAAAGCTTGTAGATAATAAAGATATTATAAGGCTTACACTAATATTAATAGATAAGTTACTCCTTTTTAAAGGAGATATCTTACTATATAAGATTATAAGATTCCTAAAGAAAGTAGGTACTATCCTATATATAGCAGTAATAATGTATCTAGATATAGCCTTTACAGCTAATTAACTTATGTACTTTAATTAAAACCTAGGACTAAATTATTAATAAGCAGTAAATTAAGTTTTATAATACCTTTACTTAATGTAATACCTCTACCTTAAGTTTAGTATAGTGCTAGGTAGTAATAATAATATACTAGATATAGTATTAGATACTAGTTTTACAGACAATACTATTAGGAGGTATAGCTTATAAGCCTTTATAATAAAGCTATTTAGAGGTATAGTAGTATAGTAAGCTAATAAGTAAGTAATAGTTATAACGTTAATAATAGAGGTAGAGCTACTTACCCTATTATAGGCTATAAAGGAGGATATATTTACAAGCAAGCTAATATCTATAATTAGAGTTTAATTACCTATAGCAAAAGGTTAATTAGTAGCGCTAGCAGATAACGTAACGCAGCTAACTATTTAAATTTAATATAACAATACCTAGACTATTAAGTTAGTTAAAGATAAATTAATTAGCCTATAGATAAAGCTGCGCTACGTAGATATTTATAATTACTAGCTATATTAAGAGGTTTAAAATAGGATAATTAATCTAATATATACGCTATTAGTAGAGATAATAGCTAATAGACTAATAAAGGCCCTAGCCTTACAACCTTTTTGTGAATTTAGGAGGTAATTAAATCTTATTAATTAATAACAATAACTTAAAGAGAACTGCTACTATAAATTAGCTAAAGATAAAGAGAAGTTATATAAGTTAATAACTGTTAATAATGTATAGGATCTAACTAAGTAAGCCTAGCAAGACCTACTTTATAAGTAGGGTTATAGGATAACACTTAGACCTAGGCTAACAATATTACTAGGAATTACTATAACTTTAACACTAATTTTCTCTACAACTAGTAGACTTCTATAGTTATAAACACTATAGCTATATTTACCTTAATTAGCGCTATAAAATTATCTAAAACCTAACTATAAAAGTTAACTCCTCTACTTATAATAATAAGCAAAAGGATAGCTAAGAGAATAATACTTAATCTTACTATCCTTTAAGGATAATTCTTATGTATAGGATATAAAGGAATATATTAAATATAACAGTAAGCAAAAGAGTAACTAAAGTTAGTTAAGCGTATAATGCAGCTTTACTAAGAGAAAAGGACCTTAAAGAAGCTAACCTAACTAATATTATTATCTAACAATCTAACCTAACCTATAAATACAATTAGTTAGTAGGTTTAATAGATAACTACTATATGTCTTTTTACCTCTACTAAGAATTAAACCTTAGAGCTTTAGTTTAAAAGTTATTATCTTGCTTGCTATCTAATGTATAGGGGATAATACTACTATATTATCTACTCTAGCTTTAGTTATTAATAATTAACGTTAATTAAGTATATATAGTAAAGGGAAATACATAATTAGAAATAGAAGGAGTAATAGCAACAATTACTGTTATAAAGGCAGGTTAAATCTAGGAATAGCTTTAACCTAGAGGGTATGTTAAAAATAACAGCAGTATGTTATATATAACACATAAGGAAGTAGGTCCTAGTGTAAATACATAGATCCCCTTAGGTAATATTAGGTGTATTAACTAGACAGATCTAGCTACCTAAAATTAGGGATTTCTATGTTAGGGTATATATTAGTCTAGGATGTAAACACAGGGGTTAGGATCTGGATCTTCCTAGTTACATACATATATCTAAATACATCTACTAGATACTATATAACTATTATACATAATTAACTCTATACTTTTTAACAAGGCATGCGTATAAGCATAGGCGTATATGCCTAGCGCCTATACTATATATACTTAAGTATAGCTAGATAATAAGCAGGTAGCTTGTTATTATATACCTTTTAATATGTCTATAGCTTAATTAGTAGTGCCTCTGTTACGCCTGTATGCATGCGTATTATACACTAAAGGCTGAGATACTATTAGCTGCAGCACTACGCCCCTTATAGGGCCTAGCCCTTCATAAATTTAAACTACATAGGGGCTTAAGAATTAAGTTAATAGTACTTATAATACTTAGTTAACTCCTAAATTACAGTAAATTTAATATTATAGCTTAACTTTAAAAGGAGGTAATATAACTGTTTAACTAAAGGGTAGCTAAATTAATAGTATAACTACTATAACTTAAGGTTAGTTAGGTAGTAACTATTAATACTTTACTTAGGAGGTCCTAAAAGTATCTAGGTATAACCCTATTTCTAGACTATAGGAATTATAATCCTACTATCTCTTTAATAAAGGATGTTTCTAGTATTATTAAAGAGAATACCTTATATATCTATATCTATAAGGTAAAGAAGAAAAGAGGTAGTAGTAGGTAGGATAAGAAAGGAGATCTTACTAAAAGCAGTTAGGACTAATATTATACTAATAGGTTAGACAGGATTACTATTACTAAATTAGATAGTCTTTTTAGAAGGGACTATAGAGATTATAATACTAGGGATTAATTATTAGAGGGCCTTAGCCTAGCCTTAACTAGCTAATAAGATTACAGCTACTTTAGTATCTAGTATAATACCCTAAAAGACCTTATCTAAGTATCTCTTAAGGATAAAGGAGGTAGGAGGCATCTTAGTAATCTTATAGGGGTCCTCCTTAGTTAATTAATAGAAGGTAGTAGTATTAGTTAATTATATATAGATATTATGCTTATTAAACTTTAATTAACTAAAGTACTATATTAAGGTAGTAAAGTACTATAACGTTAAGAAAACCTTAATAATATTAGGCTTATTATTATTTTCTTAAAAGCTTACTTTAGGCTAGAAATACTAGGTAAGGTTATTATTATTATTATTATAATTATTAAGTAGTAGGAGGGGTCCTTTATATTAGATAAAAAAGGTATTATAAGCCTTATTTAATTAATTAAGGTTATTCTTACTAGCCTTAAACTTTTTATATACCTTCTTCTGTTTGTTATATAGGTGCTTAACTAACTAGCAGTTAGGTTTATTATAGATCTAATTAAGGCCTTTAGTCTTATACTTACCTCTAAATCGTTAGGCCTTACCTTAGCTATTATAGGTTTAATTAATAATATAGGCACTAATCTTATTATTATTACTGTAATTATAGGTATAGGAGGGTTACATAAAGTACTACTTAAAGAGGTAGTCTAACATACTCTTTTACTTAAGAATACCTAGAAAGTTCTAGAGCTAATTACAACTACTACTTAAGGTCTTTAGTAGGTTAATAATTACCTACATAGTCTTAGTAATAGTCTTATATACATTAATAAAGTAATTATAGAGATCTTAGTTAGTATAGTTTAGGTAAATAATCTCTTAAAGTACTTATATCTTATTAGCTAGGATTATTACAGCTTTACCCTTACTTTTCTTAGGGTTATTATAGATAACTCTCTTAAGGGAAATAGTATACTACTCTATATAGTATACTTAAAAGTATTAATAAGTCTTAAAATAGCGCTTAAGGTACTTATAGATATACTTAAGAGGGGGAAACTCTTTATTCTAATAGAGTTCTTACTTATAGTATAACTTAGTATTACTATATAGGATATATAAGAATATAAACTTAGCTTAGTTATATAAGATATTTATACTAATATATACCTTATAGAAGCTTATAAGGTAGTAATTAAGGATATTATACTTATTACTAGTATACTTATCTTTATTAGAAAGGAGCTTTATAAAGTTAGTTAACTAGTATAATTATAGTACTAGTATTCCTTCTATAGAAATATAGGTAAGGGGGAGTACTACACTTAAAGTAGATACACTATACTTACTTAGGGTAAGCGCTAGGCTATAGGCTAGGTTATTACTATTACATAATAGGTAAATAAATAGGTAGCTACTAATAGATAAGGGAGGAGGTAGAGGGGTAGACCTATAGGTAATATCCTTAATAAATATAGGTAGGTAAGTTATCCTTCTAAACTTATGATACTTAAGTAGGATGTCTTAGACTTTAGCTATAGTCTAGGGGTACTACTTAGGCTACTATAAGATACCTTATACTTATTAGTCTATTTAAGTACTATTATAGGGGAACTATACGCTATAGTAAAAGAGGTAATTATATAAGATCTTTATAGTAATCTTATTAACAGTCTTAATCTACTCCTTTATCTAACTACTAAGAAAGATCCTAGTATAGTAAAAAAAGGTCTAGCTATAGTACTTCTTATAGTTAAAGATAGTAATAAAATAGTAAATACTAGAGGCTAGGTTATATTAATCTCCTTTAGCAGCAGTAATCTTATACTAGTCTCCCTAAGTCTCTAGGTTAATAAGATTATATACATTAACTAGGATAGGTAGAGGAGGGGGTAATATTAATTATCTTATGCTAGTAGGGGTAGGAGCTAGGGTTAGGCTAGTAGGCTAGGTAGAAGATAAAGACATTATTATTTAGGTAAGGGCTTATACACTACAGTATAGGTATTTCCTACTTCTCTAAAGATTAAGGGTATATATAGACTATAGTTAATTTCCTACCTTAACTAACTAAAAAATAATAGATTAAAAGTCCTCTTATAGCCTAATCCCTAGGATCCTTCCTAAGTAGGGTATAGTTACTCCCTAGAAGCCTTCCTAAAAAGGGTATAATATACTCCCTTAGAGTCTTCCTAAAAAGGGTATAATATACTCCCTTAAAGTCTTCCTAAAAAGGGTGTAGGAAGGGCGTTATATTACCTAGGGGATAGGCGTTATATTACCTACTTAATCCCTTAGATCCTTCCTATATAGAGTAATTAAAGGGAAGGTAGATATTAAATAGTCTGGTTAAACAGGAAATTTAGCTAGTATTATAGTACCTTAAACAGTGTAGCTAAACAGTACCGTAACTTATGCTTAAAGGAAGGAAAAGAAGAGAAAGATTAAAATTAATAGGGATACCCTAGATACATATATACTCTAGGGGATTAGTTAGTAATCTAGGTAACAAGATATAGGAAAAAGAGGGTAAGAAAAAGGTAAAGTTATTATACTTAAATAATTGCAGTAAAAAAGCCTAAATTACGCAGTTAGTGTGTGAAAGTAAGGAGGTTGTTAGGGTAATAGTAGCAAAACTTATAATAATCGCGTTAAAGGGCAAAAATAATAGGCAGCATAAAAAAATAGGTAGGTTAAAAAGTTAAAAAGTCAAAAGTTAAGAAATTAAACTTAGAGAAAGTAAAGTTATTTAGAGGTAGGGATAGGTAGGAGGGTCTAAATAGGTAGTAAGAGTAGGAAGTCTAGTAGGGTAGTTATAAGGGAAATTAAGTAATTTAGTTAGTTAGAAAATAGTAAGTAAGGTAGAGGGTTAGAAAAAGTAAGTTAATAAATAAGAAGCCTTAGTTAACTCTACTTATTTAAGTTATATAAAAGATATAGTAGTTATTAGTATAAATAGTTAAATTAATAGTATTTACCTTATTAATAGGTAACCTTACTAATCTATAGGCTAATTTAGTAAGTAGTAGAGGTTAACTACTAATTAGTATTAGTATCCTTTAGAATTATATAATTATATATACAGCCTTTTATTAGGGTAAACTATAATAATTAAATATGTATTACTATAGCTAAAGAGGAAGGACTAGAAACAGGAGGTATAAGGTATCTACTATACTTATATAACTAGCTAGCTAGCTAGATTAATATAATCTGCTAGTAAAGTAAGGCTATAAGCCCTAACTTAGGAGAGTTATACTGTGTGGCTACTGCGTAGCTATTACCTTAGAATTAATAGGTTAATACCTATTAATTAACTGTATGTTACAGGCTATGCCTTAGATAAATTGTAGCTAGGCTATGCCTACTACTGAATTAAGCGAGCTGCATGCATGCATATAAAAGGCGTAGTACCTAAGCGTACTATATACCCTTTTTCCTTCCTTTCCTCCTTAGTTTAGATTACTAGTAATTAAGTTACTAATTACCTAAATAAGGCCTTACTTAGCCTTTTATATATCTAAACTCTCTTTCTCTTACCCTTACTAATTATACTATGTAATAAGTAACTATTTTATTATACTAGATATGCCTCTAGCGTAAGATATCCAGCCTATAAGCCTGCTAGTATAAAATAATAACTGTATAGTAGTTCTTAAAGAAATAGTTACTACCTTAGTAATATAGATATAAACCCTTATAGATATTGTAACTACTAATATAGCCTAACTACTACCTCTAGCCCTAGTAGTAGTAACCCTAGCTGTAATAGATATATCTATAGACTTTAAGCATAAGCAGCTGCTAAACCCCCTAAAGTTTACTAGGTTATATAAGTATTACTTATCCTAGGCTTATTGAATATATAATAAGCTTAAGATTAATATAGTATTCTTTACTATAAACTATAAAGCCTAGTATTTTATTTACTCCTGCCTTAACATTAGCCCTTAATAGATAGTAGCTATATACTATAAGTAAGGTAGTTAGAATAGTAATTATAATATTATAGGTTTTATAGAGTACTTTAACTATACCTTTAGTAACCTAAATATATAGGTATAAGTAGCTACTATACTTATAAGTATCTATATAAAAGAAAACAAGACCTTCTCTAGCTTCTACCCTTAGTTTAAGTAGACTCTAGCTAAGGCTAGTATAGGAAGTTAGGTAGCTAATATATAAATTACACTTATATATAACATACTTAATTTATAACTTAAGAATATACTTATTACTATTATATTACCTACTAGCTTTACTAATATAGTCCTAGTAATTAGTTATATTATATAGAAAGTAGAGGATCTCTATTAGTAATAATGCTTATGTAGTATACGTTTAGTAATAAAAAAGAAGGATGCTAATAGTAATACCCTAATAACTAGCTCTATAAGAGCTATAGCCTTAAAGGCTAATATAAAGAAGTAGAAAATATATAAGGAAATATATACCTACTATAACTATAACAAGGTTAGCTACTTAGCCTAAAACTCCCTATCTAAAGAGTATAAGAAGGCTCCTATAATGTATATAGTAGCTAAGATAAAGGTATAACCCTATAATAATATAGATTACACTACTACCTCTAGTAGCAATAAGGATACCAAGTTAGAAAAAGAGTAGCTCTAGGACAAAATCAAGCCCTAGAGCTAATAAGTAAAGAACGCATAGGGTAGGAGGAATTCTAATACACTTAGAAAATAAGCAGGCTAGCAGTACTAGTAGAGGCCTGCATTAATAAAAGACTACTTACTAAAGCCTTAATTAATACTAGGTATAATATTTACACTATAGTTAATTATAACTTTATATACTAATTATACTTACTATATATTAATTAATATAAAATACCCTTAAAAGGGTTTATAGATAGTATAGCTAAAATAGAAGCTAATAGGGTTATAGTCTTTAACCTTAACCTTTATAGCTTCTAGAAGTATATCTATATATACTTAGTATGTAGCCTTAATGTAGATATCTTCTTAAGTAAGCCTTAAATAGAAGATAATAAAGTAGTCTATAATATAGTAAAAAAGATAGTCTACTATAGTAAGGCTAGCCTTATGCTTTACTTAGTAAGATAACAAGAGTCTAAAAGAGTACGCTAAATATAAGAAGCATATGTTTTAAATATAGCGTTATTTATAGTAATCTACTATAGGGTAGTATGTAATAGAAGAGCTTCCTATAGAGTAATAAGGGAGCTATATAATGTAGGCACTACTAATAAGTAATAAGATAAACATTATAGTGCCTCTACCTTTAGATAGATTATAGCTATTAGCCTAGCTAATATTAAGAAAGCCTTATAGCTAAAAACCTCTAAGGAGGCTAAGTAGGCTACTATAGTTACTATACTACTATAATAGGTATGCAATAAATTTAGAGACCTCTTTAACCTAAAGATATTAATAGACCTCCTGTCCTACTAAGAGGGCTTTAATTATTATATTAAGCTTAAAATAGACGCTAGTAGTAAAGAAGTGCTATTACTATAAGGACTGCTCTATAGGATATTATATAAAGAGCTCCTTATACTTAAAAACATGCTCTAAGAGCTCTTAGACTTAGGATTTATCTATATAGGTAGCTTATCTATAGGTATACCTATCCTTTTTATCTATAAGCTAGGTAGTAGGCTACGCTTCTATTATAACTACTGCATGCTTAACACTATTACTAAGAAAGACTAATACTTATTACTACTTATCTTAAGGATATTATAGTGTATAGGGTCTATAAAATAGTTTATAAAGGTTAATATAGTAGCTACCTTTTATAAGATATATATTATAGAAGGTAATAAGCTAAAAACTATATTTTAAATACACTATAGGCTCTTTAAATAGCTTATCTACTCTTTTAAGCTAACTAATATACCTACTTCCTAGCAGTAGTTTATTAATAGTATACTATAAGAGTACCTTAATAACTTTATTATAGTATACTTTAATAATATCCTTATATACTTTAATAGATTAAAGCAGGACTATAAAGATAAAGTACGCTAAGTCTTCTATATACTTTACGCAGCTAGCTTAAGCCTTAATATAACTAAGAGTAAGATCTTAATAAAGAAGGTAAAATATATTAGCTTTATTCTAGAGGCTAGTAAGGCGTTCTCTACTAACTTAGAGAAGGTATATACTATCTATAAGTAGCTTATACTAATAAGCGTTAAAGGTATATATAGCTTCCTTAGCTTTATAAACTATTACTATATGTTTATTAAAGATTATATAGTAGTAGTAGGGCTACTTAATATACTTATAAAGAAAGGTATACTCTTTAAGTAGGGGAAGATATAGTAGAGTATATTTAATAAGCTTAAGAAGCTATTTACTAATACCCCCTTTCTTTAGGCCTTTAACCTAGCTACTAAGACTATAGTAGAAGTAGATTACTCTAGCTTTACGCTAGGAGGTATACTTATATAGCTAATAAAAGATAGGGTACCTTAACTAGTTACTTTTTACTCCTAAAAGCTTATAGGTATATAATATAACTACCCTATACATAATAAGGAGTTATTAGCTATTATAGAGTACCTAAAAGCCTAGTAAGCTAAGCTCTATAGTACTAATAAGCCTTTTAATATAATTACTAACTATAAGTCCCTTAAATACTTTATAACTAAGTAGAAGTTAATAGAGTACTAAAGTTAATAGGCTAAAAAGCTTATAGAGTATAACTTCTATATTACTTATTAACTAAGTAAACTTATAGGCATCTCTAATGCACTGTTATATAGGGAATAAGATATACTAGCGAATTAGAGTAATAAACGTAAGTAGGGCTGCATTATTTAAGTAATCCCTAATAAGGCTATCCTAGAGGGGATAGTGCTTACTAATAACATACCTCTAACACTAATAATGTAGAGGTTATACACTAACCTACTATTGATTCTAAGAACCTAAATACTTAAAGATAATAGCCTCTAATAGATATAGGAAGTAATATAAGATAAGGATAAAGACCTATAGTATATCTATAGTACTATTATAGAGGGTGCTTATATATTACTAATAGAGACTAAAGCCTATATATATATTACAGACTATACACTTAATAGCGCTAGATATCTTACTTAATAAGGGAGACTATAGGTCTTAGGTAATAGTAACCCTAACTTACCCCTTAATAAGCTCTATATAAAGTTAATCTAGTAGAGCTATAACTCTATAGTAATAGGCTACTTAAGCTATAATAGTATACTTAAAACTGTCTTATACTGTTTTTACTAGCCTAGCTAAGCGTAAGCAGTTTACTACTTTATCTATAACTATAATATATATAGGTAAAGTAAGGTATAGTGTTATATAAAGAGAGGCTACTTATAACCCCTTAAGATCCTAGAGTACCTTTAGAGTAACCTTTTAATAGACTTTATTATAGACTTACTACCCTTAGGTATAACAAAAGCATACTTCCTATAGGTTATTTCTAATTAACTTAGGAAGACAGTAACCCTAGAGATAATAGATACTATAGAGGCTAAAGCCTGTATAGAAAGGTTCCTTTAATACTACTTTTGCTTCTATAGTATACCTAGAAGTATTATTAGTAATAGAGGGAGTAATTAGATAAGTAGGTTTTAGAGGCGCTTTTATAAGCTTATAGGAGTAGTATAGAAATTAAGTACTACTTACTACCCCTAAAGTAATAAAGCTACTAAGTAATTTAACTAAAAGATTTAAGCTATCCTCTATACCTATATAAGCTACCTATAGGATAACTAGATATAATAGTTACTAGTTAAATAGTTAGTAATTAATAATTATATAGTATTTATAATAGGTATAAGCCCTTTCTTTCTTACCTATAGGTATTATGTAGACCCTATTATAGTAATAGAAGCTAAGCCTCTATTAGATATATAGGAGAAGGTAGCTAATAAGCTTATGAACTAAATAAAGGAGGTAACGTATATAGTATAAGCTACTATAGTAGTAACTTAGTAGTATATAGAAGAAGCTACTAATAAGCGCTATAGCGCTACTAAGAAGTTTAAGCTTAGTAATAAAGTCTAGCTTAACCTATATAACTACTGCTCCCTAAAGCTAAACTAAAAGCTTAATTAGCTCTATAGTAAGTATACTATAATAAAAGTTATAAGCCCCCTAGTTATTAAGCTAAGTATACCTAGCAGTATTTATAACTATTTTTATGTATGTTAACCTACTCTAAAGGGTAGCTTTAGACTACCTACTTAGGTAAGGCATAATAGATAAGTAACTACTACTAATAATAGAGGATAGTAAGTAAGAATTGTGTGTAGTAGAGATCCTAGCAGCTAAATAGCGCTACTAAAGGTACTTAAAGACATACTAGGCGCTTGTTTAATAGGAGGGGTTTATAGAGCCTATATAGGAGCTTATAGAGCTTATTAATAATATATTAGTACTTAATAACTATAAATTAAAATTTAGCTCTATCAAGGACTATAATAGTAACCTAGCCTATATATAATAGTAATAAGGAGCGTAGAGGAGTAGTAAAAACAATATTATTAATAGCCTATAGCTAAAAGTTCTAAAACTATTACCTAAAGGTAAGGGTAGTAATAATAGTATAAAAGAAAAGTATATAGAAGTATATAAGGTATATCCCTTATAACTTAATAGAAATGTTATTAGTAGTATTAATAGTAGTAGTAGTAGTAGTAGTACTAGTAGTACTAGTAGTAGTAGCCTCCTTATAGTTTATATAGACTATAGTAATAAACTTTAAGCTATTAGTAAATATAAAACTACTATAGTAACTATATACTTATAGACCCTAATAAGTTAGTAATATACTTATAGGCTATAATAAGGTACTTAGCCTAGTTAGCTAAAAGACCTCTTAGGGGAGTAGCCTTACTAGGTACTATAACTCTAATAATAGAGGGGATAGTAAGTAGGGTAGTAGTAGAGGTAGCCTAGATAGAGTCTAGCTTAAGGGTAGTAGTAGTAGTAGGGGTAGGGATAACTATACTAGTAGAGCTAGTATACCTCTTATATAAACAAGCCTTAGCCTTAGCCTTAGCCTCTACTAAAACCTAAGACTAGTCCTCTTTTACTAAAGCTTTCTAAGCTTTAGTAGTAAGGTAGTAGTACTAGTCTTATATAATTAGTAAGTATAAGTAGTAAAAGTATAAGAAAGGTATAACTTATAAGAGTATTAAGTTAGGCTATAGGTACTATAATAGTAGTAAGGGAGGTAGTTACTATCTCTTAGTAGAGAGGAAGGGAGTATTTAGGGATCTACTTAAGGTTAGTATGCTAATTATATACCTCTAGAAAAGATCTTATAAATAGGAGGGAGGTAGGTATAGCTACTATATATATAGTTAGTATAGTACTTACTAGAAGTAAGCTCCTTAGAGTAGAGGGGGATACTAGCCTTTTTTATAAGGTAGTTAGCATACTAGAAATAAAGGATAGCCTAGAGGCTAGTATACTTAATATACTTACCCTACTTAGCTAGGGTCTTAGGGGTAGGGGTCTTAGTAACTAATAACTTATTATTACTTAACTTATAAGCCTATTTACTTTTCTTCTATAATACGCTTATTAGCTCCTAACTTATATAAAGAGGGTATACTACTTATAATCTCTACTTAGATAGTAGGGGTAATAGGGAGACTAGTAGGGGTAATAAGGGGAGTAGTAGGGGTAGTGTTAGGAGTAGTAGTAGGGGAGTTAGCAGCCTTAATAGAGGTAAGGATAGTAAGGGAGCCCTCTAGGGAGGGGCTAAGAGTAGGGGGCTATACGCTTAAATTAGCGTAAGGTATAACCTTTATAATACTTACCTTACTTATAGCTATTTCTTTATTTTTATTTAAACTAACTAAAGGAGTAGAGTTAGTAGTTACTAAGTAATAAGGGAGTAAAAAAGGGTATGCTAGCAGGTATGTATTTAATATATAATTTATTAATTAGAAGGCTAGCTAAAAGAAGGAAGAGAAGGATTTATAACCTATAGCCTATAATAAAATTAATATAGGCTAGTAGATAGTATAGTTAGGGTTTTTCTATTTCTAACTACTATAGATTTTCTGCTCTAGCTAAGAGGGAGGGAGGGGTATATATTATAGGCTATGCCTTAGATAAATTATAGCTAGGCTATACCTGCTACTAAATTAAGTAAGCTAAGCGTATGCATATAAAAGGCGTAGTGCTTAAGCGTACTACGCACCCTTTTTCCTTCCTTTCCTCCTTAGTTTAGATTACTAGTAATTAAGTCACTAATTACCTAAATAAGGCCTTACCTAGCCCTTTATACTATATTATAATTACTTATTATTACTTATTATTACTTACTTTTATAATAAGAAGATTAAGGTAAAGTAGAATTAACTAGGCTGTTATAGGGGAGTAGCTCTTATAATATTACTATATATCTTTTAAGACTCTATCCTACTTAATTTAGGCTTCTCTAATTATATCTTTAATAATATAAGGTAGTTCTTAATACTTATAGTAGTCCCCCTTAGTAACTATATATAGTCTAGGACTAACCCTATCTTTATTAATAGTATTAGGACTATAAAGGTTATAATTAAGGGTAAAGACAGTAGAAAGTTAATCTAACTATAGGATACCTTATACGTTAAGAACTTTATAGCTAACCTTATCTTATCTATAAAGTTAAAGAAGTATAGTGTATAGTAGGACTAGAGCCTAGGAAATAACTACCTCTATTATTATAATAGAAGGTATATTAGTAAGATTAATAAAACCTATAGCTAGTAGGTTATTTAGTACTACCCTCTTAATAAAGCTACCCTTACTAGTTATTACCCTCCTTAAATTAATAATATAATTAATAAAGGTAAGCTACCTAACTAAATAGACCTTTTACCTAATTAGATAGACGTTAATTAACTAGAACTTTAGAAACTACCTAATAGCCTTCCTCTAATTAGGGGCTGCTATAGGTATACCTTATATTCCTACTGCTACCTAATTTATAGTAGCCCTTAACTATAGTACCTCTAGCTTAGTTACCTAGGATCTAGAGTACTCTAGCAGTTAACTAATATAGCCTATAGAGTCTAGATCTCTAGAAGTTATGTAGCTAGTAGAGAATAGTATATCTACATAAAGGACTATAACGCCTATACCCTAGGTAAAATAAAGCATAAGATTAGGTAAGCCCTATAAGAAGTAGGGATTAATATCTAACCTAGTAACTACCTTATAATTAATTTCTATAATTTTAAATAAAGCTATACTAAGTATACATCTATAATAGTTATTATAGATTAGGCTTTAGGTTTTATATAGGATTTCTACCTATAAGACTACTAATCTAATTTAATAGTAATAGTAGTAAGTAAGTTTATTATACTATTTAATAATAGGTATAGAATTAAGGTTAAGGTTATTATTAGAATATATAGGTAGTTAAAGTTATAATTAAATAACCTATCTATAGGGTATTTAATATATATTCTATAGCTTAAGGAGGGAAGGATCTATCTAAGGGTATAGGCTAGCTAGGCTGCTTATATAGGCGTAGGTAGCCTATATAACCTATACTGCCTATAGGCTACCTATAGGCTACCTATAGGCTACCTATAGGCTAGGCCTAGCTAGCCTAAACAGCCTATTAGCCTAAGTGCTTAAGTATACCTAAGTAGGCTAAAATCCTTCTACTTAGTCTAATTAGAATATTCTAATACTAGTAGTTTTCTACTTTACTAATGCTAGGCTAATTAGACTACTAAAAAAAGCAGCTAGGAATTTTCCTCTAACGCTCTAAAACATACCCCTTTTCTATCTATATATATATACTCTAAAGAGGGGGTTTTTTAAGGGAGGATCTAAGGGAGGATCTAAGGGGTAGAGGGGTAGTTAGGTAAGGGAGGGTAATAAAAAGGTAAAGAATATAGAGATAAAGGGGGGTTAGCAAAAGGGAGGGTTATTACTAACTAGCTTTATAGCTTACTAGGTCTCTTATAAAAGTCTTTAGGTATTATATATAATAGATATACTTAAGATATATCTTCTAGTTAGGTTAAGTAGTAAGAGATAATTATTAGAAAGGTGTATCTAAGATTAAAGGTATTATTAGATCTAGTAGGCTAAGGCTAACCTAATTTAGTAATATTATTATTAGTATAGCTATATTTATCTTAGGCTTATAAATAAAGGGAAATTAATAAGCTACCTCTTCTATAGCTATAATAATAAAATATATATACCTATAAGAAGTATACTAATTAGTATTAGAATATATAGGTAGTTAAAGTTATAATTAAATAACCTATCTATAGGGTATTTAATATATATTCTATAGCTTAAGGAGAGAAGGATCTATCTAAGGGTATAGGCTAGCTAGGCTGCTTATATAGGTGTAGGTAGCCTATATAACCTATACTACCTATAGGCTGCCTATAGGCTAGGCCTAGCTAGCCTAAACAGCCTATTAGCCTAGGCGCCTAAGCGCGCCTAAGCAGGCCGAAATCCTTCTACTTAGTCTAATCGGAATATTCTAACAGTTATTAAAACTAATAATAAGCTCCTTTAGTACTTAAGAGTAGTTACCTTACTTATAGTAAAGGGGATTATTATTAACCTCTTAGCCCTAAATACCTAGGCCTAGAATAGGGTAGTAGAGAGAATTACTGCTATAATTAAGGAAAAGGTAAGATACCTTTATGTCTACACTAAGCTCCTAGAGGTACTATAGCCTAAGATCTTACCTACTGTAACATACCTCTATAACAGGACCCTATTAGCAGCTTAGGGGTAGAAATAACTATATAAGGTATTTTATACTTTTATATAGTAGAGCAGCAAAAACGCCTACCTTATAATACCTAATCTATTATACCTCTACGCTTATAGGTATAAGGCTTTTATAATAATAGTAGACGCCTAGCTTAAGCAAAAGTAACTCTAGAAGCTTACTTTATATATATAGATAGGTTACCTAATTAGATATACGTTAAGTAACTTATATTAGATATAGTATCTAATTTAAAATAAAGTCTTTACTATAAGAGATATAGTCTTTAATAAGAAACAGAAATTTAATAGTAACGCAGAACAGGTAGCTAAGGATCTTTGCTAACTAGATCTTAAGGCTATTTAAAGGTAAATTAAGGAGCTAATTACCTAGACTAAGGTCTCCTATCTACTTAATTAGGACGTTAATAAGGAAGTAGATAAGATTACTAGTATCCCTAATAATAATTAGCCTTAACTATAAAGTATAGCGCCCTAGTATACACAAGCAAAATTTAAATTACTCCTTACCCCTCCTCCCTCTCTACTATTATTATTCTTTATGTTAATAGGAGGTATTAATATAAGGGGTAATAATAGAAAAGATATATTAAGATCTCTATAACTATAACTATAGTATATAAGAGAATCCTTTAAAGTAGCGTTTCTTATAGGTATAACTATAAGACTATATTAGAATAAGAAAGACAACCTAAATCTAAGTCTTATAGGCTAGCTACCTAAGGCAATAAATAATAAAGGTAGATATATTAATAACACTAGCTTCTAAGATTAAGACCTAAGGGGGTTAGATTGCCTGCCTAATTAGGGATTAGGTAAGAGAAGGCAAGCCTTTAAGGATATATTAGGTACCTATTAGAAGTCTCTAGATCTACTCCTGTCTTATAGTAAGCTATACAGTTATATATATAAAGAACACTTTAAGGATGTAGAAAGAAGTTATCTATAAGGTTATAAGATTACTAATATATAGTATAAAGTTAGTTATAGTAAAGTAGTAAGTTATAAGATTCTAGGCTACTATTAGGTATATACCTATAAGCTAGATAAGTATAGAAGGCTTATAAAGTTTAAGGTAAGGCTTATTATTTAAAGGGATTAATAGGAAAAGGACCCTTAAGATATATATATAGCTATGCTTATAGGTATGTTATTTAAGACTATAATCGCAATTGCTGCTAGATTTAACCTAAAGCTACTTTAATATAACGCAGTTAATACCTTTATCTATACCTTAATTAATAAGATTATCTATATAGAAATACCCCTTAGGTATTATAAGGACAGCATAGTGCTATAGCTCTAGGAGGTACTGTATAGACTCTACTAATCTCCCCTACTATAGTAGCGCTACCTTAAGAAAGGTCTAATTAGTTAAGGATTTACCTAAGTTATAGGTAAGAATTACTATTAGAAAAAGAGTAGAGTTATCTTCTTCTTCTATATTAATAATTATATCCTAGCCTTTTAAGACTCTAATAGAGTACCTACCTTATTAGAAATTAAATACCTCTAGCAGAAATACTACCTTAAAGGTAGCAAGCAGTTATAATAGTTTCTAGGCATTAAGATTATTTAAGATTATAAAAAAGGAAGATCTAGTTATTATAAGCTATCTACTATAATAAGGTACTAAAAGTAGTAGATAATAATAATAATAACTAGAAAAGACTACTAGTAACCCTAATAGTAATATAGGAGTTATTCCTCTATAATAGAGAAGTATCCCCTTAGTTAATTATAAGATACCTTAAGAAGATTAGTACTATCCTATATATAGCTATAATAACTAGGCCTAACGTTGCTTTTGTAGTAGGGAGATTAGCTAGATTTAACTAAAACCCTAGCTTAGTATACTAGCAGGTAGCAAATTAAGTATTATAATACCTTTACTCTACCTATTATATCTACCTTAAGTATAGAGGTAGTAATACCCTTAACGTTATATTAGACGCTAGCTTTATAGATAACTTACTTAATTAAAAGAGCTCCTAGGCTTTTATAATAAAGCTATTTAGAGGTATAATATTATAGAAGGCTAATAAGTAATTAATAGTTATAACGTTAATAATAGAGGTAGAGCTACTTACCCTCTTATAAGCTATAAAAGAATTAATCTTTATAAGCTACATAATTATAGCTCTAGATATCTAATTACCTAAGTCCTATAGTAACAAAGAAATTATAAAATAATTACTATTAAGGCTAATAATTATAATTTAGTATAATAACAAGCAAACAATTAACCTTATTAAGAATAAGCTAGTTAGCCTATAGATAAAGCTCTACTACATTAATATTTATAATTACTAGTTATAGTAAGAGGTTAAAAATAGTATAATTAACGTTATATATATACTTATAGTAGAGATTATAGCTAATAGCCTTATAAAAGCCCTTACCTTATAGCCTTTCTCTACCTTCTGTAAGTAAATAAATATAGTTAACCTATAAGTTTAATTAGAAGAAAACTACTAAAAGGAGCTTCTTAATAACAAAAGGAAGCTCTATAAAATAATAATAAAAAGTAATATATAGGATATTAGTATGTAAGCGTGAGACTAGTGTATGCAGCCCTACCCTTAGGGGTAACACTGGGGATCCTAGGATTTAACCCCTACCTTTACACACAAATTCCTCTATAACTAGACAACTTCTCTAGTTACAAACTATATACCTATATTTACCTTAATTAGCGCTATAAAACCATCAAAAGGCTAACTATAAAAGTTCACTTCTTTACTTATAGCTATAAGTAAAAGGATAGCTAAGAGAATATTACTTAATCTTGCTATCCTTTAAGGATAATTCTTATGTATAGGACGTAAAAGAATATATTAAATGTAATAGTAAGTAAAAGAGTAACTAAAGTTAGTTAAGTATATAATACAGCTTTACTAAAAGAAAAAGACCTTAAAGAAGCTAACCTAACTAATAAAGTATTATTTATTATCTAATAATCTAACCTAACCTATAAATATAATTAGTTAATAGGTTTAATAGATAACTACTATATGTCTTTTTACCTCTACTAGGAATTAAACCCTAGAGCTTTAGCTTATAAGTTATTATCTTGCTTACTATCTAATGCATAGGGGATAATACTACTACGTTATCTACTCTAGCTTTAGTTATTAATAAATAGGGATAATTAGGTATATAAGGCAAAAGGAATAGTTATAATTAATTAATTAAGAAGATCCTAATTATACTTTTGTTTAATTAGGTTAAATCTATAAATAGCTTTAACCTAAGGGGGTATGTTAAAAGTAGTAGCCCTAGGTTATATATGTTATATAGGAAGGTAGGGACTAACTTAGAATGTGTTAAGTCCCTCAGGCAATGTTAGGTGCATTAATTAGATAGATTTCCCTACCTATTATCAGAACTTTCTATGTTAGCTACATATTAACTAGGGAGGAAAACATAGGGGTTAGTTTTAGGGTTTTCCTTCCTCCTACACACACAAGTCAATACACATCAATTACACTACGTTTAATACAACAATTACAGTAATAGAAACTAAGCCTCTATTAGATATATAGGAGAAAGCAGCTAATAAGCTTATTAACTAAATAATAGAGGTAATGTATATAGTATAAGCTACTATAGTAGTAACTTAGCAGTATATAGAAGAAGCTACTAATAAGCACTATAGTACTGCTAAGAAGTTTAAGCTTAGTAATAAAGTCTAGCTTAACCTATATAACTACTACTCTCTAAGGCTAAACTAAAAGCTTAATTAGCTCTATAGTAAGTATACTATAATAAACGTTATAAGCCCCCTAGTTATTAAGCTAAACATACCTAGCAGTATTCATAACTGTTTTTATATTAACTTACTCTAAAGAGTAGCCTTAGACCCCCTGCCTAAGTAAAGCGTAATAGATAAGTAACTACTACTAATAATAGATAATAGTAAGTAAGAATAGTATGTAGTAGAGATTCTAGTAGCTAAATAGCATTACTAAGGGCGCTTAAAGACATACTAGGCGCTTGTTTAATAGGAAGGGTTTATAGAGCTTATATAGGAGCCTATAGAGCTTATTAATAATATATTAATACTTAATAACTATAAATTAAAATATAGCCCTATTAAAGACTATAATAGTAACCTAGCCTATGTATAGTAGTAATAGGGGCGTAGAGAAGTAGTAAAAACAATATTATTATTAGCCTATAGCTATAAATTCTAAAACTAATACCTATAGGTAGGGGTAGTAATAATAGTATAAAAGAAAAGTATATAGGAGTATGTAAAGTATATCCTTTATAACTTAAAAGAAATATTATTAGTAGAATTAGTAGTAGTAGTAGTAGCCTCCTTATAGTTTATATAAACTATAGTAATAAACTTTAAGCTATTAGTAAATATAGAACTACTATAGTAACTATATACTTATAGACACTAATAAGTTAGTAATATACTTATAGGCTATAATAAGGTACTTAGCTTAGTTAGCTAAAAGACCTCTTAGGGGAGTAGCCTTACTAAGCGCTATAACTCTAATAATAGAAGGGATAATAAGTAGGGTAGTAGTAGAGGTAGCCTAAATAGAGTCTAGCTTAGGGGTAGTAGTAGGGATAGGGGTAAGGATAGCTATACTAGTAGAGCTAGTATACCTTTTATATAAATAGGCTTTAGCCTTAGTCTTAACCTCTACCTAAACTTAAGACTAGTCCTCTTTTACTAAAGCCTTCTAGGCTCTAGTAGTAAGATAGTAGTATTAGTCCTATATAATAAGTAAGTATAAGTAGTAAAAGTATAAGAAAAGTATAACTTATAAAACTACTAAGTTAGGCTAAAAGTACTATAGTAATAGTAAGGGTAGTAGTTACTATCTCTTAGTAAAGAAGTAGGGAGTATTTAGGGATCTACTTAAGATTAGTATACTAATTATATACCCCCTAAAAGATCTTATAAATAGGAGGGAGGTAGGTATAGCTACTATATATATAGTTAGTATAGTTCTTACTAGAAGTAAGCTCCTTAGAGTAGAGGGAGGCGTTAGCCTTTTTTAAAAGGTAGTTAGCATACTAGAAATAAGGGATAGCCTAGAGGCTAGTATACTTAATATACTTATACTACTTAGCTAGGGTTTTAGGGGTAGAGGTCTTATGGATTAATAACTTATTATTACTTAACTTATAAGCCTATTTACTTTTCTTCTTTAACATACTAATTAGCTCCTAACCTATATAAAGAGGGTATACTACTTATAATCTCTACTACTTAGGTAGTAGGGGTAATAAGGGGAGTAGTAGGGGTAGTATTAGGAGTAGTAGTAGTAGGGGAGTTAGTAGCCTTAATAGAGGTAAGGATAGTAAGGGAACCCTCTAGGGAGGGGCTAAGAGTAAGGGGCTATATAGTTAATTAGCGTAGGGTATAACCTTTATAATACTTACCCTACTTATAGCTATTTCTTTATTTTATTTAAACTAAATAAAGAAGTAGAGTTAGCAGTTATTTAAGTAATAAGGGAGTAAAAAGGGGGTATACTAATAGGTACTTATTTAATATATATTTTATTAATTAGAAGGCTAGCTAAAAGAAGGAAAAGAGGGATTTATAACCTATAGCTTATGATAAAATTAATATAGGCTAGCAGGCGTCTAAGCTATAGCGTAGTTAAGGTTTTTCTATTCTAACTACTATAGATTTTCTACTCTAACTAAGAGGGAGGGAGGGGTATATATTATAGGCTATGCTTTAGATAATTATAGCTAGGCTATGCTTACTACTGAATTAAGCGAGCTATGTGTATACGTATAAAAGGCGTAGTGCTTAAGCGTACTACATACCCTTTTCCTTTCCTTTCCTCCTTAGTTTAGATTATTAGTAATTAAGTCACTAATTACTAAAATAAGGCCTTGCCTAGCCCTTTACATCTATAGCAGTAATAGTAGTAGTAGCAGCAGCCTAAGTAGCCCTATATTAATTAGGTACTACTAAGGAGAAGAGGACTAGAGATATTAAAGCTATCTTAAATAGCCTAGCTCTCCTTAGCTACTAAAGGATAGGTTAACTACTGTATTTCTAGTAGTATTATTACCTACTAGATATATAGTTATTAGCCTAGCTAGCCTACCTACAGCAATCTTATTATCTTTACCCTACTTTACTATACCTTTTAATTAGCCCTTTATTCTACCCTTTATAAAGTACCTTTAGGTAAAGACTATAACTATACTTAGTGGAGAATTATTCATATTAATACCTAGCTACTACTTTAATATTACTACCTACTATAACTTAAAGTTATATAGTATAAGTTAGAAGTACTCTTTCTTAATAATAAAGCACTAGTTAGTGTTTAGGCTTTTCCTACTACTATTACAATAGCTTATCTAATTAGCACACTAATAATACTTTATTAGCTACTAAAATAACCTCTCTTTCTACTTAGCTTACTTAGCTATCTTATTAATTATATTAGATATAGCCTTCTTTAGCTTAAATTACTGTAGCTAACTAGGTAGCTGCCTATAAAGTTAACTAGTTAGACTGTAAGGCTTTTATAATAGTATTTTAGTTACCCTTATTAGCTTAATTACTACTACTACTACCCTTATCTATACTAAAGTATTTATAGCTAACATAATTATTCTAGTAGTATAGATAATTTTAATCTTAAAGAATATCTCTAAGAATTATTAATTAATTAGCTTAAGCTAGTTACTAATTAAAGCCTAAGGTAAGACTAGCTACTTATTATCTATAGCGCTAAAGTTATTATAAAAGTATATAACTAATGTCTTTATAGTTGCCTTCTTTTTACTAAATTTAATTAATATCTATCTCTTTATTAAGTAGTATTACCCTTAAAGTTAACTTTAAATACAGTCCTTTATCTCTTTTAAAAGCTGCTTTTCCTACTGTATATATATAATACTACTAGCTAATAATAACTTTAGACACTATATAATTTAGAAAGGTTAAATAATAGGCACTAACGCTACACTAAGGAATTTTAGCTTAATTAAGAAATAGTAATTTAAGTTATAGTCTTTAAGAGTTAAAGGTATAGAGAATTAACTTTTATATATTGCTATATATAAGGTAGAGGGCCCTATACTATACTAGGTATATAATACTAATTAATCTATATATATATAAGGGGAAAGCCTATTCTTCCTTAGGAGAAAACCCCTTTATATTTAACACTGTATAGTAGCTTGTCTTTATCTAACTAAATACATGATTTACTATGCGTTTTTACTTAATACGTTGTTTTTGTTGCACTGTTGTCAGAGCCCTATTGTGCATGTGGGGCTTAGGGCTCTATTTGCAGTAGGTACCTGGTGACTAATCAGACTACTGCAAAAGGCTGTTCCTGCGGTTGGAATTGAACTGACTGTCTTTGCTTAAAAAGCTTAGACGCTGCCAGACGCACGCCACTGCGCCACGCAGGAACAAGAGTTAAAGGTATAGTTATATTTTATTATTATTATAAGGGAGTATACTGCTATAGGCCCTCTAATAGAGTTATAAGGGGATTATTAAAAGGATTATTAAGGTTATTAAACTATACACCTATTTTACAGTTAACAGTATCTTTACAGTTAAAGGGGTCTTTAATAGGCTTAAATTAAGCCTCTAAGCAGCTAAGTATATAATTCTTATTAGCTATAGTATTCTTACTAGCCTTATTATTATTCTTATTATCTATATTATTTTTATTAATCTTTTCTTTATTAACCTCCTTAATTTCTTCTTTATTAACCTTATTAACTTCTTCTCTATTAACTTCTTTATTAATAATATTATCCTTATAGCCTTAAGGTAGAGGCTTTTGCTACCTTATAGCCTTCTTTATTACTTTTAACTTTAAGAGGATAGGCTTTAGGGCCTTTAGTAGTAGCTACTAAATAATAATTCTTAACTAGCTACTACTTAAAGGCTTACTAGCAGTAGTAGACAGTTAGGATAGAGTTATACTAGTAGTAGTAGATAGTTAGGATAGAGTTATAGTAATTAAGGTTATATAGGTAGCTGTATAGGTAGCTGCTATATAGGCAGCCTTATAGGCCTAGGTGCTGTTAGCTAGTAGCGCTAGAGATAGTACCTCTACGTCACTAGCTACTGCAGGTTTATTAGGCTTTTTCTGCAGCATCCTGTCGTTATCAATATCTAATTAAAGCTATTTAGATACTTAAATATACGTAAATTAAGGTATTCTTGTAGGTTAGGCCCCTTATACCCTAGGGCAGAGGGCACTACATTACATTTCACATTTACGCACAGACGCAGTATTTAATTAAGAACGCTGCCAACGCAAGGCAGTGTAAACTTATGGTTACAGGCTAAAGTTTTAGCCACACTGCTAACTATCGAGTGGGCGGCTGTCGCTACACTAAATACAGTTAGACAAACATACAGGGTACTGGTGCTTAAGCAACTAATGCCTGTAAGTTCCCTTTTCCCCTCTGACTTTTAAAGCTATTCAGACTACCTACCTTAGGTACTGCTACCACTGTTTCCGCTGCCGCAGTAACCTCAGGCTACTCTCATTAACAATACGTTAGTACCAGGCTGTTATTAAAGCAAGCAGTAGGCATAATAAGTTTCAGTTTTGTAAAGGCAACTCAGGCAAAAGCTAAGAACAACATACCTTGTGTTGAAAAGTATGGAGTCAATTGTGTGACAGTTGTGTAGCAATTAGTGGATGTATTTAGATCTATGTGTGCGTGTAACTAGGAAGATCCTGATTCTGACCCCTATGTTCACATCCCAGACCAATATATACCCCAACACAGAAATCCCTAATTTTAGGTAGCTAGATCTATCTAGTTAATACACCTAACATTACCTAACAGGATCTATGTATTTTATATAACCTACTTCCTTATATGTTATATATAACATACTGCTATTATTTTTAATATACCCCCTAGGTTAAAGCTATTCCTAGATTTAACCTACCTTTATAACAGTAATTATTACTATTACTCCTTCTATTTCTAATTATACCTTCCCTTTACTATTATACCTTCTCTTTACTATATATACCTAATTAACATTAATTATTAATAACTAAAGCTAGAGTAGATAATGTAGTAGTATTATCCCCTATACATTAGATAGCAAGCAAGATAATAACTTATAAACTAAAGCTCTAAGGTTTAATTCCTAGTAGAGGTAAAAAGACATATAGTAGTTATCTATTAAACCTACTAACTAATTATATTTATAGGTTAGGTTAGATTATTAGATAATAATAATATTAGTTAGGTTAGCTTCTTTAAGGTCCTTTTCTCTTAGTAAAGCTATATTATATACTTAACTAACTTTAGTTACTCTTTTACTTACTGTTATGTTTAATATATTCCTTTATATCTTATACATAAGAATTATCCTTAAAGGATAGTAAGATTAAGCATTATTCTCTTAGCTATCCTTTTACTTATTATTATAAGTAAATAAGTTAACTTTTGTAGTGAAGTTTTAGATAACTTTATAGCCCTAATTAAGGCAAATTTAACTATAGTGTTTATAACTATAGAAGTCTGCTAGTTGTAGAGGAAATTAATGTTAAAGTTATAGTAACTTCCTAGTAATATTATTAGGCTAGGGCTAAGTATTATCCTGTAACCTAGTATATAAAGCAGGTCTTGCTAGGCTTACTTAGTTAGATCCTATACATTATTAATAGTTATTAACTTATATAACTTCTCTTTATCTTTAGCTAATTTGCAGCAGCAGTTTTCTTTAAGTTATTATTATTAATTAACAAGATTTAATAACCTCCTAAATTCACAAAACGGTTATAAGGTTAGGGCCTT
Source organism: Colletotrichum tanaceti (assembly GCA_005350895.1). NCBI lineage: Eukaryota > Fungi > Ascomycota > Sordariomycetes > Glomerellales > Glomerellaceae > Colletotrichum > Colletotrichum tanaceti. Next base: position 112,755 of record PJEX01000056.1, read on the forward strand.
TATTAGTCTATTAGCTATTATCTCTACTAACAGTATATACATTATATTAATTATCTCATTTTAAACCTCTTAATATAACTAGTAATTATAAATATCTATATAACATAGCCTTATCTATAAGCTAATTAATTTATCTTTAACTAACTTAATAGTCTAGGTATTATTACATTAAATCTAAATAGTTAGCTAAGTTGTATTATTAGTTAGTACTACTAATTAACCTTTTGCTATAGGTAATTAAACTCTAATTATAGATATTAGCTTGCTTGTAAATATATCCTCCTTTATAGCCTATAATAGGGTAAGTAGCTCTACCTCTATTATTAACGTTATAACTATTACTTACTTATTAGCTTACTATACTACTATACCTCTAAATAGCTTTATTATAAAGGCTTATAAGCTATACCTCCTAATAGTATTGTCTGTAAAACTAGTATCTAATACTATATCTAGTATATTATTATTACTACCTAGTACTACACTAAACTTAAGGTAGAGGTACCTTATTAAGTAAAGGTATTATAGGACTTAATTTACAGCCTACTAATAATTTAGCCCTAGGTTTTAATTAAACTTTATAAGATAACTAGCTATAAAGGCTATATCTAGATATATTATTACTATAGTATATAGAATTATGCTTAGTTTCTTTAGGAATCTTATAATTTTATATAGTAATATATCTCCTTTAAAAGGGAGTAACTTATCTATCAATATTAGCGTAAGCCTTATAATATCTTTATTATCTATAAGCTTTATTACCTTATTAGCGTATACTAACTATAATAGCTAGATCTTCTATAATAATTAATCTTATATAATCTTAATACCTAGAAACTATTAAAGTAGTTTACCTCCTTTTAGGTAATATTACTACTATATCTTATTAATAAATCTTATTACTTTATCTCTAGTATCCTCCTTAAAGGCTATAACGTAATTATCTATATAGAAGAAGAAGATTATACCTCCCCTCTTGTAGTAGTAATTCTTACTGCTAACTTATTAGAAGCTAAGTTTAATTAGGCTTACCTTAAAGTATTATTACTATAGTAGAGGTAATTATTATAGCCTATATAGAGCCTTTCTTAATTAATACACTTTACTAGGTTTATAATAACCTAGTAGTATCTCTATAAATACTACCTTATTAAGGGTAGTATAGATAAAAGCATTAATAGCGTTATATTAAAGGAGCTTAAGGTTAAATTATGCTATAACTGCTATTAATACCTTAAAGGATATTCCTACTAATATTACTATATATATATCCTCTATAGTTTTTACTTATTAATTACTTTATATAACTAGTCTTATGTTGTAGGAACTACCTGCAGCAGCTACTGTAGCTAGTGCGACTATAGCTAAGGTGCGCAGTACACTTACTAACAGCCTTAGTAAGCGCCCTTTACTGTATATATATATAGGCTAGGCTACTACTATAGTTCTTAGCTAGTTAAGTACTTCTCTCTATAAGAGTCCTATCCCTATACTCCTAGCCTATAACAGTTATAAGCCTAGCTCTTTACTAAACCCTTACTACCTCTAGGTATAGGAGTAGATAAGAGTGTCTTTATAACTCTTCTATCTTTATACCTTTTACCTTTCTATAAACTATAACTACCCTTACCTAAACCCTTATGTATAACAATAGATAACGCCTTAACAGCTATTCTAACTAGCCTATATAGTTTATTAGCCTCTAGGTCCATATAAAGACAGCCTATATCTAGGAGCTTGTTAACCTAGATAGTAAGGACGTTATAGAGGATAATATAAACCCCCTTTAAGGACCTAACTCCTCTAAACTTATTACTAACCTTAATATTAAGCGTTAAGCTAAGTACTATAAGTAACTTACTATATAGGAAAAGGATAATCCTACCTAAATACATAAGCTATACTCTAGGTCTAACTAGTAACTATACTTAGATATACCTAAGAAGCCTACTTCTATTATATTTAATAAAGTTAAAGATAATTATAAATAACTTATCTAAGACTATACTAGTAAAAGCTAGAATTAAGCAACTACTATAGCTAGTTATAGAGCTATTAAATTATTTATCTTCTACACTATTAATATACAGGAGCTTACTAACGCTTAAATACAGCAGCTCTAAAACAGTATAACTATAATCTAGGCCCTTATATGCATTCTACATAAGAACCTTATACCTATAACCTCTATAACCCTTTCTACTGTCTGTAAAGAGTACCTAAATATACTTTCTAGAGTAGTAAGAGGTAATATAGCCCCTATAGCTTAGTATTCTAACTAGTACTAAGCCTATAGCTAAGCTTACGTATATAAGATCCCTAAGGTTAATAGTATCTTATTAGCTAAGTCCTTTTTATAGGCTGTTAGTATACGCCTTACACCCTTATAGGCTATATAGAGTCTTTATAAGCTAATTATAAATAAGAGTCTTAGTTACCCTATCCTTTTAGTAGAGGAGTATAGCTAGATTTTTAGTGTGTTATGCTAGGAAGACATACTATTTAAGGGTAGTAGCTAGGGCTTAGGCCTTTTTGCTATACTTAGCAGCTATTTAGATAGCTTAGACTATAGAGATTTAGGTTCTAAAAAGTGTTTATATAGAAAGGATTATTGCTAGACCCTATAGGAGTGTAGGTGTATATAAAAAGCACTTATAAGTAAATCTAAGCTAGTTAAGGAGCTTACTAATAAAGAAGTGATATATATTCAAGACTAAGTTATATCCTCTACCTTTAACTACCTTTATAGTAAATACTAGGAACTTAGCTAGCTTAATAGTAACGCTAACAGTAGTAAGTCATACTAAGGCTAAGGTAGATATAGAGGTAGAGGTAGAGGAAACAAGGATTCTAATAAGGATAATAATAATAAAGACTCTAAGCCCTAGTTTCCTAGCTATATTATTATAGTAACTATCTTTAGTAACTAAAAGCTAGAGGCTAAACCCCTTAGATTCCTAGCTATCTTCTTAACCTTATTTAGACAGCCCTACACCCTATTAAACAGTACTATATTTAATAGCTATAGTAGTTACTACCTTATAAATAATAAAGACCTCTTAGTTCTAGGTTCTTACTAGCCTTACACTAAGGGAGAGTTTATAGAAGCAGGTATAACCTATATTTATATCTTAGGTATAAGCAAGAGGGTTATTAAGAACATAATTTATAGAAGTAAGGGCTATAATACTAAGGATCTTAAGCTTACTAATATTACTATAGTTAAAGGCTTTTATATTAATGTTATCTCTAAGGCTAGCCTTATAGAGTAGGGCGTCTAGTACTATAGTCTAGATATAACCCTCTACTATAGTAAGCTTAGTAATAGTATTATACTTACCTAGATACTTAGAAAGGAGAACCTTACCTTCCTTAAATATAAGCCTATTTCTATTTACCCTCTAGACTACCCTTTACTAGTAAGCATAGCTAGACTTATAATAATAACCTAATTTAACACCCTACTATACTAGTATAGCAACTACTAGATAGCTCCTAAGCCTAGGAATAATAATATAATACTCTAGTACCTATAAGCTAGCTATCTTAGGCCTAAAGCCCTTTAGTACTTAGTGTATAGCGCTTAGGGGGTAAAGATTAAAGGACTCTTAAGGGTTAAGTATAAGTACTATACTATTATATATATATAGTAAGTTATTTCTAGGATACTCTTAGAGGACTAAGTAATAAGACTATACTATTGCATTTTCTAGGACTTATTTAACTTCCTAGCCTCTTTTAATAGCTACTCCTAGCTACTTATTATTAAGGATAAGTATTCTAGACACCTATTTAGCTTCTTACTTAAAAACAAGTCTATAGAGGAAGTTTTCTAAGTACTATATACATTTAAGATCTAGGTATAACGCTAACGTAGCCTTATAATCTATAAGATCTATATAGATAATAAGTAAGTAGTAATTACTATTATAGGTAAGACTAAATTTAAATAGTAGGTAAAGGATAAAGGTATTAACCTAGAGCTTCTACTACTAAATACTAAAGAGCCTATAGGTAGTAGTAAGTAGGTAAGACTTAAGGTTATCCTTAGAGGTATTAAGATATATAATGCAGTAGGACTCCTAGAAGGCCTATAGGATAAGTATACGCTTATAGAAATCTTTATCTTTAATATTAGTCCCTACTAGTATACTAGATAGAAGTTAGCTAACTAGGTAGAAGAAGAGTAGTACTAATAGTACTTTAGGTAGTAGGCGCCTAAGTTTATCTATAAGATAACTTATAACTTATACCTATACTAGGGAGGTATCTATACTTATAGCTATAGAGCTTACCTACTCTCTAAGGAGAAAGAGAGAGGTATAGGATAAAAGTATTATAAAGTCTTCCTATATAGATATATTAGATACTTAGTTAGGTATATAACTAACACCTATAGCCTATATAAGATCTAGATTCCTACGCTTAAGTAGGTTATAATTATATATAATATTACCTTTAATAAGACAAAATTCTACTTAAAGGCTAATATAGTAGAGGTAATCCCTATTAAAGCAGCCTACTTAGTTATAGATAATATTATAGAGCCTATAAGTACTATAAGTACTATCCTTAAGCTTCTAAGAGCCTTAGACGTTAAGGAGAGTAACCTTCTTACTTATACTAAGCAGCTTAAATAATAACTAGCACTAATGCAGTTACTAGTCCCTATATTAAAAGACATTAAGATACCTAAGACAGCCCTTATAGAGGGTATAGGACTTATAACACCTAAGTAAACCCCTAACCCTAAAAGCATACTAGCAGTTATAGGAGGGAATACTATTAAAATAGAGACTAAGAGTATAGATACTACTATACTAGCTATAACTATAGATACTACTAACTTAAATACTATCCCTAGCAGTAAAAGAGCTAAGTACTTAGACTATAATAATAAAAGGCTAAGCAGACTAGAGGTAGCATTAAACATATAGATACTACTAGAATAATAATAGAGAGGGCCTATAAGGGACTATAGGGCGCCTATAAGGCATAGTATATATACATAATAACTACCCTAACACTTTATAACCCTATATAACTCTATTATATACCTTAGGACTAAATATACTAATCTTAAGAAACATTTTAATATAGATTTTATTTAGACCTACCTCCCTAATTAAGAAGCAGACTAGAAAGATAATCTTACCTATTATATACTCTATAAAGTACTGCAGGCAGCAGTATAACGTAACTAAGTCAGCTATAAAGCGCTATCTAAAGCAAAAACTAAGGCAGTATAGCCCTCTAATAACCTTCTACCTATCCCTATAAGCTAGAAGGAGCTTCTAAAGCTCCCCCTAAAGTTACATAAGCTATTTATTAATGCTATACGCTTAGAAATTAAGAAGCTAATAGATATAGGTACTTAGAAGGTTATTAACTAAATAACTTACTTAAGTACTATAAAGCTAGGGTTATTATCTATAGTAATATATAAGGCGTTATAATTTATCATACTTATGCAGCTACCCTAGTAATAAAGATATTCTAACTTACTATTACTCTACTAGCTTAATTTAACCTTAAGATTTTATAATTTAACATTATTAATGCTTTTCTTAATACAATTCTTAATTTATATAACCTACTAATTATCTGCAAGCTCCTATATAGGTTTAAAATTATAGGTAAGGTTATTAAACTATGTAGAGCTTTATATAGCCTTTAGGATATACCTAAACTCTAGTATACTGCCTTCTCTACTACCCTTAAGAGCCTTAGGCTGTAGAGGATCTATATTTATACTAGGATCTAGAACACTAGATTATTATTATCTTCTATATAGATAACATTCTTGTAATGTTTTACTATAACTATATTACCTACATAAACACTATTATTAATAGTATTAAGGCAGCTTATAAGCTTAAGGATAAAGGACTAGCTAAATACTACCTTAAAGTAAGGATTATATAAGACTAAGTATAAAGGTAAATCTACTTTATCTATAATGTATATATTAAGAATATAGTAAAGAAGTTTAACCTTATAGATAATATCTACCTTATTATACCCTTACTTAGTAGTATACTAGCAGCTTATAAAGGCTAAGCTACTACTATTAAGATTAAGATCTTCTAGAAGAAAGTTAGTTCTATCCTATACACTAGTATCCTTATATAACTAGATACTGCCTTTATAGTTAGCTTACTCTTAAGGTACCTTATAAAGCCTAACCTAAGCACTAACATATAATTAACTAGACTATCTAGTACCTTTATAGAACTTACTACCTTACCCTAACCTTTAGAAGCTAGGGGGGTAAGCAGATACTAAAACTACTAGCTATAATTATAGCTAGTAACGCCTCCTTTACTAATAATAAATTAACTTATAGGTTATCCTAAGGCTTTATTATAATTCTCTTTAGTAGTCCTATCTAGTAGAAGGCGTCTTACTAGCTAACTATAATAACCTTAATAACTAAAGTAGAGCTCCTTAGCCTCTAAGAGACAGCTAAGGAAGTAATAGTGCTCTATAGACTCTTCTATAAACTTATATTTAACCCTAAACAGCCTTATACTATACTCTATAATAATAAACAGACTATTAGACTTATTATTATAGCTAATAAGAGGGTTATAATATGCCTTTATTACAATAATATCTAGAATATATAGCTCTATTAGGAATATACTGCTAGACGCCTTAAGGTTAAATATATTGCTATAAAGGATATACTAGTAGACAGACTTACTAAGAACCTTACTTATAAGAAGTTTCTAACCTTTAGAGTATACCTAAACCTATCTAATATACGTATACTTATTATAAAGAAGAATTAAAGTAGAGGAGAAATAATTATAAATTTAGGGCTAAAGCTTAGCCTAACTAAGTACTAAAACTATTCCTACTTATCTAGGCGTACTATAAAGTTATTCCTACCCTAGAGAGCGCTACTAAAAAGATTCTTAGCCTAAAGGCCCTAATACTAAAGATATTCTACCCTAAAAGGCTACTAAAAGAAAAGACTAACTACCTATAAGGGTATAAGAGTATACTTACCTATTAGCGCTAATATAGAGCTATAATCTCCTCTTTAATAGAGTTAAAGACTGTATAGCCCTTAGTAACTAGTGTAGTAAGGTATATAAAAGTATTACTATTACTACCTAGTTATAAAGGACCTAGAGTTAGGCTTAGAGTAGGCTAGAGGCTAAAGGGAATTAATCCTACTAGTATAGCCTCCTCCTTCTCCTCCCCCTCTATGCTAGTATCCTCTAGGGTATTATAAATATTACTATAAATGCAGCTAAAGTACTATATAGCCTATTAATATTAATCTAATGTATAGTAAGTATATAAGTAATAACTTACTAAAGCTAAAACTGTCTTACTTATAGCCTTCTCTATAAGGAGGACTAAAAGCTTTAGTGTAAACGCTAAAGCTAGCTTAGGAGCCTCTAAGTAGGTATAGCTAGTAGCAGCATACTTAAAGTACTTACCTTTTACTTAGGTAGCCTCCTCTATAGTAGTAAAGCATATATAGTATACCCCCTCCCCCCTACTTAAGACTATAGAGTAGAGGTAAGTAAGGTATAGGTAGGGATTTAGAGCTTTAAGCTCTTCCTCTACTATCTTATCTACTATAGCAGCCTTACTTTTACCCTTAATAAGTATAGATAAGGCTATACTAGCCTTAATATTCTTCTTAGCTAGAGAGGTAGCTACCTTCTTAGGCGTAGCCTAGAGGCTAACTGTCTTCTTCTACTTAGCTATATATACAGTTAATATAGTAATTCTAATACTTACTCTATAAAAGACTTACTTAGAATCTTATTATAATATACCTTAACATATGCATTAAACTTAGCCTAGCGCTTAGCCTTAGCCTCTATAGCTGCTTATACAGCTACTTTAACTTTAGCTGTATGTATAGCCTCTAATAACTACCCTAATAGGGAGGAATAGTTAGAGAAACCCTTAAAAGAGGATCTTCTAGACCCTCCCTCTACTAGGGGGTCTAGGGAGTTACTATAGGGGATAATAAGGCTACTAGTAGTAGTAGTATTTCTAGCAGCCTCCTTAGCTATAGCCTTATTAGTAGTATAGGTAGCAGTACCCTTATAGATATAGAGCTAGTTTCTTAATAGCGCTATTATATATATACATATGTATTTATATACTGTTATTTACTGTTATTAGTATAGGAATTTAATTATATATAGGTTATTTTGTTTAAATAACTTATAAAAATAACTCTTAAGTAGGTTAAAGAAAAAAAAGAAAAACAAAACAACCTACGCAGCCTTAACAAGTATTTTAATAAGTGTAGCTACCTCTAGGCTAATAGCCTAGCAGCCGTATAACCTTTAGATAAAATCAACAACTAAAACAACATACTAAAAAACCTATAAGAACAGTAGGAACAATAACTTATTCATAATAAAGGTTATTAAAGGCAAAGACGTTAGGTAAAGGTAATTATACTTAGATTCTTATACTGTTTCTTTTGTATTATAATTATAATTGAGGTTATAAAAAGCTCTTTAAAGGGACTTTTATTTATAACTAGCTGAACAGAGTACTTATATATAGTTTAGTTGTGAATAGCGTTATAACTAGGGGGGTATGTTATAGGAACTACCTACAGCAGCTACTATAGCTAGTGTAACTGTAGCTGAGGTATGCAGTACGCTTACTAACAGCCTTAGTAAGCGCCCTTCGCTATATATATACGCAGGCTAGGCTACTACTATAGTTCTTAGCTAGTTAAGCACTTCTCTCTATAAGAGTCCTATCCCTACGCTCCTAGCCTGCAATATCTTACTTTAAACTTTAAAAGACGCCTATACTTATCTAGCTTATAGATATATACCTATTAGTATCCTAGGACTTTATACCCTATAGCTTCTTAACAGTTAACTATTTCCTATATTTTAGTAATTATATACCCTTAAAGGTAGTCTTCCTCTACTTATCTAAATTCTTTTATATATAGATAATATTCTAGCTAACTATAAGGTAGGAGGAGTTATAAGAGCTTTTAGTAGGTATCTATAAGGCTAGTAGGTTAACTTTTAATAGACCCTTTTAGAGTTATACTAGGTCTTATTATAGGATTCCCTTAATTTACCTCTATATTAGGATCTAATCTTCTTTAGTTAATAACTAGTAGACTGTTAATAGTATTAGACTATCTATCTATTACCCTTTAACCTAATATACTTATGTTAAACTTTCTAAGGAGGTTATCCTTTATATTAGTATAAGGCTAGCTAGGCTACTACTAATAATAAGGATTATCTTTTAGTCTCTTATATAGCTTTATTCCTATAAGAAATATAGCTTTAGTAGATATCTATAGAGTTATATACCTTAAGGTTATAATAGCTTATATAATATTACTTTTACTACCCCCTACATTAAGATTTACTAATACTAAAAAGAATAATACTAGCAGTAACCCTAGGGGTATTAGTAAGATATTAAACTATACCTTTATATATAGCGCTAGTAAGCCTAGTAGCTCTAGATCTAGCTTAGTAATCTTAGCATAATCCTTAATAATATCTATATAGTTATAAACATCCTAATTAACTAGTTATAATTTTTTATATTATTACATAAGCTCCTTAATTTATTACTTAATATCTTAAAGGTTAAGCTCTCTAATCTTATTAGCTAGGTTAGCTACTAACCTATTAAAGCCTACTTTCTTATTAAAGATAATATCTCTTATAGTAAATACTTTACTTTTAATTAGGTTCTATATCTAGTAGCTATTACTTAATATATACCTAATTAAGTACCCTATCTATATATATAGTACTAGCTTATACCTCTTTTGTTAACTAAGCTAAGCGTCTAGCGTTATAGCATATACCTTATAGCTAAAAGAGTATATATATAATAGATTAGGTACTATAAGTTTAGCATACTTACTATAATAAAAGCATATATAAAAGGCTTTATATAGTAAGCACTACCCCTAAGTAGCTAACAGTATATAGTTATATAAGTAGGTAGCAGTTATATAGATCTTAGGCTATAGGACTTCTAGGAATTTTAATTAAAGGGCTAGATATCTTACCTTTAACTTAATAATTACTATAATGCGTTTAGTACCCCTGTTTTACACCTACATATTTAGCGCAAAGTATTTAATTAATATACCTAGTTTATCTAAAGCTATAACAACCTAATTATACTTTATTAGTTTATTATTAGTCTCTATTACCTTAACCTAGATACTATATTTGACTTATAGGGATATAATAAAGTTAATAATAGTTAATTTAAGTATATCTATATACCTGTCTTTTAGGTAGAAGTCCTATACTAGGCTAGACGCTTAATTAGTAATAGTTATAGTTAACATATAACCTCTATATCCCTATATAAGGTTATAGAAATTAATAGCTAGCCTTTTACTAAAGAGGGTATTAATATCTAATTCTTATTCTACTTAGTAGATCTATCTTATTATCTTTACTATAACATATTTATTATAGTCTTATATATAAATATATATTAAATAGTTATTAGCTCCTCTTAGTTATACTCCCCTTACCTTTAATAGTAATTAGAGAAGTAGCTAAACGCCTAGGTAACCTAGTCTGTTATGCTATAAGCATATATCTCCTTTAATTAAGCGCTAACAGGTCTTTATTATATATATATTTAGCTTGTAAGGCTAGGGCGCTACATTAATCCTCTCCAGTTCTAGGGCTATATAATAGTCCCCCTTAGGCTTAACAGTCTTCTATTAATAACGCTTTCTTTTTATCCTCTTTCTAAAGCTAATTAGGCTAGCTTTATTATTACCCTATAGAGGAGGCTTATACTATAGGATATGTTAATTATATATCTCTTATACTTATATAAAGAAGGATCTATCTTATAGGTATAGGTAGTTATTACCTAGGCTTATATCCTACTCTAGTCCTTATCTCTATAACCTTATTAATAATACTAAGTTAGTAGTAAATAACTTAATATATATTACATTATAGAGGTTAATAATAACTAGGTTTCTATCTTAGCCCTTTACCTTAATCTTAGCTATACTATAGCTATTAATAGCTACTAGTTAAGTACTAGCCTATATATAGTTACCTATTAGAGCTACTATTAGAGTACTAAACTATAACATATTATTAAATATATAGTCTATTAACCCTAAGTCTAGTAGTACTAAGTTTTTTAGTATGTATATTAGTCTAGTAGTGTAGAATATAGCCCTTATCTTTACCCTACATTAACCTTATAGTTAATTAGATTTCTTCTTATTTTTAATACGTTAAATCTAGGTAATAAGCTCCTTATTGTTCTATAGTTATTTATCTACTTATGTTTTAAATAAAGTGTTAGTATTATATATCTACTAGTTAGGTTAAATATCCTTAAAGACTGCCTAGCACTTAGACAGTAGATGCTTTCTATTATATATAAGGTAATAGGAGTAGTTATTATTCTTATTATTAGTACCCTTACTATATTACCTCTTATAACTACTAGAGTAGCTACTATACCCCCTATAGGAAGCTCTAGACTTAGGTAGTAATATTACTAATAATATTGCTACCTATCTAGAGATATCTTCTAGATACTTAGTAATATCTCTAGAGGTCCTAGCGCTATAGGGCTAATACCTAGAGGTTAGTCTAAATACGCTATACTTAGCCTTTAATAACTTACTTACTAATAACATAAGGAAGTATAGTACCTCCTTTATTACTATACCCTACTTAAGGGTATTATCTCTAATTATACTTATCTATAATATATAGAATAATAAGACTAAGGTATCTAGGATACTATATTATAAGGCTTCTATAAAGTATATAAACTATACGCTAGCCTTTATAAAGGAATCTAAGCTAGTATTAGTAGCTTTAGCGTATACTACATCCTACTTCCTTAGCTAGTCTTTAACTTCTTACTTTATTAATAAGCGTTAATTTTATAGTATATTTATAACTTTATTATAGTTATTAAGGGTATTTATCTCTTAAAATAGGGTATCTATCCTTAGTTAATTATAGAGATTTATAATCTACTTACTAAGATCTTTATTAGCTATACAGCAGTACTATAGGTATAGGGGATTAACTATTATAGTAATAAAATTAGATATCTATTAGACTAGCTTCTAGTAGTTATTATAGTCCTTTTTAATATAGTTATACATTGACTAGTAGTTATTATACATTATAAGATCTCTAGGGCTAAGATCTATAATTATAGCAGCCTTTTAATTAAGTACCTTTACTTATAGGTAATTATTAATATCTAGCTGCTTTAGCTTAGCTACTAGGCTTAGTAGGGCTAGTTATTTAACAGTATTAACAGCTAGGTTAAGGTATTCCTATAGGCTAGTATTCTTAGCCTTTAATTTAAGCTTATTAAACTAAAAGAGCTAATTAGAGGCCTTTTAGAGTTTAATTTTCTTTATAGAGGTAGTATTTATTATAATAAGTAATAGTAATAATAATAGGGTTTCTTTATAGCTATTTTTAGCGTAATTAGACTATTAATTATTAAAAAGTATAAAGTTAATTATATAATAGTTATATAGCAATTAGTAGATATATTTAGATCTATATATGTATATAACTAGGAAGATCCTAATCCTAACCCCTATGTTCACATCCTAGACCAATATATGCCCTAACACAGAAATCCCTAATTTTAGGTAGCTAGATCCATCCGGTCAATACACCCAACATTGCCCGATAGGATCCGTGCATTTCACATGACCCACTTCCTTGTGTGTCACATGCGACATACTGCCGTTATTTTCGACACCTTGGACCCCTTGGACCCCATGGTTACCTATGTTATCTGACCATAAGTACCATCGTAGGTACCTATGCTGCCGTATAGACCATACTACGTACAGAGTAGTATGCGGCATGCCCGACTGGAAAGCTGCACAGCCCTACGAGACTAACAAACTGCCATGTACTCGCGCGAGTCAGCATCCCCCCACAGCAGTGGACAGCCACCGGCACGGCCGATAGCTTGATACCTAGCTTGATAAAGACATCACCGCCCCTGATGAGATGAAGGGCCGGTGTGACTCCACCCGCAACGAGTCGCGCAACGAGCCCGAGCGACCAGGCGCGCGGCCAGCGGAACCACGCTCGGACGGTGAGCTGAACATTCTGGGGCTCCCTGATCAACGTCATCTTCCTCTTCGCCCTCGGAATCGCGGGCTCATTAGGTCTTGTTCCCTTGTGCGTCCGCGAATCTCGGATGTGGACCGCCAGGATCATGCCCTTCTCCGTGGTGAGCGAGGCAGGGCGGGGGTCCCGAGCATGCCCGCCGTCTTCAAGAGTCCAAGACGCGGGCGGTCGGTCCGTTGGGGCGCGGCGGGACCTCGATGGTGAAGGCGTGCCATTTGTTCTTGTAATACCAGACCTTCCGGCAGGGGGGAAAGAGGACTTTGTCGGGCTCATCGGGGATCGGGATGACCGTCCTGCCCCGTGTAAACAGTTCCCAGGACCCCAGTTCTCAATGTCGGTACAGTCGCCAAAGTGGGAGGTGCGCGAGTCGGCGTCGGGGCCCTCGGGGTTGGAGCCGGATCCGGAGCGGTTGACGTCGCCTGTGCCTGCAATCGGCCGGGTTGCCCGAGTTGCCCACGGGGTTTCAGGTTTCGGGGCCGGGTCCGGGGCAGTCGTCGTCGTCGTCGCCGAGCGTGCGTTCAACCGTGTCCAAGACGCCCAAGGCCACGAAAACCTTGTCTATTCAAGCTTACATGGGTTTGATTCGATTCTATTTCACGCAGATGAATATATAAAACTGAGGTACATTTCTCTCTCTTCTTCTTCTGTAGACTACCTATGATAGAGGCTACTTCGTCAGTCCAACTACACTCCATGTTACGCAGTCGAGTACATATAAGACTACGTTTCTCTCTCTTATTATTCTATAGAACACGCATGTCTCCCTTATATTCCTCTTTACCGTACCCTGTGCTCCCAATCGTCACAAGTTGCGAGAGTCGTCCGAGGTGTTTCACAAGTCGTTGTTCCAGGGGCCTTGGGGTTCGGGGCCAGATTCGGGACAGTTGCTGTCGCCGCGCGCCCATTCGTCCGTGTCCGCGTCGTCGTCGCCACGCCATTTGCGCCACTTGTCCCTTGTTGTCTTAGTGGCCCTTTCTGTTCGGAAGAACGCGTCCGTAGTAATAAAGCTGGAACCTCTCGCGGTCTAGGGCCGAGCCGAATCTCTCGCCGTTCCTCCCGACATCGTGGAGGCATTGGTCGGCCATGCCTTGGCAGCTCGGGTCTAATGGGCGATTCAGGTCCTCCGTTCCTCGAGCGTCCCACTCCCCCTCCTCGTCCCCCTCCCGTTCGCTGTCTGCGCCATAGTCGCTGTTCGCGTTCAAGTCGGGGATGTCGGGTGGGGGGTTCGATTGGCTCCTCCCTGTGTCATAGACCTCTTCCATGGGTAACTCGGGGACGTCGGGGGCGTCGCTCTCTGTGTTATAGCGGGGGTTGCCGAGGCAGCGGCCGTCGGCGTATATGCATTTTTTCGTGACTGTCTCGCTATCCGAGTCATAGCGGGGGTTGTCAAGGTAGCGGCCTCTTTCGTCGACGTCGTATTCTTCCGTGTCTGGCTCATCGAGGCAGCTGCCGTCTTCGACGTGTATGCATTCTTTCGTGACTGTGTCGCTATCCGAGTCATAGCGGCCGTCGTCGTCGACGTCGTATTCTTTCGTGTCTGGCTCATCGACGCCCCCGCTCCATTCCTCCTGAAACTTGGCCTGCTCGTCATCATTGGTGCCGTCGTCGTCGTCGCAGTCCTCGTCGCCGGGCGGGCATTGGACCGTGTCCGCCTCCGGGTCCGAGTCCCCTCCGTCGCGAGCCCTGAGGGAGTGTTTTTCGGTGGCCGAGGACGGGAGCGGGCTTGCCGAGGCGAGGAACGCGGAGAAGAAGAAGAAGGCGAAGAAGAGGAGAGTTAGGCGGTTGCGGTACATCATTGTTATCTGACTGAGTTGAGGGATTTCTCCCTATGTTTCTATAGTAAGAAACGACCTCCTCTTTTTTCTCTTTTTTTTAAATCCCTCTTCTTCTTTTCTTCTTTTTCGCTTGAGGCGGGAGAGGCGAGTTGAGAGGATTCTAGACATGCACTTCCCCTCAGCTTGTCGAGACGGCGGCAGACTTATAAGTCTTGAACAATTCCGCGGGCTATAGAGTACTAAACTACGGCTTATAGGAAGAGTCTGATTGTGACAGTTCATCAGTTACCACTTTTGTTTGGTTAAGTTTGAAAGACTATCTAAAACACAATGCATTGGAAATTAGCAGGTGGCCGCTTCGCAAATTTCCGAATGATTCATATCCTATCAACAACGAAGGAGCTCCAAACATGCAGAGATAGTTTAATTAAGATAGTCTTAAATCTTAATAGTAATCAGTGTATTATACTATGATACTATTATAGCAACAACTCAACATTTCTCAGCTGCTTTCGGGGCATTCTCCTAATTAATTGAGCCATTTCTCCAAAATCGGCATTCTGAGTGGATTCATCAGTCGGAATCCAATTACCCATGGGGACAGTAATCTTTTCGCGTTGGGAAAACGAGTCTCCTTGACTACAGTCGGCCTCATACTAGCTGGTCCCTCCTGAGGCGAGTAATAACAACTCCCCGCTGAGGCGATTATGTGTGCCGTGCTTTTCCTTCGTGTAATATCCAGAAGGTGTCACCGCAATTCAATGCAGTCTGGATCATGGGTCAGATTTCACGTTGACAGACAGAGCATCGCCTGGAGTTTGGCTGCCTACACAAGGTTAGACGTGAAAACCGGTTTCTTACATCATCTCGTCGTGAAACACAGGCGTGGATAGCAGGATACGACAGAATACCTCTTCCAACGGTTTAGGGTCCGTTCTTGGCCATCGGTCTAATCAGGGACCTCCCGGTTCTTTCACCTTTCTGATTAATTACCGGCGGCTGGCGAAGACGTGGGTGAGGCGAGCATATCATTGCCCCAAGACTTGCCCTCGACTCCGATACTTCCGGTCAGAATGTTTGCAGAACATCTAATTACTAGTATAACCAGTTCGTTCCACTGGCCCCCGACCCTTGTCAATGTTTCCACGGACTCGGGGCGCGCGAGCACCGCAAGATTGATGCGCCTTAAAGCACGCGAACAACGCCGCGTGATCCCTGCCATTTCCCCCGGCGAGATCAGCAAAACCAGGCTGGCGGGCACGAACGTCAAAGCGTTGAGCATCTGGATGGCTGTTGTCTGTAATACCCGTTACGATCATTGCAATTGTAGCTATTCGCCACCGGTAGCCATAATTCGCATTGACGGACAGGCCGGATCTAATATCGACTACTACTAATTCCCTCATATCCAATTAATACCTATGTATTCGCTGGTATAAGCCAAAGATCTCGGGGTTCGCTACTGCTAGCTCTTGGCCCAATTCCTGCGCGGATTAATTACGTAAAGCGAAAAGTATCCCGATTGATAATGAGACATCAGCGGATGACGGCTGAAGAAAAAGAGACGGATGTTTTAAGTGGCCGCAGTCATCATAATTACCTGCCGTCGCCGTTGGCCCACTCTAACTATCAGACAATGAGCGAGCATAGTCTTGTCGGAACTAAGACGTGGATAATGACGTTGCCCAAGTTCTTAGCGAATGGCTATTTGCCGCCTTTTAACCTTCCTCACTCTCTTGTGGTCTAGGCTCAGAGCATAGAAGAGGCATGTGGGCGAATGCCGCCTTCTGTGAGGCCATTTGGAGTTCCAGGACACAGTTTCTAAGCCTCGGTGGTCCCCTTCAACTGGACAACAAATATTCTGCGCCTGCGCTTTTGCGAAAGACAATAAACAGCCGAAGTCAGTTTTCATTGGCAATGTTTCAGCGGGTTGAAGTCCCACGGGACCGGGACGAAACAGCAGCATCGAACGGACACTCGGCTGATAATAGCCAAAAGCGAAATGAATCTGCGGCAAAGCGGTAATACATTATGCGTGATTATATTGCTTATATGGTTTCTAAGCTGTCGCTTTCGTGATGGGAAGGCTTCATGAATCGCCAACACTCTACTAGAAGAGTAGCATCATCTTTTCACTCTGATCGAAACTCAGCCTGTATTCTGGACCTGTACTTCAACATGAAGCTTTCTCCCCTCTTTGCCTCGAAACCCCCCCCCCCAGCTGGAGGCACATCGTATGTTCACTCCTCGGTTGGAGCCAGCGGGTGGGGTGGGTGTCATGGTCTAGAACCCGAATCTGGCTGAAAAAAAACTGGAAGGCCGCAGCCCATCTACTCGTCGTCGAAGATGTCGATCATGGTATTCTTCCACTGGCGAGCAGGGACGCGGCGCTTGAAGAGAATGTCGATCTCGCGGAAGGACCGGCCCTTCATCTCGGGCAGGAAGAAGTAGGAGACGACGAAGCAGAAGAAACCGGTGGCGCCCCAGACGTAGCCGCACTTTCCGCCGAGGTTCACGCCCTATTTGTCACATGGATTTGTTAGTGATTTCGGGTCTCGTTGTTTATGGGGGGAGGAGAAATAAGGGGGGAGGGAGGGAGGGGAGGGGAGGGCAATCGTACCGTCGGGTTCAGCATGTAAGTGGCGAGGAAGATGCAGGGAATGTTGACGACGTAGTAGGCGGCGCGTCCGAGACCGGTCGTGAGGGGGCGGAGGCGGATGGACGAGGTCTCGGCGATGACGACCCACGAGGCGGGCGCGGGACCCAGCGTGAAGCCGACGGAGACGATGAGACCCAGGGAGGCCATGGCCAAAGAGGCGGCGTTGGACTCGCCGACGGAGCCCGCGATGCCGAGGGCGAAGAGGAAGATGACGTTGATCAGGGAGCCCCAGACGTAGATGGTGCGTCGGCCGAGGTAGGTCGTGAGGATCCAGGACAGCATGACGAAGACGGTCTGGAGGGCGGAGGTGATGAGACCGAGGGCGAAAGCAAGGTTCGAGCCGATGCCGGCCTCTGTTTAGAGGTGTTGTTAGTATGGGGGGGGGGTTCATTGAAAGAGTTTGGACGACAAAGATGATTACTAAAAGGAAGAAGAAAAAAAAGAAGGAAAAAAAAACGAGAAAAAGGAGGAAAAACTCACGTCTGAAAAAGTACACGGCCTGGTTGGCAATGAGGTTACCCGTGAGGTTCTGGGCGGCGTACACACCGCAGACGATGAGGGTGCGGTACAGGTCGGTGCCCTTGAACAGCTCGGCGTAGCTGGGCTCCTTCTCGGACGCCTCGAGCTCGATGGTGCGGCGCATCATGGCGACGGACTCGTCGAGGTTGGCGTTGGCCTCGGCACGGCCGAGACGTCGGACGGCGGTCTTGGCCTCCTCGAGGCGTCCCTTGCGGACGAGCCACCACGGCGACTCGGGGGCGAGGTAGAGAAGGACGGCGAGGGGCGTCGGGAACATCCACTGGAGCGCGATGGGGACCCTGGGAAGTATCACGCCGTGATGTCAGCAAAGTAAAGAAAGCATATTGCCAGGCTGGATGGGGAGACAGAGAGAGAGAGAGAGACAAAGGGAGACGACAAACCTGTATGCGCTGGCGTCGCGCTTGGCCTCGTAGACGTAGCAGACGCTACCGACGATGATGGCGCCAATGGCCCAGAACATCTGCAGCATCTGGGTGGCGGGGGCCCTGAGCCTCATGGGCACGATCTCGCTGCAGTAGGCCGGGGCGTTGGCGATGAAGATGCCCCAGGGGACGCCCTCGAGCAGCTGGCTGACGAACATGACGGCCAGCGAGTTGGCGAAGTAGAAGACGAAGATGAAGGCGTTGAGGAGCATGAGGCCGCCGATGGTGGCCCAGCGGTAGCCGATGCGGCTGGTGATGGGGCCGGCGAGGCACACGCCGATGATGGCGCCGAGCGGGCCGCCCATCTGCAGCGCCGACTGCCACGAGGCCTCGATCGACATGTCGCCGTTCCTGTCCGTGACGCCGAAGTGGTCCTTGAACTCGTCCATGGCGACGAAGGCGCCCATGAGGAAGACGCAGTACGACTCCATGATCTAAAGGGGTCGCGAGTTGTCAGTCAGTCAGCCTGACCAGTGATAAACTCCCTTTACTCTGGACAGGTCCCAGGACATGTGACTCTTGTGTTGTGAGTGTGTGTGTGTGTGTGTGCAACTTACAATGGTTGTCGACATGACAAAAGCCCAGAGGGAAGCCATGGGGTACAGCTTGACGGCCTCCAACACTCCCATGTTCTGCTCGGCCTGCTCGGCCTCCATGGCATCGGCCTTCATCTGCGAGGGCTTCATCTTCTCGTCGACGTCGGCGACATGGTCTGCGACGTAGGCCTCGACCTTGGACGGGTCGTCGTCGCGGGGCGACTTGGAGTCGACCGGGTTGCTCATGTCGGGAGGTGTGTGCGGGTTGGCCGGCGGAGGTGCGTGGGAGTTGTGTGAGAGAGAGGGTGAGCGAGAGAGAGAGAGAGTCAAGACATTCAAAACCTGAAGCTTGGGGGGAGTTGTTTTTTTTCTGGGCAACCAGTTCTTAAAAGAGTCTTGTCTTCCTTGGCCCCCATTTGCTTGACCTGCAGCCAATACGGACAAGACAACACGAACCGGACTGGGGAGGGAATCCTACCTGTACTATGTTACCTACTCTGTTACATTGTTGCTCTGTTGCTCACTCCAACGCCGCTAAACACCCCCCGTCCCCCGTCCCCCCCCGCAATCACAAGACGTTCCCACAAAACCCCAGAGTGCGAGCCCGCCTTCTCCAATGGGGTCGGATGTCGGGTCTTGATATAACGAGCCTTGGGGAGGGGGGGGGAGGTTCGGGGGGGGACCCCAGGGGAAAATCCTCCTGGGCGCCGACGCGCTCCAATGGGGGAACGTGTTCAAGGATTTGGAGGGAGAAACTAGGACTTTCCGCTAGGTATGTAGGTACTGCATACGGACTTGTGATGAGCTCAGCGGGGGCGGGGGGTTGTATTGATGATCGATCTTGAATGGCTCGGGTGCTTGAACTGTATTGTTGCAGCCTCCTTGTTTCCATGTGACTTTGTGGGCTAGGAATTATCCGTACCTACCTAGGCACTGATGAGAATCCAATCTCTCGCCTTTTCACTCTCACAGTCTCACTCCCACAGTCTCACTCCCACACTCACACTCCCACAGTCACACTCACTCTCTCGCCACTTTTGATGCGGGCGAATGGTGGACCGCGGTGGGTTCGGGGAGAAAGGGCGAAGGGGGGAGTAAGCAACGGCGGATGACTTGCAGTACGTGGGAATTAAAGCTGCTAATAAGCTGGCCTTTTCCCTGCTCCCCCGGTATCTCGGGAAGCGCTAGGCCGCCCGCCGAGGTTGTCTTGTACACTAGTGGTAGTAGCCGCCGCCGCCGCCGTTCGAAGCAACGTTTGTTGGTTCCAAAGGATGAAACTTACAATCCAATCTTAAGCGGACGTACAGTGAGGAAGCAAAAAGAGAAAGAAAGAAAAAAAAACATGGATCTCGCGTGCGTTTGTAGACTAGAGGTAATTACTCCATAGACTAGCCTACACTACTGGTACTGGGACTTGTCACATCATCATCCGCACCGCAATCGCGGCCTCGGTCTCCCCTTGGGATGTAGGAATGAATGGGTCCAGTGCAAGCAAGAATAAGCAGGTTCATCCGACGGCGTGGTCTGGGTCGATTTCGGGACCGAACTGGGCTGGACTGGACTGAGCTGGACTCCATGGTTGCAGCAGGTACATACAGTACGATGTTCTCACTCGCCCGCTCACCCACCTACTCACCCATTCAATCACTCACTCACTCACTCACTCACTCACTCACTCACTCACTCACTCACTCACTCACTCACTCAATTGCTCCCCATCTCACTCCCCATCTCACTCCCTGTTCTCCCTTGTTCAACATTGTCTCCCTCCATGTTTCCATGAAGGCCTGAAGGTATCCGTACAATACCTAGACATGCCCATCCCCTCGGCCACAACTTGGCTCCCCCATCTCCACCCTTTACTCCTCTTTTACTCCGCATGACAAGCTCTGTGGCTCTCTCTCGGTCTCTCCTCCACCCCCCCTGGTCCCCCGTCCACCATCCCACAAGCCGACCTTTTAGTTTCCTGTGCGGGTACCCGTACTTCCAAAGTTTCTTTAAAGTGTGCCCCGAAAAGGGACTGTGCTCCGTCCGGGCCTCGGACTTGACTGGTGGTTGCCGGGGTCTGACTGGACGCCTCCCCCGCACCGGAGCCATCCCGCATCTGGACGCAGTTGGAGGGGAGGGGATGGGATGCTGAAGTGAAAGTCGGAGAGTACCAAATGCCCCCTTCACCCTGCTGGCCCAGCCCTTCTCGCAAGTATCATCACTCAGGGAGGCACAATAAAGCAGCCTTGAGCGAGGTGAGCAGCGGAGTGAGGCGATTGCAATTGGACTTTCTACTCATGGTAGTTGTACTTCCTCCTTGCTACGGGGACCGAGTTACAGGCACAAGAATCGGAAGAAGCAACCGCAATGAGTCAACGACTGAAGCATGTCGCCCCCCCCATGCCGTATTCCCTGATTCAACACGTGTTCGTGACTCGTTCCAACCTCGACAACATCCGCCGTCATGACTTGGCCGCCGGGCGGTAACAGCTTTCGTCTCCTCCTAACCTTTGTGGTACCACTGCACAATTGAGGGTTTCGTCTCATCAGCCTCTTCGGCTCGTGAATCCAATCACCTTGTGTCTACCCCCCCTACTGCGTGGTAGGCTTCT
>PJEX01000056.1:134528-148619 GCA_005350895.1 Colletotrichum tanaceti
CCCCCCCCCCCCCCCCTTCTTCCTCCTCCTCCTCGCCGCCGCAGGGGAAACGTCTGCACAAGCTTTTGGCTGTGACTGTACGGATAGTCTGTGTGCTTTCCCTGAAACGCCATGGTCGACTCGTCTAAACCATCCTGACTCTGCCCGGCCACCGCAGTCAACAGCACCGTAGGGTAGACCGAGTCGGGACACACCTCGCGTCGGGTTGAAGGAGGTGAGTAATTAGAGGCAACACAGCTGCTTTGAAACTACACATGAGGTTATTTTCTCGAGGAACGGCCTGTGGATTCAACATGCTTCTCCGCTCGAAGCTCTATCAAGGGACCCCAGAATCCGAGATGCCCCAGAGGCTTTCTGGCTCGTGCAATAGCTCGTCGGTCTCATTCACATCACTGGATGTAAAAACAGCAGGTTTACGGGGTCAAGAGTGAGGTCTTGCCGAGCAGATGCTTAAAGAGCTCGACGGTCTGTCGGGGCCGCATCCCGGTTGTCGGCCCATCGAGGCGGCGGCGACGGCGGCGGCCCATGTCGCCGCAAGCAAGCAGGTCCAGCCAGCCGTTGCTGTCCTCTCCCGTCCGCGGACCGGGACCTGTCCTTCTTGCCCGCGGTCCTCCGTCAGCTCCGCCAACGGCTTGAGCGGATCAATGAGTGGCACGACCCGTGTCTTGCCTTTGCGCACGCTTGCTGAACCCCTCGTAGAGACTCGTAGAGACCGAGGACGGGACCGAGGACGGGACCGCCTGCAGTATCGACCTCGGACGGACGGACGCAACTCGAACAAGACCTTCTGGCTTCCGGAACAAGTGCCGCTTCAAAAAGGGACTAAAGCATGACAAAGTCCAAGTTGAACACGGCCCTTGAGCTCTCATTTGCCATCATTGTTTTTCTCAGGGTCACTGCAGCCATGCTTGTCATTCTCGTTTGATCTCAACGTTGAGCCCATGCGATCGTCCCATGGCAAAAAGGGGCGTAGTGCTGCTGTCGAGCACTTCAATCCAGCCCGCGGTGGTTGTCAAGTCTTGGTCTCAACTTTCATCTTTTTGTCATAGTTAGGATCAATCTACAACGTTATTGCTACACTGCTGCCTTTCTTGATTTTCCCTAGAGCGTCGCGATAACCCTCCAGGCTGGACGTCGGAGATGGCAACTGAGATCAAGAGATGGACAAAGAAAACCTTGACCAAGACGACTCGACCAACCTCCAACTCAAAGCTATACAAAGACGTAACCGCAGCAATTGTCAAGGGAGGACAAAGCAGAACGATGCCGGAATCAGCCAATCCTTTGACGAATTGTCTCACCAGACTGGTCAGCACAGTCTTCTCAGGCATCGTCAATGTGATGCCAACTGCGGCGTCCTTGCATCCGACTCGGTGGAGGGCTGACAGGGCCCGGTTGTAGTACGCCAACAGGGCTTCGTCCTTTTCTTGAGTGAGGGAGTTGATGTCTCCGCCCACAGAATCCTGATCGATTATCTTCGATGGAAATCTGGAGTTCAACGAAGCTTCGACAACAGCCAGATCAGCGAGGGTGGCAACACCATCCATAGCCTTGTCCATGACAGCTGCAAGGTGAGGGACGCTGTCAAAGTAGGTTGCTGCATCGCCCTCACATTGCATGTTGAGGGTCTTGAGGACTTGACAGGCAAGGTGGTCGACTCATCCGACTTTTAGTCCGAACAATAACGTCACCCTGCACCTCCTGAAGAAGCAGTCGTACTTTGACTAAGGCGCATAGAACGCAACATAGGTAGTCAACAAGTGGTCCCACGAATTGATAGGACGCGCCAAGATCGCCAATCACATCTAGGGCTAGATGCGGGATGCTTGTGTCTTTGAGAACATCCGCAACTTCTTTCATCGAGAGTTCAATCGCCTGGCCTGATGTGATGGCAAGCTCAAAAGCACCGACCTCTCGATGTAACTACCATGCCAAGGAGGCCGTTCAAGAGGATCATCTCTACACCTTCTCGCCATCTGGGCCACCTCTCTCTCCGAGGAAAAGTACATTGAGATGTCGAGATCTCGTACTCGATGATTGTAAGACCGCGCCTGCAGCCTGCTAGCTCTTCCTCTTCCTATTCTTCTTCTTGTTGGGAGGAGCTGGTCCGCCCTTGGCAAGTGAAGGCCCAGGACCAAAAAAGCCATACACATGCCACCTATTTTCCCTCACCACACCACCTGAATACCTCAGTTCTAGGCGTTTTTCTTCCTTCAAATCATCCCATCTTTAATGTAGAATACTAGCACTTTACTGTAAAGTGTGGGATGATGTGGGATGAGCAAGAACTGGAGAATCTAGTGATTGAAGGCCGGGAACGTCTTAAGCAATCAACGACAGATTATTTAGTTTGTACGATGCTGCAGGACGTAATTGATGGTAATGGGTGAATAGCTGGGTGGTAGAGTTGGTTCTTCTTTTTGTGTACCTAGTGAAATACTATTTTAGGTATAATATGCGCTAGAGTCTGGGTTTAGGTGTATGGCTTCTTTTCTCAAGCACCTGGGGCCCAGCTCGAAGATGGTATCGGCGAGCTCCTCGAGGTTGCATAGAAGGAAGCATTGCCTATGGATCACGTCTTCCGCAATGTCCATTTCGATCATGGTGCCGACATCGATTTTCGGCTGCCAGCGTTCTATCTGATCGGGCAAGAAGAGGCCCCGTCGTTCCCAAAGGCTCTTTGTGATCGTTGAGGAGCATGAAACGCCTGATACAGGCCCGAAGAGGACCGCCCCACGCGCGGCTGAGTGCCAAAACATGTTCCGAGTCTCCTTCGACGCCGGGCCAGAATCCGACGCCTGCAGGCCTGGTTGATCAGGTCCGTGGTGCGTTGGGCCATGAGTCTCATGAGGTGGTCCGGCTCGGCCGTCAGATCGCGGTGGTTCCACTCGGGACAAAAGGTACTTGACTGGGTAGTTAGGGCAGTAATTATTCTGGTCCCTCCCAGATGGGGGATTGTTCCGCTGAGCGGGTTGACACATCGGAGCCGCTCAGCCGCTGCTACGGGCCCATTGCGGTCCAGGATGTTTCAATAATATTGGGAGCATGCTTATCCCGCCTTTGTGATAGTCCCCTGAGGAATCATTTGGCATCGAATATGCTGGCCTCGGGGATGTGGCTCCAAGGACCTAAACCGCTGGTTCGGGCATCATCGTAGTCAAAGTTTGGATGGCCGTTGTCAGGGAACTTAGGTGGTGTGCTAAGCCCGTCCATAGACCGTTCAGGCATAATGCCCAAAAGATCAACCAGTGATGGCACTTTGTGCCATCAATGCACCACACACACACTTAATAAGGACCTCTGCCCTAGGTCCTTACAGCCGTCCACGTAGTGCGATGAACCGTCAGCGTCCACATATCGATAGGTTTCGGTGCCAACTTTGTGTTCCCCAGCCGGGTCAAGCTCATAGTCGGAGCAGTCCGTGATCATGCAGTATTCCATGCACTCGGGCCAGGGCTCATAGACGGCCGGCAAGGATGAGTGTTGGTGTGTATGGACACGACGAAGATTGGGGCCGGACGACACCGACGCGGTGCCACCTTACACATGCAGTGTTGTGACATCAACGACAAGTGGAGAGAGCGAGCACCTGTTTGAGGATCTTAAGTTAAGCAGTAATACCCATACAGTCGCGATGGCTGCATCGAGACGCGTCTCCCGAGGATGTTCACTCTTCCTCTCAGTTCATAAAGCTGCAAGAAACCCCAGGTAATTTGCATTGCTCTGTAACTGTGTTATCATGAAATCCGTATGTTCACTGTTGATTTGACCATCTTCCAAGACAATAGGACCGAACACCACCGAGAAGTGAGAGCTCGCGGTTGATCGCCAATGACGAGCCCTTCTCGGGGCTCAGGAGGATAGGCCAACAGGAAGTACAAAGAGTCAAGACTCAAGCCAAGACAGTTCGCAATAAGAGCACGGAGATAGCCAATATTTAATCAAGCAAGGGATGAAAGTATCTTTACAAAGTGCAATATCAACTGACCGCTCTAGACGTCGATTCACAGGACTTTCCGAGCCGCAAGCGAGAAAGTCACACTTGTTGTCCCCAAGCTCGGCCAGCTGATGCCGCATGGTATTGATATAATTGAATCGTATCAGTGTACTCTTATCATACCCAAGAGTTTGTCTCACAAGTCATACGCACATCAAGAGAAAGCCTTTCGGCAGGGTGAGGCGGCAGGTGGTGTCCAACGAACTAAAAGACAGATATCCTACCCAGGCCTGCCCTTGGCCGCGCGGGCTGCCTTCAACGAATGGACCTTGCAGCAGCAGCATTCGGGCTGTACCGAGATGCCGCTAGACCAGTAACCGATCAGGCAGGGATGCGGTCCATGCGAATGTCGCCGGTCCCGCCTTTTACGCCTTGTACGCCCGTATGCCCCGGAGCTCGGGCTGCCGGGCGGGCCCGGCTCGTGGACCCCGTGACGGCCGTGGGGGCCGTGGGCCGAGGTCCCCAGAGAAACAATCACAACTCATCACACACATTCATCGCCAATTCGAACACATGATTATCAATCCTGACTCACCAAACTCACACCCTCAGCTCGGGCATCATGGTCTCTCTTTTTCACGCCCAAGACGATGCATCTCGCCATTCACTGCACGCACTAGGCTGTATGTTGTCTTCCGGTTACATTTGTGATTCGTGTCCTACAGACTCGGGCCCTTTTGTTCAACGTTGGGTTGATCAGTTGCCAGATAAGGACTTTGGTCGTCAGCCAGGCCAGGGAGGGCTTAGCCTCAAAGTAGAAGAAGCATGGCCGCCCAGGTTCGAACGGTCCGAAGCGGTCCGAACCAGGGGCCATCCCAGATAGACGGATACTCCGCCACGTAAGGACTGACAGGACACGATCGGGTCTATTTGGCCTCGTCCAAGAACTTTAAAGACATGACAATGTCAGTTCCTGGGCTTCTCGATCGCCCCCTCGTAGGGAAGTAAAACGCTCGAGATGAAGATATAAAAGGGCGGTCATGGCCCGCCAGCCACCGCCGGGCATGATGGGGTCATGATGTCACGCGCGAAACATGCCGCCGCCGCTGCACAATCTCTCGCCCAACAAATTGCCAGCTGCATATGATAGCGTACCCGGTTGTCTCACCGCCCAAAGCGATAAGTCACCGTAATTATAGAACAAGAATTGCTGTTGTGACACATACAACTTTACCCCCCTCCTCAACGTCGTCAGCCTTTCCTACGAGTCATCAGCTCGACACACCGCGCCCCGCGTCGATTGATTTACCGCAACCCTTGATACGGGTCATTACCCAGCAGCAACAGCAGCAGCAGCAGCAGCAGCATGGCCGACCTCTTTGATGTGATCAACGGGCTGGACCTCAAACACGCGAAAAAGGCGCCGCGGCCGAGCGACATGAAGATCATCCCCGCCGACGGCGACGGGCCCGGGTTCGCTACCGCGGTCTCCATGTGCCCCGTCACCTATCGGCGGCAGCCGGCATCGAACGCCGGCAAGGTGATCGATTCGCCGGGCGTGCCCCATGCGAACTGTGCCCCCTCCATGGACAAGCCCGAAGGCAGCGTTGAGTACACGGAGAAGTACAAGAACTATGTGAGAGCCTGATGATATCCCCCCCCCCTTCGCGAGTCGTACGTGTGCGCTCGTTTGTCGTGTAATTGATTCATTACTCACGCTCGACGCAGACGGTATTGCAGCAGCACGTGCTGTTCTGGGATCGCAACAACGACGGCTTCATCACCCCCGTCGACGTCTGGGTCGGCTTCCGCGACCTGGGCTTCAACCCCGCCGCATGCCTCATGGCCGCGACCGTCATCCCGTTTGTCTTTTCCTACGGGACCATCATGCAGTACTCCTTCATCCCGGATCCGCTCTTCAGGCTCTACGTCGGGGGCTTGCACAATGCCAAGGTAATTAATTCAACCGTCCAGGCTACACTGGTACAGGGAACCCTCGGAACTGAAATTGTGGGCTAACGAGATCATGATCACTAACGACAGCACGGATCTGACTCTGGAATCTACGATTGCGAGGGGAGGTTCATCCCGCAGCGGTTCGAGGACATTTTCGCAAGCCATAGCGCTCGGAAAGATGACACCCTGACGCTGGGCGAGGTGATTGAGTTGATGAGAAAGAGCCGATGCGCATTTGATCCGTTTGGTGTAAGTAGAGTCTGCTCCAGAACCCCCCCCCGGCGCGATCTGAAGACGCCCGCTGACAGCGACTCGTTCAACGCTGCAACAGTGGACCGTGTCGTTTTTCGAATGGGCCACCACCTGGGTACTCTTGGCGAAGGACGGTCGAGTCCACAAGGAGGATCTGAGGAGGGTGTACGATGTAAGTTCCCCGAAGAAAAAGAACCCCGAGACGTCTTCCGTACTCCATGCTAATTGGTTATACACTAAGGGCTCCCTCTTTTGGGAAGTCCGGGACAAGAGGCATTCGGGTGAAGGATGGAACCAAGGCTGGGGGATTGGGGGGGATGGGTTCTTCGGATACCGACGTAGGTTCTAGCAATGGAAGTGCAGCCAAATCGATGGTTTGCTCGATTTCTGGGGCTTGAGAGCTGCTCTATCCGAACTCTGCATCATCAACTTGTATGCTTTGGCACTCGTGAACTGTCATCTGAATGTTCTTGACTATCGGGGTCCAGCACAGCCTCTTGTGGCTGGTGAGGTTGTGGCTGGTGATGTTGTGGCTGGAGGGGTTGTGGCTGGTGATAGCGTGGCGTGTCGCGTACCTAAGTACACATCTCCAGCCACTGCAATTGTTTCCAGACTTATTCTCAACACTCCGTATAAGACGACTACCTACAAACTCCCTCACGGGCTTGCAATAGCAAGACCGCTTTTCAAGCAACGCTCGGCCCTGCGGTGGCCTTCAACCTGATCTCTCTCTTGTGGAGGAACCGGATGACAAAGGCAATGACGATGAGAGCCACCGAGAGCGCAATCATACTCGGGTAGCCCTTGGGGTACGCCGGGGCCTCGACCTGCTGCCAGATGATGAGGGGAAGCCAGGCCTGGAAGACGTAGGCCATCTGGTTCATGGCGCCCGTGACCAGCGCCCTCTCCTCGTTGTCGTCGCTGCAGATCTCGTGGGCCCAGGCAAAGGTGAGGCCGCTGATGCCGCCGCCGAAGCCGCACAGGATGAAGCACGCCCACTTGAGGCCGGCCGGGACGTCCCAGATGGTGAGCGGGACGTAGGCGACGATCTTGACGACGCCCGAGAACACCATGGCCGGCCAGCGCGCGCCCCGGAAGACGGTGTCGGACGTCCAGGCGTAGACGAGCGTGGTGACGATGGCGACGACCTCGGCGATGGTCGGGTAGATGTTGACCTCGCGCACGCCGTAGCCCTCGGCCTTGAGCCAGAGCGGGAACGCCGGCTGCGAGATGCCGCCGTTGCCGTTGTTGAAGACGATGTAGAGCGCCACCAGCGACCAGATATGCCAGCTGGAGAAGATCTTGACGAACTTGGCCTTGGTGTACGGCGCGCGCTGCGCCCGGCCCTCCAGCTCCATGCGCCGCTTGGCCAGGGCGATCTCCTCGGGCGTGAAGTACCAGGCCTTTGTGATCTCGGGCAGGTCGGGCATGAAGAAGAAGCCTGAGATGGCGATGGGCAGCGACACGACGGTGCTACGGAAAAGTTTGTTAGTAGATTCCAAAGAGACTGGGACTTTCGAATAGAAAAACGTGCCAGCTACGGAAAATTTGTTAGTATATTCACTCGAAATAGGAACCGAGATCATCTCTTGCCAAATGAATAACCACTGCCACCCGTAAAATCCGTGAACGCCGTCCAGGTTGTGGGAGCCGGCCATGAGGTAGCCGGATACCATGGAGCCGACGTTGCCCATGGCGTGGAACAGACATGACCGTTTGGCCAACTCGTCCTTGCGGTACCAGGAGCCAATGATGTACTGCATGCCGGGATAGAAGGTGCTCTCGGCCAGACCGATAAAGAACCGCAGGACGTAAATCTGGGTGGCCGTCTCGCATTTGACGAGGAGAATGGTGAGGACGGACCACGTGACCTGTGATGTTTGTTGTGTAAGTCAGGCGATGCATCGAAGCAAGAACAAGTATTAACGCAATTAACTTAGACTAACCTCGCAGAGCGGAATCCAGATTCCAGGTCGGATTCGTGTCAATAGCATGTTACTGGTCTCGGTGTCAGTGGCATCGGCGATAGGATAAATGGTGATGGCGTGGACCGGAGTCCCGGACTGTCCGGCTGCCGTACCTTGGAATCTCACCCACAACATAACCAACAGTCCAGCAGACCTGCATGTAGTTCAACTCGTTACCATAGAGTCCCAAATCCTCCTTCATCCCGGAAACAAAAGCATTGTTGATGTTGACCTGAGTAACATTGTCAGTCGTGACTCGTCTGCCGGAGAGTGACCGAAAGGCGGGGGTTTTCCAGAAAATCCATCGTCATAAATTACCTGGTCGAGGTACTTGATGAAGTATCCCAGGGAAGCCAGCGTCATCAGGACGGCGTCGAGCTTGAAGAGGAACCGACGCTCCTCGGGGGACTTGTCGAAGGTGTCCCAGATGTACGACTTCCACGAGCTCTTGGGCGTTTTCTGGAGAACCTCGGTGACGGAAGGGGTCGCGCTGTCCAGATCCTTGCCCTCGTGGAGCACCGACACGGACTTCTCGTCCGTCGACGTGCCTTGCGGCTGGATTTCCCGGATGGAGCCCGGCATGTTTGCGAAGCGGACCGGGCGTGATGGCGGGTCGGGTATGAGGGACGGGCCGGGCAAATGTCTATTGGCTTTTCAGTCTTGACTACGCTTTCCAATCAGATGAGGCAGGTTGAAGGAGACGCAGGCTTCTTTATCACCACAGCTCTTCGTCTCCCAACGACGTTATATCTCCTGGTCGTCTATTCGCCAAGGCATGAAAGCACCCTCCGTGGATGGCGAAACCCGCGGGGACAGGATTCTGTCGCCATCGAGGGGGAGTAAGTCGTCAAGCAGGTTCTTCCATGGCCCTACAGCTTGCAACTCTTGGCGGTCGCCGCCGTTACGGTTGGGCCGCCGAGACGAGGTTCCGAGTTCGCAGGCATGCCGCGCGCGCGGGACAGCAAGATCCAGCGTGCGGTCCAGGAGATCAACATCAGATAAGGCAGGGTGGTGGTGAAGTTCGAGTCTGACTCGACGAGTGTGGCATCCAGGCACGGATCCGGCTAGATCAAAACGGACACGTAGGGGCTGGCTCAAGCGAAGAAAGACCGAGAGGCCTTCAGATTGGATGGATCATGGACGGGCATCCGTACGGATACATGAGGATTTACGGATACATGAAGCTGCTCGTCCAAAAGGCAAGACTTCCGGTCTCCCACCCACCAAGACCCCTTGGCATAAGTAGATTGCGGCTGGCTTGCCACGCCGGGAGCCAAGATGGGTAGTGTCACGAGTTAGAGCACACAGTAAGGCATAGGAGATTTAGGGTGAAAGATGCTTATCCTATTGTAATAATAGGTAATAAAAAGAGAGACTATTAAATACATAATATTATGTGAATAAGTATGTAGGGAGACTAAATTAGTAAGCTGAAATATATATAGACTTCCTTATAATATACCCCCTAATTATTTAAGTAATTAAGTAATTAAAATTAATTATAAATAGATAAAAATAGTATATTAGAATTAATCCCTTAAGTACTTATAAAATATAACTATAAAATAACTAAGTAATTATATTATTATAGTATATTATATAGCCTTTATTAATAGCTTTATTTTACTAAGGGTTATCCTAAAATAGAAAGAAAGGTAGCTAAAGGTAGTAAGGGTATAAGAGGTAGTAAAAAGTAGGATTTCTACTACCTACTACTATAAAATTTTCTTCCTTTTTTCTATAAGCCTTTATTATTATTAAAGTAAGTATTTTTAAGTTAAATTTATATACCTTAAGTATATTTTTACTAATAAGAATTAATATACTAACTACTAATAGATAATTTTAAAATAACTAATAAGTTAAAGAATAGTATATCTACTTTTTACTATATATAAAATATTACTTAGTAGTTATTAATTTTATTTTTAGCTAATAGTAATAATACCTCCTATAAGGAGGAGGAGATTACTGCTATAAGTAAGGTTACTACCTTTACCTTTCTTAATAACCTTATTACTACTACTACTATTAAGAATAACCTTCTTATAGGCTATTCCCTTTTTATTATTAAGTCTTTATACCCCTAGCTAGAGGAAGAGGATAAGGATAATAATAATAAGATAGATCCTAAGAGTAGAAAGGAGGTCCCTAAGGAGGAGAGTAAGGAGGATAGTAAGGATAAGAGTAAGGATAAGGCCCCTAAGCTAAAGCATAAGTAATATAGTATTTATTAATTAGCTTATAGCTAACTAAATCTTAAAGGCTAGAAGCTTATAACTCCCTTAAAAAAGAGAAAGGAGACTATTTTTATATATAGTATATTATTATATTTATATATATTAGCTATTAAGAAGTATTTTAATATATATATAGTTCTTAAGAAAGGTAATAGCTAGCTAAATAAGTATAAGATTCCCTACCTCCTATACTTAAAGGCTACCCTTTATAGCTAAAGTACTAGTTATTATCTAGAGGGTAGTAGAAAGTACTACCTTTAGTGCTTTAGTAGTTAGGCTACTAAATACTATATACCTATTAAGCCTATATTATAGGCTTTTATAGATAAGCTTAGAGATAAGCTTAAGGGAAATATAAAGAAGACTATAAGTCTTATATATATTTTATATTATTTTATACTAATATATTTTATAGAAGGTATTTAATTTATAGACTATAATCTATAGTTTAATTAACTATAGCTATAAGGTAGAGGCTAATATCCTAGACTAAGTCCTCCCTTTACTTACCCTTTAGACTATAGTTATAGAGGTACTATATACTCTTCTTAAGTATATAGTACTAAAGTAGCTAGTAGTACTATTTAATATTATATCTATAGAGGCTATCTTACTAAAGGTAGTTATTATTACTATACCTACTATACCTATAGTAGTAGTTAGTAGTACTCCTTATAAAGAGTAAAAGAGTTACCTCTTAGAGGTAGTTAAGCCTCTTATTAAGGATACCCTTATAGCTCCCTTAGGCTATTACCTTAATAAGTATATAAAGTAGTTATTTTAGTATATACCCTATAGGGTAGTTACTAAGTTCTTGCTAGGTATAGCCTATAATATAAATTATTCTATATTTCTACTTATCCTATATTAAGTGTTATATATTACTAAGGTTTAGCTATAAGCAGAATTCCTTAAACTTTATATATAATAGGTTCTTTATTAACCTATTAGCTAGTATCTTATTTATAGGTATATATATAATAGAGAAGCTTCCTTTTACATACTTTTATTAAAGCTATATATTCTAAATATAAATGTAATATAGGTAAGTTATTATATATTTATTTTTATTAACTATAAAGCGTATAGTCTAAAGGTTATTATAGTATACTTTCTACTTATTATCTAATATAAGATTAATATCCTAAAAAAGGCACTAGAGAGCTATTACCTCCTTTACAGTATACTTAAGGTAGAGAAGCTCTACCTCTATAGTAGATATAGTAACTATATTCTAGTATACTGCTTTCTACTAGATAGGACCTCTAAAGAGGTAAATAAGGTATCTCTATAATAAATACCTTATTAAAGGGTTATCTATAAAGCTTATATCTCTAGTAATAAGGAGAGATTAAGTATATAGGTTATAGCTATAGGTAAGTATAATAAATCTTATATAATAGAGGTAATAGATATACTAGTTAGTAGTAATAATATATCTAGAGCTTAGGTTAGTAAGAAAGTATAAGAGCTATATATATATAAACATAATATCTAGTCTTATTATTACTACTAAATAAAGTATTAATCCTACTATTTCCTAATAGCATTTTACCTATTAATAAGTTACTTAACCTTTATTTAGGACTAAGTTAAAGTATAGAAGTAGAGTAGCTAGATATTAGCTATTAGTAAGGTTAAAGCACTTTATAGTTCTTTTAGTATAGGTATCTTAAAGGAGGTAAATCTTTCTATTCTTTTAATTATAGATAATCTATATACCTAGGTAGTAGTTTAGTAGGCTCTCCTTAATCTTAAACCTAGCTATAATGCCTAAGATAATCTTATATACCTCCTTCTTATAACTATAGTAGAAAATAACCTTAAAGTTATTAATATAGAATATAAGAATTACCTTTTTATCTACTAATTAGTAAATACACTAGTCTTTATTATAGGTAATTATTATAAGATCTTTTAGAGCTCCTATAAAAGTTAAGAACTAGAGGATAGGAGTATTATAGAGGCTATAGAGAGTATGTTTTAGTTATATAATTTTACCTAGGATTTTATACCCCTCTAGGAGCTTAATATAGATTTTATAATTATTATTAAGAACTAAGTTAAGAAATACATTTATAATGTTAAATTACCTAATCTTAAGATTAAACTAAGCTACTAAAGCTATTACTATCTAAAAAGCCTTTACTGTAAGTATAGAGGTATAGGTACTCTATAAAGGGTCTAGTATCTATAAATCTCCTTATATATAGATATATACCTTATATTTATTAAGGAGTCTATCTTTATTAAATTTATATAAAAAGATCTATTTAAGGGGAAGGATATTAAGAGAAGGATTATAGTTAATAACTTCCTATATATCTTTATCTTAGATCTTACCTATCTCTATTTCTATAGCTTTAAGAAACTAAGCCTTAACCTTAGGAGGTAGCTTATTAAGATCCTTCTAGTAGTTTAGTAAGTTAATAAGGTTATCCTTATAAAGCTTAAGAATCTTACTAGGCTTAAGAGTCTTACTAGCTAAATAGCGCTTAAGATAGGCTCTCTTAATAGCTCCTCTAAAGACTTTATAAAAGGTCTTATATTCTAAGTTACTTTCTTCCTCTACTTTTTACTAATTAGGTAGAAAGGTACTAAATAGGTAATTCTAGGAGTATTTCTATTATATAGTTCTTTAATTAAACTATATAATTATATAGATATACCTACTATATATCTATTTCTAGAGTTTTATAATAGCTTAGTATACTTATTAGTTAGGACTTAGTATATCTATATTAATAGGTAGTAGCTAAAAACTACTATTAGTATCTAGTCTACTATTTACTAATAGGCTAGTTATATATATATCTATAGAAAAAAGAGATATTCCTAGACTAAAAATACTATTAACTATTAATAACTTAGGTATATTTTTAGTAGACTTAATCTTACCCCTAAAAGGAGGAGTACTAGTTAGTAGATCTACTACCTCCCTTACTTATCCTATATACTTAATGTCTTAAGTAAGACTTACTTATTAATCCTTAACTATAGGTAATAGTATAGCTAACGTTAGAGGTTAAATATTATCCTTAGAAGCAATAATACTAAGTAACCTAAGGAGGTTATCTAAGACTATAATAGACTTTTTAATAACCTCTATTACTTTATAAGCTTCTAAGCCTTATATAGTATCTTTCTTATAGGCCTTACTATAGAAAGTACTCTTATTAAAGTATATATTATATATAGTAATAACCTACTTAAGTATAGGAACCTAGATCCTATATAGGTTATATATTTAAGGTATATAACCTACTAGATATCTAATATAGCTATAGGGAAGTACCTTATTATCCCTTTATCTTATACCTTTCTTATAATCTCTCTATAGTAGGTATACCTTATACCTATATATATAGAGTCCTCCCTAGTATAGTTATAGCGCTTTATCTAAAGGCACTAGAGAGTCTACTTACTACTAGTAGAAATATTACTAAAACTATTTAAGCTCTATTTCTATTAGAGACTCCTAGCTATTAGATTCCTATAGGCTAATATTATATATATAGACTACTGTAAATACTGCCTTATTATATAGCCCCTTAGGAAGATTTACTCTAATATATATCTTAATATACTTAATAATTATAAGATAGCCTACTCTTTTAGTAGCTCTAATAGGCTCTTTTATATATAGTAGTAGTATTTTAATTTTAATTCTAACTAAGGTAGTCTATATCTTATAAGCCCTTATAACCTTAAGGCTAAGAACTACTACTTTATTATTATA
>PJEX01000056.1:148719-167452 GCA_005350895.1 Colletotrichum tanaceti
TTAATTATCTAGAGGGCTCTAAGTATAAGAGACTTAGTCTTATATACTAATAGGTAGGCTATAATAAAGCCTAAGTATTTATTATAGGTAATAAGGATCTACCTTATCCTAGATAGTAATTTAGGGAAGTTAAAGAGATCCTAGTAAACCCTATACTATAGGTATATTACCTTTAATTCTAATAGCCCTCTTAAGGTTATGTTTTCTATATAAATAGCACTATAGTCTTTATACTTAATCTATAGTAGGCTGTTAATATATACCCCCCTTACCCTCTAGACTAGGTTTTAGAGTCCCTTAAGACCTAGGTAACCTAATCTAAGATACTAAAGGAGTGTAGTATCTACCCTCTTATATATATTTTAATATAATCTCCTCTATAACCTATACCTAAAGTATATAGTAAATACTAGAATACTTACTAGGCTTTTAAGAAGTAGGTTATTATATATATATAGATAGTTAGAAGTTAGCTTATATTAAATAAAGACTAAGTTATACTTTCTATAAAGCTTTATAACTATATTACTATTATTAAGCTTACTATAGTATATTATATAGTCCTTCCTATAGTACTAAAGACTACTATTAAGAAGAAAAGCCTTAGAGGCTATATTAGTATAAAAGCCTTCTACTAAAGTAATATTATTAAGTATAAGATCTTTAGTTAATAGTCCCTATAGGCTATTAATAATACCTTTAATAACTTAAGTACCCCTCCTACTTATAGGAAGTAAAGATATACTAACCTCTATAAAGTTATTAAGACTAAATAGCTTATAGGAACTAAGTTCTAAGAGGCTTTTATTATTAATAAGGTATACTACTCTATAGGTATCTATAATAGTACTTTTAGAAAGAGGATAAGAGCTAATAAGAGCTATACTAAAGATTATATATAGGCTCTTAGGAAGGGGAAGGGGTTAGATAGTAATAGTAATAACGCTTCTAGGATAGCCTAGGTCCTTAGCGTTTTTTAGAGGGTTTTAGATTTAGTTTTAGTTAATTAATTTAAGCTTAAAGGGAAGAAGAGTTCTATTAGGTTTTAACTATTTCTTTAAAATTAGCTTTTTATAGGATAATTTCTACTTACTATCTATAGTTTCTTTTTAAATCTTATTCTACTAAGTATTAGAGATATTAGGAGTATATTAACTATAGTATTAGCCTATAAGGGTAAAGTATAGGTAGTTATATTCTTAAATTTACTACTTATAGGAGTAACTATATAGGTATTTAATTTCTAGCTTATTATTAGTAGAATTATTAGGTATATACTTATTTAATTAACTAGTAAGTATTAAATAAGCCTTAGAGTAGAAAGGGCTCTTCCTAGAAGGGTTATTATAAGTTATAATACTAAAGATTTATCTTAGCTCTAATATAGAGAGAGTAAGGTAACTAAGCTTAAGGTTTTTAACTAATATTTTATATATATATTCTCCCTAGGTTAGGTTTAACTTAATTTAAACTATATTTAGGAAGTCTTTTACTATAAGCTTACCCTAGACCTTAGGAATATTATATATATAAGCTTAAAGGTAGGCTACTTACTAGTCTTTATACTAGTGTATAGGGTTAACTTCTCTCTTTATATATTTAAGGACTTATTAATACTTCTCTCTAATAGTAGAGAGAGTACTAAGGTTATTAAACATAAGGTTTACTTTAAGATAATAAAGAGTCCTTTAGACTATAGCTTTATTATTAGTGCTTACCTTAAGGTATATAGTTATAATAAAAGTAATACTTATAGTCTTAGTTATCTAGTTAAGTATAGTATAAAGACTTTTAACCTATTAAGTATAGACTAAAGCTATTATACTATAGGCTTTAATAGTAATATTCTAATCCTCTAAGATATCTACTTATAAGATAATAGATTTAGTAAGCTCTATATATATAAAGGTAGGTTTCTTAGAGCTATTAGTAAGAGTAAGAGCTAATTCTTATACTTTTTTATCTTAGTAGTAGGATATAAGAGTACCCTTATATTATATATCCTTAGTAGCTTATTTTTTAGCTACTAAGAACTTAATTATTAGGATCCCTTCCTTAGTAAGGTTATTAGAAGGGATATTAGGTAAGTTAGAGTTAATAAAAGCCTATATACTTAGTCCTTAATACTAAGATTTTAACGCCTAGTACTAGGTTAGCTAGTTATATTAGCTTATTAACTTAACTATGAAGAAGAAGTTAATAGAATAGTTAGTTATTTTAGTAGATAGTAGACTATTTAAAAAGTACTCTAAAGGTAGTAAATAATAAAGTATTAAAGTATAGTATATAATAGTAAGTAAAACTAAGCTTATAACTATTATAAGTTAGAGTATATAGTAAGGTATAGGAGATTTAGGGTAAAAGATACTTATCCTATTATAATAATAGGTAATAAAAAGAGAGACTATTAAATACATAATATTATATGAATAAGCATGTGGGGAGACTGAATTAGTGAGCTGAAATATACATGGACTTCCTTGTGACAGGTAGCTCAGACTGCGCGAGAGCTTCGTTCCGCGGAATTATAGTCTATCTCGCGTTGACGGTTGACGCCCCCAAATGGACCTCCAAGCCAACCAGCTCTTTTGCTTTTGCTTTGTCCTTTGCATGAGATAAGTTGCCTCGATGACAATCACAACAAGGCACAAGTCTCTCCTGGTCGCCCTCGCTGGGCTGGTTGATCGGACAGTTGTCCGCGCGACAAGCAAATGGTATCAGCAGGGCGCATCGTCACGCCATTGAGGGCTGGCCAGTTGGCGGCCGGCGAGAGGCTCTTCTCTGCAGACGACTTTCTCGCGGCTCTTGGCGAGACTGGATGTAATTAATTATTAGTCCGGAAAGCTTGTCGGTAGTCGGGGTGGGAGGGAGGGAGCCTCTTCGGTCTTCCAAGCGAGAACTCTTCGGCCCTCCCTCCCCCGTGGCGGCGGTAGCGATATCGCCGGCCTCGCTCCTCTTGGCGACAATTGCATCAGCGTTCGCCGACCTCGCGCCATCTGGTTTCGCGGTCTTGGTGCGGGATATAAAGTCGAAATGTCGGCCTGGGCGCGCACGATAGAGACCATGAAACCTCTTATCAAGACGCACCGGCATCTGTCTATTCGCCCGGTTAAGCATATTTCTTTTAGCCCCCCCCCCCCCTTTTCGCGTTCTCCAGATCCGGCGAGTACCTAGGTACTGCATAGGTAGGTTGTGATGGGGTTGAGGGGGCGGGTGCCGCCATCTCCAGGGTTGCTCGCGTCATTGCGGGGGTTTGTGGGTTGCAAGGGCAAATCTCAACTCGACATCGCCGATATTTTTGTTACATGTATTATGATATGGGCTGTACAATCATCAGTAGTAGTGAAGAAAAGTCCCGGTCCATCTACTAAGGTGAGGTGTGACGTCGTTCACAAGTTCCCTAATTACTGTGATAGTAATGAATGAGTCCAAGTTAGCCTAGTCTGTTGTGTACGTTATGTCAGTCAGCAATAAGGGAATAATGACGGTCTTGATTATATCTAATGGTCGCTTGCTGTACGAAACCCGACCTCTGCCGACTATCTTGGGTTATTCGTCGCTGTGCTCTCATGATGTTGCTCCCTCTTAAACTGTCAAAAGTTGTGCGTCAATTTGTCAAAAGTGGTGGCCTTGGGTCACACATGTGACTATGGGAAAGGTGGGACCGAGCGCAGAATGTGTTAAGTCTCTTAGGCAATGTCGGGTGCATTAATTAGATAGTGTTGAATTGTAATAGTTGTGATTGTGTATATTGATGATATGTAGCTAGGAAGAATCTCCTTCTAACCCCTTATTTCTCATAGGCTGTTTGGTACGGGAACCCTAACATAATTCTAGTAATCTAATTAGTTAGATAACCTATAAAGTAAGGTATCTACTCTATTATTACCTAGTAGAAAATCCTGCTTTAGTAAGTGCGCTATAATTTCTTCAGATATTTACGAAACTTAACATACTCCTATAACACTAGCCTAACGTCCTCTTAGCAAATAACTATACTAAACTACCTAATCAGTAGTAAATAATAAGTCGATAGTTTTATTAATCTTAGAGCTTCCTAGTTACTCTGTCTTAGCTCTAAACCATTGGCTCTTGTGATGTCTACCATAAGTCTTGGAACGAGAGAATGAATATTGGTTGCTCTTTCTAAGATCTATCCTACCCGAGTGTTCGGTTTGAAATACCCGTAAGATCGGTAACATGACACCTTCGTGTGACTCGTGTCATGCAATGTGACTTACGGAACAGTTCTGCTTCACAACAACTTTTATGCTTTAGCACTTGTAGATTGCTATCTTGTTCTCAACTATTGGGGTCCTGCACAGCTTCCTGTGGCTGGAGCAAGTATAGCTGTTGACAGAGGACTAAGTAAGGCACTTAACATCAGCCTTAGTAAGCTCCTCCAGCCAACGCTTGTTACCTAGCCAGCCACCGCAGTTATTCCTATCAAATCTTGTCGTTGTCAGACAGATCCTACCTAAAAATCTCGGGAAGAGGTTGGGTGTCGTCATCCATTGCAGTCAACGCGGTCGACTGGGACCGGCCAGCAGCAGTGCTCCGGGAAACGCCAGCCGTTGTGGGAGCACTCCGGCTGGACTGCGGGGCGGCTGCGGATACGAGGTCGTCATTGCCAACTTCTTCCTGAGTCTGTTCCTTGGATCGTTGTAGGGCCTCCAGCTGGCCGTTGTGGAGATCAGTCATCGACTTCCCACCGGCACTGCTGACGGCTGTTAGATAGTTGACCTTTCTCAAGACTTGAGAGTGATAGGGACTGACATGAGCTTGTTCACCTCGCGATCATAAGCGCTTTGATCCCTGCGCGCTTCGCGCAAGGCGCTCTTGGCTGCGTCGAGCATTTTCTCTACATTGGCCTGCTGTTGGGGAGTATGCTCAAACTCCTGAAGCACCTCGGAATAGAGACGAACTGCCTCCTTTGCGTGATGGACGTAGTCGTGAGGGGATGCGGCGAGGAGCAAGTGCATGCAAGCTTGATGAAGTGAGCTAAGCCGCGGCTCCATGAGTAGCTTCTGGGCCATGGCATCCGCCTCGTCGCGTCTGCCTTGCTCATGGATTCCCCAAATCTCCTTGCATCGCCACTCCAGGATAGCTGTATGATAAAACGTTAGAAAATACGCAGGCAAGTCAAGCCATTGTTACTATTCATACCGCTGAGGTTGTCTAACTCGCTCGTGGGATTCTCCATTCTGAATGAATTGAGGGGTTACGTCACTCGTTGACCTGGCGAATGATGTGTGAACGGGATTCTGGAGGTTATGGGTGTCGGGAAAATTGATGGGCGACAGCAATCCGACGGCGAGGATCTCAGCCGTCTGTCGATCAGGGTCCTCCTCTGTTGCAGCCGTTGACGAAAGATGGTTGATACTGTCGATCGATTAGTGTTGGTTGGTTTGGAGAAAAGGCCTTTGCGTTTAGCGAGCTAGCGTGGTTGGTTCACTGAGGCAGTGACACACGGCAGCACAACCAAACGCGTGGGTAGACGTTCCTGCCTGCCCACAGGTAGGTAGGTACCTGCCTACATAGTAGGTAGATAGATATACGTACCTGTCGGGGTACGTATCTGGGCAGCTGCTTAGGTACCTACCTAGTTAGGTAATAAAAACAGGTAGAATATCCTAGGTACTTAGGTACCTAGTATTAACAAGCTAGACATTGGTGATTTAGAGCGAATGATTAGGTACCTAAGTGAAAGCATTTCTCTAGGTACCTATATAGCATCACTTCTTCCAGGTGTTTCTAGGTAGCTAGCTTTTTTTACCTGGGGTACCTTAGGGAGGTCCTCTAGAAGGCTAGGTACCTACTCTACCTACCTACCCTTCGAAAGGTCTGCAACTTACAATGCAGGCTTTACCTCGACCTTATTTTATGCCTATGTCAAAAACAAACAAAAAATGAACAGTCCAAAAATCCTCAAGAATAAAAGGCAGTTATCGCAAAATTAGACAAGTTTCCCAAGATAGATAACAAGGTGTAGTTTGTTTATCAATAGTATTATTAGTAAAAGGACAAAGCCCTCATCTAGACCTTTATAAGTGTTGCTTCATCTTAAACATAAGCTCAGAAGAAGCCTGGAATCTCTGATGCCATTCTAGCCGTGTCTGTATTGAGTTCGGAAGGCTACAGAAAGCCTTTAGAATTCTATTCCTATGCTGGCTTTCCCTAACCATGGCTCCTACTCCTTCACTTTTCACCTCACCCACCTACCCTCTCATCCCCCGCGGGTTTGGACATCTCAGCCACTCTACCTTTGCCCTCCCGCAATTCCCTCATCTCTCATCACTTCTGATCTTTTCTATTTCTGTGCTCTTGCCATCCTCGATCCCTCCCGCCCATTACCACAGGCACTGTCTTTTCTCTTGTCTTGACAACGACCCGCACCCACACACGCTCAGAACGGGTGGTGGACGTCGTACCTCATCAAGAGTTACAAGAGCTCAGGCTCACAACGCTGCTACGGCCATGAGCTCGACAGAAGAGATCGCTTCTCAGGGGTAACCTGAACCAGACTCTCCTCGCTCTGATGATTCCGAGCACACGAAGACAGACACCTGCTGACGAGGTTGCTGTACGCGACTCGAACGACTCTGATGCCTTTGAGCCTGCAAAGAATCCGTCCACACCTGAATTCGATGGCTTTAGCCCCGACTCTTCTCTTCCATCCAAGCGACCCAAACTTTCGTCACTTGTCCCAATGCGTACCCCCGCTACTCTTCCTTTCACCAAGGCGGACATGGACAGCCTGCTAATAGGTGGAACACCCCTGCCACCTCGCCGTGTCAAGCCAGTGGGCGCAGTCTGGAACCATGTTGATTCCCACAACAAGGCCAAGGTTGAGCAAGCTTTGAAGGGCCATAATCTGGACGCAATGATGATCCTCGTTACTAGTCCTGAAGATAACACTGGCATTCACTACTCCATCGAAACATTGTTGAGTCTTCCTGCAGCTCACAACTACAACGCTTGCGTTAATACCACACGGGTGACAGGAAGGACAGGGCCAGTGGCTGCAAGGAAGCCACAGTGGCAATGTCAGGAGACAATTGTACTCCTTACATAAGAGACCTACTTGCACAGGCCACGCAGCCCTAACAGGGCTTAGGAGCATTGCATAAGCAGGGAGTTTATATATATATAGCTTAGGAGGCAGCTTTTAGTAAGATTACTACCTAGGACCTACCTTTATAACCTTAGCTTATTAGCTTATTACTCTAGTATATGTAACTATTAATAGTCTAAAAGCTTTCCTACCTTATAACTAGACTAATAAGTAATATACCTATAAACACTATTAACCCCTTAAACTAGCGCTAAAGCAGCTAGTGCTATACCTACTATATAACTTATATAAATATATAGTAATAGAGTAGTAGTAAAAGCCTTAATAAGATATCTAATTTATCCCTTTTAGAGATAAATACTAATAAAATTATTAAAGTAACCTAAACCTAGGGGTAATTTAGTATTAAGCCTAATAGGTAGGGGATATATAGTAAGACCTATAACTCTATACTTTATATATATAGCTATAGTAACTAACTAGTAATACTAGAATAAGAAGAGAGGGAGCTTAAGGAGTAAATTAAGATTACTTAGTAAGAGGTATATATTAAGAGATACTATAAAGAGCTTAAGGAGCTTAAAAGTAATAATAATAAATCTTATAGTGCTATAAAGCCCCTTAT
This sequence comes from Colletotrichum tanaceti, assembly GCA_005350895.1. Classification (NCBI taxonomy): domain Eukaryota; kingdom Fungi; phylum Ascomycota; class Sordariomycetes; order Glomerellales; family Glomerellaceae; genus Colletotrichum; species Colletotrichum tanaceti. The sequence goes on from PJEX01000056.1 coordinate 156,420, forward strand.
ATAATAATTAATTAAAGTAATCTAAAAGCCCTAGGGACTAACTACCCTATAGTAGAGATAAAGTATAGACTATCCTACTAACCCTAACTTAATAAGTATAGCTAGTATAGATTCTATATAGCTATACTACTTACTAATAATACCTACCCTAACCTATAATAGGAAGATATATAAGGACCTTATAATATTCTTATTTAACTATAATACTTAATTTAAGCTCTATATATAATAGTTCTAAGATAAATAAAATAAAGTTATATTTATATCTAGCTATCTTACTAGCTAAGCTAAGACAGTATAGATAAGATATACCTAAGAAGCTACTTATAACCTAATAGAATCTAAGGAAGTATACTAATAGGCTAACTTTAAAACCTTCCTAAAGGATTAGGTCTCTAACCTAGTAAGTAGAGATATAGCTATATTAATTAAGCTTAATAGTATATTCTAAGGAGCTTACTAGCCTATAAACAGCTTCCTAGCTAAATATAAAGCTATTAAAATAGAGCTAAAGCTAGCTCTAATATAAACTAAAGGATAGTATATCTTATCCCTACTAACTAAGCTATGCTTTACTACTAGGAAAGCTATTAGCTTATAGCTATATCTACTAAAGATAAGAATAGAGCTTATTTCCCTTACCTATAGGATTAAAGGGGTAGAAGAACTTACCTTAAAGCACTAAACTCTAAAGACCTATATATATATAAGTAACTACTAAGCAGCCTCTATAATATAGGCTACTATAATAGCAGTAATAACTATAATACCTAAACCCTACATACACTAAGCCCCTAGTAGTAAGAAAAAATAAGATAATAACCTAAGCTATAATTACTACTTTAACTATAGTAAGGAGGGTTACTAGTAGAAGTACTACCTATAAGTAGCTAAAGAGTAAGTAAGGTACTATAGGTATAGTAGGAGAGGCTATTTCTTAGGTTATTACCTATAAACTACTTACTATAGATATAGAAAGAAGGGGTATATTAAGTACTTTTATAATAAAGGTAGAGATACTAATAGTATCTCTATTACTACTATCTAAAGGGGATAAATATAATAAAAGTACTATATAGAGATCCCCCTATAACTACAATTAAGCAGTAAATAGTTATCTATAAGGGTACTACTTAACTTAGGATTATAAGGGAATATTATTAGCTTTAGTCTTTTATATAACTACCTCTACTAACTAATAATACACCTATTACTATAGCTAGTAGATATAGATAATAAGCTAATACTAACGCTTAGTAGCTACTACCTTTACATTAAGGTAATAGACTACTAAGGAGTTATATAGATATAACTATACTACTTTTATATTATAGAGCTAACTAAGCTAATACTTATAGTAGGTATACTATAGCTAGAAGATATTAACCTAGTTATTAATTAGCTATTATAAGCGTTAGTAATACCTATTCTATAAGTAGTATTTTAGTATAGTAGAAATAATAAAGTAGCTTTAGCGCCTATAGATTACTACTACTACTTATAAGCTATATATAGTGCTAATAGGAGTAAAAGAGCTAGATAAGAAGAAGGGAGAAGACTAGAAGGATAGATATATTAACCTAGCTAAGATATTCTCTAAGGAATAAGTAAATAAACTACCTAAACACTTAGCTTATAAGTACTATATTATCCTTTAAAATAGAGTAATAGTACTATAGGGACTAATCTACCTACTATCTAAAAGGGAGCTTAAGATACTCTATAACTACTTTATAAAAGTAGAAGCAAAAGGGTATATTTACCCTTTTATAAGCCTAGGTAGGGCCCCTATCCTATTTATACTAAAGAAAAGGGGAGAGCTATAACTTTATATTAATTACTAAGCGCTAAATAAGATAATATATAAGAACTATACCCCTCTACTGCTAATTAGTAAGATCCTTAACTAACTATTAAGTATAAAAGTATATATAAAGCTTAACATTAAGTATATATACTACTATATAAGGATATATAAATAAGATAAGTAGAAGACAGCCTTTTATATTAGATATAGGTATTTTAAGTATACTATTATACTATTTAGATTAACTAATATACCTACTATATTCTAATTATATATTAACTAGGCTTTTATAGGACTTATAGATATTATCTATATTACTTACTTAAATAATATCCTTATCTATAGCAGTAATAAAGTAGAGTATAAGCAGTACATATATACTATTATAGAGAGACTTAAGTAATAGGGACTCTACTTAAATAGGGAGAAGTATAAATTCTATACCTAAGAGGTTAGCTTTCTTAGTTTTATAATATTAATAGATAGAGTATCTATAGAGTAAGACTACATTAAAGCTATTACTTAATAGCTACTACTAGATAGCATTAGAGATATTTAGATATTCCTTAGGTTTATAGGCTTCTACTATAGATTTATTAGAAACTACTTAAAGATTATAGGGCTACTAATAGATAAGCTAAAAGCTAATAGAAAAAGGTAAATATAGTTAACGCTTAGTGCTATTACTGCATTTAAGCAGCTTATTACTACCTTTACTACTATACTAATATTTTACTACTTTAACCTAATACTCTTAATAATAATCTATATAGATACCTTAAAATTTATAATTAGCGCTATACTTATATAGCTATATAAAGGTAGATAGCACCCTATTACCTTTTGCTTATAGAAACTATAGAGAGTAGAGATATACTATAGAATAAGTAATACTAAGCTACTTACTATTATTAATAGCCTTAAGATATAGTACTAATATATTAACTATATTAGAGACCTTATTACAGTTTAGATAGACTATTTTAATCTATAATTCCTTAACACTAAGAAGTAACTAAACGTAAGGTAGCTACACTAGTTAGATAACTTAGCTGTATTTAACATTATTATCTAATTTAAGCTAAGTAAATAAAACCTAGCTAATAGCCTTTTAAAGAGGCCTAATTATAACTAGGGTAATAATAATAAGGAGCTTAGTAGTAAGGTAGAGGAAGTACTATAGAAGCTTATAGATACTTACTAAGTATAGGACCTACTATATATTACAGCAATTATATATTATAAGCACTATAAGTATAATAAGTATAGTAAGTATAGTAAGTATAGTAGGAGTAATAGGGTAGGTACTTAAGCCTAGCCTAAGCGTAAGTAAGGGAGCTACTAGGTAGTATATAGGGAAACCTAGCGTTATAAGTATAATAGAGTAGCTTACTAACTGCTTAAGCCTATTGCTAGAGCTATAGATTATAAGCTATATATTCTATAGGTAACTAAAGTAATTTAGGAGCCTAAAACAGTAGATAAAGCTAAGTTAATAATAAGCCTCCTCCTATAAGTGTAATAAAAAGATACTTTTATTATTAACTATAAGTAGACTAAGAGATAACAGTAATATATTAAGGCTAGTAGTAAGTAAAGAGAGAGTAGAGATAAGCATTAGAGAGTAGACCTAAGAAGCCTGCTTTACTATAGTAACTATATCTATATACCCTAGGCTAAAGGGGTAAGAAGGAAGCTTATTAGTAAGTTCTATAATAAGGCTTCTATAGGCTACTTAGGTATTACCTATATAATAATACTACTCTAATGTAGCTACTATTAGAATAAGCTATACTAAGATATTAAGAGCTATATAAACTTATATATAGTCTACTAATATACTAAGGTATACTATTACTATCCTTATAGCCTACTAGCAGTACTACTAATACCTTTAAGACTATATACTAAGATCTTAATAGACTTTATTATAGGCTTCCCTACTTTAATTTTATTTAGAGGATAGAAGTATTATAATGCTATCCTTATAGTAGTAGACTATTACACTAAATATAGTATCTATATTACTATAAACTCTAAGCTTATAGCTAATAGACTTATAGACCTATTATTTATAAAGGTCTTTTTACTCTTTAGTATACTAGAAAGTATTATATTAGATAGAGGGTTATTATTTACTAGTAAGTTCTAGATATATCTCTACTACCTCTTAGGTACTAAGTAATAACTAAGTACTACCTACTATCTATAGATAGATAGATAGACTAAGAGATAAAACTAAAACTTAGAGTACTACCTATACTACTTTTATATATAAGATTAAGCAGACTAAGCGTAATAACTTTACCTTATATAATTTATATATAATAGTATATAGCACTTATTAATTAATATATCCCCTAATAAGGCATTAATAGGCTAAGACTTTCTATTACTAGGAGATATACTACTAGTAGGTAAGCTAAGGTTAAGTAATATTATAGCTATAGAGTAGGTAGAGTAACTATATAAGGAATAAGTAGAGCTCTAGCTATCCTTATAAAAGATATAAGTTATCTAAACCTAAGCTTATAATAAAAAATAAGTATAAAAACGCTTTATAGTAGGTAACTAAGTATTACTTTTAAGTAAAAACATTAAGTAGTAGCGCTTAAGTAGGAAACTTATAGATAAGTAGCTTAAACCTTTTTATATTATAGAGCTTAAGGGTATATATAGCCTAGCGTATAAGCTAGACCTTCCTACCTACTATTATATATATAATGTTTTTCCTATTTTATTACTTAAGCTATTTAGATAAAGAGAAGGAGAAGTAATATAGCTACTACCTATTAGTAATATTAATAGGGAGCCTCTATATAAAGTTAATTATATTATTAGCTACTAAGGCCTAAAGGCTTAGAGATAATACTTAATTAAGTAGAAAGGGTATAGTAGTAAAGAGGATACTTAGGAGCTATAATATTACATTAAAGATAATAACTTAATTAATAAATATAAGTAGTAAATAAGTAGAGAAATTATAAAGTTAAGGGCCTATAGGCTAAATAACTAAGTCTAAGGGAGGTATATATAGGGGAAATAATATATAAATATAGGAAATAAGTAGTAACTAAGAGTACTATAGCTGCTTACTAAATTAAGTAAGATTATACTACTCCTAAGTAGTATTCTCTATACTGTTAGGATCTAGGAACTCCTCTAGTAAAGGAATAGTGTAAGTAGGGGTAGTATCCTAGGTAGCAGTATTATAAATATAGTTCTTAGTACTAAAATACTACTTATATATTAGCTATATACCCTAACTAAGTAATAAGGAAGTAATATATATAGTAGTAATAGAGTATATAATTAGCTTAACTGCAGTAATAAAGCGCTTAGTATATATATTATTAAAAAGCATAATATAAATATTAGAGTATAGCTTATATATAGGGAGTATAAAGGGTAGGATAGCTAGACTAATAGCAGGAGCAGTAGGGGTAATAGGAGTATGTAGTATAGGTAAAGAGGTAATAGCCTTAACGTTAGGCTTTAGCGTATAACTAGTATTACTACTAACTAACTTATAGCGCTATATAAGCTACTAATAGTTAGTATAAAATAAATAAATAAGTAGTAAATAAGATACTTATATCCTTAATCTTAGCGCCTTCCTTATAAGTATTATACTTAGTAAGGAGCTTAGTAAGTAGCTAGAATGTAGTAAGGGTAGTATTAGAAATCTAATAGCTAATTAGTAGCTACCTAGAGGCTTATAGAAAGTAAAGGACTAACTTATAGGACTAGGGTAATAGTAGCTACTATTAGTATACTAGGTATAGTAAATACTAAAGCTTAATATAATAAGTAAGTAATAAGTATATTAAGTAAGTAGTAAAAAAGTAAGGTAAACCTAGCTAGTTAGTATAGCGCTTAGTATCTATATCCTTAATAATATAATATATATAGGGTATATAGGGGGTAGTATAGAGGGAGCTATACTTAACTAGCTTCTTCTACTACTTATTCTTATAGGACTAGCTATAAATTAGTAATACTATAAGAGAGAAAAAAGTACTATATATAAAGCTACTAGTAGAGGTATTACGCTTATAAGGAGGTATCTATTAAAAAAGTTAGTAACTAAGTAATAAGAATAATAATAGAGTATAATACCTATAGTAGAGGGAGAAGGTATAGGGAGTAGAAGAGTAGGAAGGGATTAATTCTATACTAATTAAGTTAGTATATATAAGAGATATAAGGGAGTAGGGAATAAGTAAGTTATACTAAGAGTTTATAGATAATAAGCGCTATAGGCGCTTAATCTAAGCAGTAATAATAGTTAGAAATAATAATAAAATAGTAGCTAAACAGTAGTACTATACTAGTAGTATAATCTTAATTAGAAAACTTATAATAAATTTAAATAGGCTAGAGAAAAAAAGGAAAAAGAAAAGAATAAATTATAGTAGCTAATTTATAATATAAAGCTACCTTAAGGCTATATAGGCTACACTAATAGGCTAGTATAGACTATACTAATAGCCCTTATATAACCTACTAAATAAAAAACATTAATAGAAAGAGTAATACTATATAAGTAAGAGAAGGAGTAATAAAGGCATACTAAGGCCTCTTACTAACTAGTAGCGTAGGTATAGCTTATAGGATATAAGCTTAAAAAGAAAAGGCGCTATATTAGGAGATAATTATACTCCTTACATAAGAGACCTACTTATATAGGCTACGCAGCCCTAACAGGGCTTAGGAGCATCACATAAGCAGGGAGTTCGCACACATATAGCTTAGGAGGTAGCTTTTAGTAAGATCACTACCTAGGACCTACCTTTGTAACCTCAGCTTGTTAGCCTATCACTCTAGTGCATGCGACTATTGACAGGCAACTTAAGGCATTCAATTCGTCTTCGCTAGACATTCGGATTCTACCCTGTGTGTGGGAAACTACTTATACACAGAAGAAGAAGCAAACACCTTGTGCCAGGAAATGGTGAACATTCTCAACCGGTGGTCAGGACCAACCGCTCTCATTGCAAAGAGAGTTACTGGATATACCATCACCTCACCCGTCAGTAAGATGATCTTGCACGCATGCCGCATCAAGCACTTCCCGAACAAACCGATCCTGTGCCATCTGCCTAAATTCCGATTTGCAGACAAAAGAAGACCGCCTCGCATCAAAATCCAGCCCTACCTCTTTAACCCAGTTACCTTGGACACCTCTATGTATCAGAGAGAGATCACTTCATCTGCTGTTAACGTGATGAGCAACATCCCAGAAGTCTCGGAGAGATATGAGTTCGTTGAATTCAGCAATCGGGATGCTATCATAACCCGCGTTCACAAGATCGCCCAGAACCCAGACGACGAGCCAACATTTGAGTCAATGGTGCCCGGAGAAGAACAGATTGAGAGCGAATCTGAGAGACACAGCCCTCAAGGAAGCAGAACGCTTTTGCCGTTTCTATACGGCTTCACTGGCTGTGCACGGAACGACAATGGACAAAAAGCATTTGCCACCAAACTTTGGAAAACGACTGTCCAGAAGTTTGGAGGCAGCATCGTCAAAAGCGACGACAAATCCAGCTTCGTTTTCCAAGGCAAGAAACCGTTCACCATCAGTCACTTGGGAAACTCCTTAACCATAACCCTAACCCCGTGACGTGGCAAATGTCCGTCAACTTGATCCAGTCGGAGAAGCCGACAGCAGCTGCCCTGCTATCACTGATGAGTTTCTTTCACCGCCGGAGGATTCCAAAGTCATTGATTATGCCTCCCGGTTCAACCATGGCTGCAATCGTTTGTTAATTATGCAGTGTTTCATCATGTTGGAAGCCCTGCGGGGTGCTAGGAGGATGTCTTGGGCTCGAGTGCTGTGTAACATGATAGCGGTGCTTGCTGCGCAATACTTGGGTGCGTATGGAACGAGGAAAGTTCCTGTCAATGTAAGTCTCTATAACAGTCATTCCAAGCAAAGTGCTCTGATTCTAGGAGACGGTTGATACCTTGAGCTTACGAGATCTGAAAAGTATCAATAAATAACGCCCACGTCTACAAATACCCAAGTACATTTTATGAGTTAATTAGATTAGATCAAACTCAACTACACAGGCCCAAGAGTGCTAGTCCTGCCATCTCGCGTAGCAAATATAATGGTTGTATGATGGAGTAACACTGGCTTCCTCAATGCCTATACTACATCCACTTGCAGAAACAGATTGAATAACGAACCAGTTGGGTAGGACGAAGTAGGTCTAAATGATGTCCTGCGAGTCTCGCGATGTAAAAAAACGCCGGCCTACTAACACTACGATAGGTACTTGATGACGAACGGCACCGTGGCCGCGAAATCCCAGTCCTCCTTCTTGGAGGGATCGCCAAAGGCCCTCAAGGCGCTGAAGACGACCTTGTAAGTGCCCTCGGGGACGATGGTCCCGTCGGCCAGGTCCCCCCGGAAGGCGGGCCTGTAGTTCCTCCGACTGACCCACGGCTCCGGGAACCCCGGCAGATGGCCGATGCTCCGGAGGTCAAAGTGCGCCGTCGTCGGGAGCCCGGTCTCCGTCAGCGGCACGACGTCGGCCCGGACGATTTGCGATCCGAACAGCAGTCTCGCGAGCATGCTGGGGAACTCGGCGCCGTCGGGGGGCGGAGGCGCGCCGGGTCGCGGGATGGTGAAGGTCGTGTTGGCCGGTGTCGGGTTGTTGAAGTAGCCGAGATAGGTGCCGAAGGCGGGCCCCTCCAGGAAGACGGGGACGTCCTTCAGACTCCCGGCGATGCCGAGGTAGGGGATCTTGTGGGACTCGCCGTTGCTGGCGGCGACGTCGACGTATCCGCTGTAGACCGGGAGCTGGGTGGCGTTCACGTTCTGCGGGGGAGTGGCGCTGACCGTGATCTCGGCCGACGAGCCCGCGGGTACGACAATCTCGCTTGGGACATTTCGTTGTTAGCTGGAGTTCTACTGCCCTCAGGGGTTGCATCATCTTGTATGTGGGATACCCATCTCAATGTAGAAAGGGACATCAGTATCACTCACCTGACGGAGAACGAAAGCTCTGCCCAGTCATCCACCACCGGGTTGGGGAACTGAGAAGCGAAGCGGGAGCCGGCGGCAAAGGTGTAGGCGGTGGCGGCCCTGGTGTGGCCCAGGGTGTAGGTCAGGTCGTGATCGGCCGTGTTCCTGATGCTGAACGAGTGGCTCCGGACGAAGTGGTCGGTGTCGTTGAAGGAGATCTGGCTGATGCTCAAGACGGTCTTGGAGTGGGCGGCGTCGTATGCCCGGACGACGCCGGTGCCCTGCTGGGCGACGGGGGCCGCGATGTCGTGGACCGCGGCGCCGTCGTACCAGGCCCGCGGGTGGGCGGTCGAGGAGATGACGCTGCGCAGCTCGACGGGGTCCAGGGTGCCGCGCGCCTGGCCGACGAGGGCGAAGACGGCGGCGACCAGGGGCGTCGACATGGACGTCCCCGACAGCACGGCGTAGCCCCCCTTGCTGACGGGCCAGGTCGACAGGATGTTGCCTCCCGGCGCCGTGAGCTGCGGCTTGGAGACGGCTTCCCAGGTCGGGCCCCACGGGGACGACAGGCTGGTCAGGTCGCCCGAGACGGTGTTGGGGACCTCCTCGTACCTGATGCCGGCGGCGTCCGAGGCCGTGATGCTGACGGCCACGGATCTGCCCTGGTTCAGGAGGTTGATCCAGCGGGTTCCCTGGGCGGCGTTGACGGCCCCAACGGCGACGAGACCATCGGCAGAGGCGTAAATTGACTCGATGGATCTATGGAGACAAAAAGAAAGAAAGGGAGGGAGGGTGTCAGTCAGAGTTATTCCAAGAGGTTATCAACGAAGACTGGCCCGTCGGCAGTGATCAACTCACGAGTTTGACCGGCTGTAGAACAAGAGGTACCGGGCACCTTTGGCCACGAGGTTATCAACTTGGGTCACCGAGTAGCACGGCGGCGTATCAGCCACGCGGAGGAGAACAACCCTGGAGGAGAGATCGGGCGTGTCGTCCGGCAACGCAGCGCAGGCGTCGTTGTCGGAAGCGGGATTGTTGCTGACGGCCCACAGAGGCAGTGTGATGTTGGCCGGAAACGCCGGCGTCCCGCTGACGAGACCGAAGGGGTGGACGTCGGCGGCAGTGCTGTTGCTGTTGTGACTGTTGTTGTTGCTGCCGACGGTATACGACCCGGCCTCGAGAAGCAGCGGCGTGACGGTGTTCTCGACGGAACCGACGGCGGTGACCTCGACACCCGTGGCGGGCGAGGCGGCCATGAACATGCCGTCCGAGCCCGAGTTCCCGGGGGACACGATGACGGGCACGCCCTGGGCGACGATCCTGGAGGCGGCGATGCCCCAGGGGTCGTTGGCGAAGCCCGTGTGGTAGCCGGCGGAGCACGAGATGATGTCGCTGCCGTCCTCGAAGGCGCGGTTGAAGGCGTCGAGGAGCACGTCGTTGGTGCTCAGCCCGCTGCAGCCCCAGGCGCGGTACGCCCCGAGCGTGACCCCCGGCGCCGCGCCGGTGAAGCCCATCTCGTTGGCCTGCGCGGCGATGGTGCCGGCCACGTGCGTGCCGTGGCCGATGCAGTCTTCGAACGGGTCCGGGTCCGGCGCCGGGCTCTGCGGGGGGAAGTAGTCGTCCCCCGTGAGGTCCCAGCCGTAGCCCACCAGACAGCCCTCGCCGAAGCAGCCGCCGAGGGCCGGGTGGGTGTAGTCGATGCCGCTGTCCACGACGGCGATGCGGATGCCTTTACCGGTGAACCCCTCGGCGCGGAGCCTGTCGACCTGGGTCATGACGTGCGGCGTGAACGTGTCACTGTCGCTGTCCGTGTTGTTATTGCCCGGGGGATGGTCTTCTTGACGCTTTCCGGCGCCGCCGCCAGTGCCGGACGCCCGGCGCTCTGGGTTGTTAGTGTTACTCCGTCTCCCGACAGATATCGGCTTCGGCGTCGGCATGCGGACCGTTCTCACGGGCCAGACGCCCTTCACGCCCGGCATCTCGGCGATGCGCCGCGACATGTCTGTGGTAGTGTCGTCGTCATCGCTGCGCGAGGCGTTTCGGACGCGGAACGAGGCGCCCTTGAAGAGCCGAAAGTTGAGATCCCGGCGGTGTTGGACGTCGAGACCGAGGTCCCGGTAAAAGCTGGCCGAGGTTTGGGCGTCCGTCTCCCACTCGACGATGAAGGCGCCGGGGACGATGTCAGAGGGGTCGGAAGAGCCGTCGACGACGATGTTCGTATCCGGACCGTCCGTGGCGGCATCGGTCGAC
>PJEX01000056.1:167552-178012 GCA_005350895.1 Colletotrichum tanaceti
CCCCCCCCCCCCCCCCTGAGTTGCTCTCAGTCTCCCCCTTATAAGAACCAAAGGGGAATGGACGGAATTTTGTCCTCCTTACGCCCGAAAAGACGTGGATACAAATAAAAGCACCCATGGCCCATGGTCCACGGATCTTCCACGCCAAGTTCGTATTCTTTAGCGCGGCCGGGGTTCCCTTGACGCGCCGAGTCTTGTACGCTTGATCTCTATGGGTCCCCCAAACTAGCTAACTAACTAAGTAACTAACGGCCTGAGTCCCATCATGGCCAAGCCAAGTCTTGTGCGGCGAGTGAGTGGCAGAGTGTGCCGGCCAGCTCGGGATGGTGTAAGGACCTAGGGCGAGGTCCTTATTAAGTGTGTGTGTGGTGCATTGATGGCACAAAGTGCCATCACTGGTTGATCTTTTGGGCATTATGCCTGAATGGTCTATGGACGGGCTTAGCACACCACCTGAGTCCCTGACATAGTGATGGCACTTTGTGGGTCTATAGGCTAGCAGCAGGGTTCGATCCCCGGCTGTTGACATTAGGCTCAGAGGGACTGAAGTGCGTAGGCAGGGCCTAGCACAGCCTGGCTGTTGCCGGGCTGGTGCCAGGTGCCAGGCGCCCAGGGCCTTCGGGGTTAACACATACTAGAAGGCTCTGATTTGCGTACGGTTACCGACGCATGCCCTGGCGACTTTGGGGCAAAGTCGCATGAGGAAGGAGTACTATGTAAGGACCTAGGGCGAGGTCCTTATTAAGTGTGTGTGTGGTGCATTGATGGCACAAAGTGCCATCACTGGTTGATCTTTTGGGCATTATGCCTGAATGGTCTATGGACGGGCTTAGCACACCACCTGAGTCCCTGACAGATGGGGGAAAAGATGATGCAGACCTTCCCTTTTTGAGTTCGAATCGCGGCGCCAATGTCACCTTTTGGCCTGCAGGAACCACGTATCGGCGGGTGATGATTGAATCAGGTGGATGATAGACTGATTGCCAGTGAACAGTGATCAGTGATCAGGCGGCCCATTCCATGTGAACTCTGTGAAGGAGGTTATTATCGGATGTAGGGTGGCTGTGAGTGTGACCTGGCCGTCAGGAGTGTATCCGTATGCAAGGGCTTGTTTACTCAGTTTTCTTTCAACTCTAACCAATAGAGTAGTAAGGGCAGTTTTGGTTATTAAAGGTATTTTTCACAACAGATCGTGATCCAATAACTAACACAAGTCCCAGCAGGTGGGCAGGTCGATCTGATTAGTAATTAACCCAAGGCACGACACCTTTGTGAGTCTTGGGTTTCTACTTCTCCTTCATTCATGGTCTTTGGCAATTTGTCTTTGCAATGAATAACCGAGCAAACTAGACGTTGTCGAAAAATGATATTCTGCCAATTTATCAACACCTCACTTCACCCATCAGAAACTACCGTCTAGATCGGAAAGTGACACGCGTATCATTTCTAAGTGGCAACGTACCCCTGGAACCGGGGGATTCTAACGAACGAAACCAGACTCGGTCAAGTGTAGCGTTGTGAGTGAATTGTATATTTGTTGTATAGTCATGTTCATATCTATCACACAGGCGTTCCCATAGACTAGTATATCATTTGATGATTGAGACAGAACAGCAGATATAAGTAACCAGAGTCCCACATACAGCGTTAAAGTAGTAAAATATGTGTAAGAAGGACTTAATAATAATTCAAATCCCGGAAAAAGACCCCTGGCAAGAGAGAAGCCTCCCGAATACTCCCCTCTCCCACAACTTTCACCCCCCCCCAGATCAGGAGTTGTACACGGCAATGTACTCGGCCTGCAGCGTACCGCCAGACACGGTGCTCGCGAGCGGCGTGCTGCCGCCCAGGTTGTTGTTGGGGAACGCGCCGCCGATGGCGAGGTTGAGCAGGACAAAGTGCGGCGCGTGGACGGCCTGGGCCCAGACGTCGGCGGGGAGGTCTGTCTCGACGACCTGCCAGAAGAGGACGCCGTCGACGAACCACCGCACCGCCTCGAGCTCCCGGGTGCGGTCGACCTCGAGGGTGTAGGTGTGGAAGTTGCCCTGGCACGCGCTGTTGGGGCACTGCCGGCTGCCCGCGAGGCCGTCCGTCTCCCTGCAGGGGCCGCCGGGGTTGACGCCGCAGTGCAGCACGCCCCAGACGCGGTCGACGCCGTTGACGTTCTCCATGATGTCGAACTCGCCGATGGAGGGCCAGTTCCTGGGGGTCGGTGTGTAAGCTTAGCCACGACTGTTTATAACTCTTGTTTCTTTCTTCTCGGGGACGGGGACGGGGACGGGGACGGGCTGGGACTTGATGACCCATGGGCCCAGGTTGACACGACTTACCAGTAGTTGCCGCGGTAGGCGGTCCCGAGGGTCCAAAAGGCGGGCCAGTAGCCGATGCCGTTGCTGCCGACGACGGGCAGGTTGAGGCTGGCCTGGATGCGCATGCGGCCGCCGGGGCGGGCCACAAAGTCCCCCCGCCGGGACTCGATGCGGGCCGACGTCCAGGCGCCCGAGGCGCTCCTGAGGGCGGTGATGCGCAGGGCGCCGCCGCCGTCGAGGCCGAGGTTGCCGACGCTGCTGGTGTATGTCTGGATCTCGCCGGTGCCCCAGTTGGCCGGGCCGCCGGGGTACGAGGTGCCCGTGTCGACGATCCAGTTGCCCGGGTCGGGCAGGCTGTTGGCGGAGCCGACAAAGTCGTCGCTCCACGTGAGGCTGAAGCCCGGGATGGAGGGGACGGCGGCCTGGACGGCGGCGGGGAGGCCGAGGACAGGGGCGAGGGCGAGGGCCGAGACGAGCCTGGTGAAGCCCATGTTGGTGTTGGTGTTGCGTTGCTGCGTGGTGATGTCAGTCAACTTGCCGTGTTAGTTGACTTGCGAGGGTGGCGGGTTCATCCACAGCCAAGTGATGGAAACTTAGTTGCAGTTGTTTCAGTAAAAGAACTTTAAAAGTCGAGGTTGACGTCTAAGAGTCGACTCTAAGAAGGGAATAGTCTATTTAGAATCCGACCTGAATGCTCTTGCTTTCCCCTCCTTCTCCTTCTTGTCCCGGGAGTCACATCTTCTTAAATAGTCATTCATAGAAAAGGAGTCCCCATCTGGTAAGCACCCGAGTCCAAGTCATATAGTGTCATGAGTTAGAGCATACAGTAAGGCATAGGAGATTTAGGGTGAAAGATGCTTATCCTATTAGAATAATAGGTAACAAAAGTAATACTGTTAAATACATGATGGCATATGAATAAGTATGTGAGGAGACTAAATTAGTAACCTAAAATATATATAGACTTCCTTATAATATACCCCCTAATTATTTAAGCAATTAAGCAATTAAAATTAGTTATAAATAGATAAAAATAGTATATTAGAATTAATCCCTTAAGTGCTTATAAAATATAACTATAAAATAATAAAGTAATTATATTATTATAGTATATTAGGTAGCCTCTATTAATAGCCTTATTCTACTAAAGGTTATCCTAAAATAGAAATAAGGGTAGCTAAAGGTAGTAAGGGTGTAAGAGGTAGAAAAAAATAGGATTTCTACTGCCTGCTGCTATAAAATTTTCTTCCTTTCTTCTATAAGCCCTTATTATTATTAAAGTAAGTATTTTTAAGTTAAATTTATATACCTTAAGTATGTTTTTACTAATAAGAACTAATATACTAGTAGCTAATAGATAATTTTAAAATAACTAATAAGTTAAAGAGTTATATATCTACCTATTACTATATATAAGATATTACTTAGTAGTTATTAATTTTATTTTTAGCTAATAGTAATAGTACCTCCTTTAAGGAGGAGGAGATTACTACTATAAGTAAGGTTACTACCCTTACCTTTCCTAATAACCCTAAGGCTGCTGCTACTATTAAGACTAGCCTTCTTAAAGGCTATTCCCCTTTTGTTATTAAGTCTCTATACCCCTAGCTAGAGGAAGAGGAAGAGGATAAGGATAATAATAAGGAGATAGATCCTAAAAGTAGAAATAAGGTCCTTAAGGAGGAGAGTAAGGAGGAGAGTAAGGATAAGGCCCTTAAGCTAAAGCATAAGTAATATAATGTTTATTAATTAGCTTATAGCTAACTAAATCTTAAAGGCTAGAAGCTTATAACTCCCTTAAAGAAGGGAAAGGAGACTATTTTTATATAAAGTATATTATTATATATATATATTAGCTGTTAAGAAGTATTCTAATATATATATAGCTCCTAAGAAGGGTAATAGTCTACTAAAGGAGTATAAGATCCCCTACCTCCTATACTTAAGGGCTACTCTTTATAGCTAAAGTACTAGTTATTATCTAGAGGGTAGTAGAAGGTAATATCTATAGTACTTTAGTAGTTAGGCTACTAAGTACTATATACCTATTAAGCCTATATTATAGGCTTTTATAGATAAGCTTAGAGATAAGCTTAAGGGAAATATAAAGAAGACTATAAGTCTTATATATATTTTATGTTATTTTATACTAATGTATTTTATAGAAGGTGTCTAATTTATAGACTGTAATCTATAGTTTAATTAACTATAGCTATAAGGTAGAGGCTAATATTCTAAACTAAGTCCTCCCTTTACCTACCCCCTAGCCTATAGTTATAGAGGTACTATATACTCTTCCTAAGTATATAGTACTAAAGCAGCTAGTAGTACTATTTAACATTATGCCTATAGAAGCTATCTTACTAGAGGTAGTTATTATTACTGCCTCTACTATACCTATAGTAGTTAGTAGTACTCCTTATAAGGAGTAAAAGAGTTACCTCTTAGAGGTAGTTAAGCCTCTTATTAGGGATACCCTTATAGCTCCCCTAGGCTATTACCTTAATAAGTATATAAAGTAGTTATTCTAGTGTATACCCTATAGGGTAGTTACTAAGTTCTTACTAAGTATAGCCTATAATATAAATTATTCTATGTTTCTACTTATCCTATATTAAGTATTATATATTACTAAGGTTTAGCTATAAGTAAAATTCCTTAAACTTTATATATAATAGGTTCTTTATTAACCTATTAGCTAGTATCTTATTTATAGGTATATATATAATAGAGAAGCTTCCTTTTATATACTCTTATTAAAGCTATATATTTTAGATATTAATATAATATAGGTAAGTTATTAAATGTTTATTCTTATTAACTATAAGGTGTATAGTCTAAAGGTTATTATAGTATACTTTCTACTTATTATTTAGCATAAGATTAATATCCCTAAAAAGGCACTAGAGAGCTATTACCTCTTTTGCAGTATACTTAAGGTAGAGAAGCTCTACCTCTATAGTAGATATAGTAACTATATTCTAGTATACTGCTTTCTACTAGATAGGACCTCTAAAGAGGTAAATAAGGTATCCCTATAATAAACGCCTTATTAAAGGGTTATTTATAAAGCTTATGTCTCTAGCTATAAGGAGAGATTAAGCCCTTAGGTTATAGCTATAGGTAAGTATAATAAATCTTATATAATAGAGGTAATAGATACACTAATTAGCAGTAATAATATATCTAGAGTTTAGGTTAGTAAGAAAGCATAAAAGCTATATATATATAAATATAATATCTAGTCTTATTATTACTACTAAATAAAGTACTAATCCTACTATTTCCTAATAGCATTTTACCTATTAATAAGTTACTTAACCTTTATTTAAGATTAGCTTAAAGAATAGAAGTAGTATAGCTAGATATTAGCTGTTAGTAAAGTTAAAGCGCTTTATAGTTCTTTTAGTATAGGTGTCTTAAAGGAGGTAAATCTTCCTATTCTTTTAATTATAGATAATTTATATACCTAGGTAGTAATCTAGTAGGCTTTCCTTAATTTTAAACCTAGCTATAATACCTAAGATAATCTTATCTACCTCCTTCTTATAACTATAGTAGAAAATAACCTTAAAGTTATTAATATAGAATATAAGAATTACCTTTTTATCTACTAATTAGTAAATACACTAGTCTTTATTATAGGTAATTATTATAAGATCTTTTAGAGCTCCTATAAAAGTTAAGAACTAGAGGATAGGAGTATTATAGAGGCTATAGAGAGTACGTTTTAGTTATATAATTTTACTAGAGATCTTATACCCCTCTAGGAGCTTAATATAGATCTTATAGTTATTATTAAGAACTAAGTTAAGAAATGCATTTATAACGTTAAATTACCTAATCTTAAGATTAAATTAAGCTACTAAGGCTATTACTATCTAAAAGGCTTTTACTGTAAGCATTAAGGTATAGGTACTCTATAAAGGGTTTAGTGTTTATAAATCTCCTTATATACAGATATATACCTTATATCTATTAAGGAGTCTATCCTTATTAAATTTATATAAAAAGATCTATTTAAGGGAAAGGATATTAAGAGAAGGATTATAGTTAATAACTTCCTATATATCTTTATCCTAGATCTTACCTATTTCTATTTCTATAGCTTTAAGAAACTAAGCTTTAACCTTAGGAGGCAGCTTATTAAGATCTTTCTAATAGTTTAGTAGGTTAATAAGGTTATCCTTATAAAGCTTAAGAATCTTACTAGTTAAATAGCACTTAAGATAAGTCCTCTTAATAGCTCCTCTAAAGACTTTATAAAGGGTCCTATATCTTAGGTTACTTTCTTCCTCTACCTTTTGCTAATTAGGTAGAAAGGTACTAAATAGGTAATCCTAGGAGTATTTCTATTATATAGTTCTTTAATTAAACTATATAATTATATAGATATACCTACTATATATCTATTTCTAGAGTTTTATAATAGCTTAATGCACTTATTAGTTAGGACTTAGTATATCTATATTAATAGGCAGTAGCTAAGAACTACTATTAGCGTCTAGTCTACTATTTACTAATAGGCTAGTTATATATATATCTATAGAAAAAAGAGATAGTTTTAGACTAGAATTACTGTTAACTATTAATAACTTAGGTATATTTTAGTAGACTTTATCCTACCCCTAAGAATAGAAGTACTAGTTAGTAGATCTACTACCTCCCTTACTTATCCTATATACTTAATGTCTTAAGTAAGACTTACTTATTAATCCTTAACTGTAGGTAACAGTATAGCTAACGTTAGAGGTTAAGTATTATCCTTAGAAGTAATAATACTAAGTAACCTAAAGAGGTTATCTAAGACTATAATAGACTTTTTAATAACCTCTATTACTTTATAAGCTTCTAAGCCTTATATAGTGTCTTTCTTATAGGCCTTACTGTAGAAAGAGCTCTTGTTAAAGCGTATATTATATATAGTAATTACCTACTTAAGCGTAGGAACCTAGATCCTATATAGGTTATATATTTAAGGTATATAACCTACTAAGTAACTAATATAGCTATAGGGAAGTACCTTATAATCCCTTTATCTTATACCCTTCTTATAATCTCTCTATAGTAGGTATACCTTATACTTATATATATAGAGTCCTCCCTAGTTTAGTTATAGTGCCTTATCTAAAGGTACTAGAGAGTCTACCTACTACTAGCAGAAATATTACTAAAACTATTTAAGCTCTATTTCTATTAGAGTCTCCTAGCTATTAGATTCCTATAGGCTAATGTTATATATATAGACTACTATAAATACTACCTTATTATACAGCCCCTTAGGAAGATTTACTATAATATATATCTTAATAGACTTAATAATTATAAGATAGCTTACTCTTTTAGTAGCTCTAATAGGCTCTTTTATATATAGTAGTAGTATTTTAATTTTAATTCTAACTAAGGTAGTCTAGGTCTTATAGGCCTTTATAACCTTAGGGCTAAGAACTATAGCTTTATTATTATACTAGAACTTATAGATATTAAGACCTTTCTCTCTATATACCTAGGCCTTAATTATCTAGAGGGCTCTAAGTATAAGAGACTTAGTCTTATATACTAATAGGTAGGCTATAATAAAGCCTAAGTATTTATTATAGGTAATAAGGATCTACCTTATCCTAGATAGTAATTTAGGGAAGTTAAAGAGATCTTAGTAAACCTTATACTATAGGCATGTTACCTTTAATTCTAATAGCCTTCTTAAGGCAACGTTTTCTATATATATAGTACTATAGTCTTTATACTTAATCTATAGTAGGCCCCTAATATATACCCCCCTTACCCTCTAGACTAAGTTATAAAGTCTTTTAGGACTTAAGTAACTTAATCTAAGATACTAAAGGAGTATAGTATCTACCCTCTTATATATGTTTTAATATAATCTCCTCTATAACCTATACCTAGAGTATATAGTAAATACTAGAATACCTACTAGGCTTTTAGGAAGTAGGTTCTTATATACGCTTAGATAGTTAGAAGTTAGCTTATATTAAATAAAGACTAAGTTATACTTCCTATAAAGCTTTATAACTATATTACTATTATTAATCTTACCATATTATATTATATAGTCCTTCCTATAGTACTAAAGACTGCTATTAAGAAGAAAAGCCTTAGAGGCTATATTAGTATAAAAGCCTTCTACTAAAGTAATATTATTAAGTATAAGATCTTTAGTTAATAGTCCCTATAGGCTATTAATAATACCCTTAATAACCTAAGTACCCCTCCTACTTATAAGAAGTAAAGATATACTAACCTCTATAAAGTTATTAGGACTAAATAGCTTATAGGAACTAGGTTTTAAGAGGCTTTTATTATTAATAAAGTAGACTACTCTATAGGTGTCTATAATAGTACTCTTAGAAAGAGGATAGGAGCTAATAAGAGCTATACTAAAGATTATATATAGACTCTTAGGAAGGGGAAAGGGTTAGATAGTGATAGTAATAATGCTTCTAGGATAGCCTAGGTCCTTAGCGTTTTTTAGAGGGTTTTAGATTTAGTTTTAGTTAATTAATTTAAGCTTAAAGGGAAAGAGAGTTCTATTAGGTTTTAACTATTTCTTTAAAATTAGCTTTTTATAGGATAATTTCTACTTACTATCTATAGTTTCCTTTTAAATCTTATTTTACTAGGTATTAGAGATATTAGGAGTATATTATCTATAGTATTAGCCTATAAGGGTAAAGTATAGGTAGTTATATTCTTAAATCTACTACTTATAGAAGTAACTATATAGGTATTTAATTTCTAGCTTATTATTAGTAGAATTATTAGGTATATGCTTATCTAATTAACTAGTAAGTATTAAATAAGCCCTAGAGTAGAAAGGGCTCTTCCTAGAAGGGTTATTATAAGTTATAATACTAAAGATTTATCTTAGCTCTAATATAGAGAGAGTAAGGTAACTAAGCTTAAGGTTTTTAACTAATATTTTATATATATATTCTCCCTAGGTTAGGTTTAACTTAACTTAAACTATATTTAGGAAGTCTTTTACTATAAGCTTACCCTAGACCTTAGGAATATTATATATATAAGCTTAAAGGTAAGCTACTTACTAGTCCTTATACTAGTATATAGGGTTAACTCCTCTCTTTATATGTTTAAAGACTTATTAATACTCCTCTCTAATAGTAGAGAGAGTACTAAGGTTATTAAGCATAAGGTTTACTTTAAGATAATAAAGAGTCCTTTAGACTATAGCTTTACTATTAGTACTTACCTTAAGGTATATAGTTATAATAAAAGTAATACTTATAGTTTTAGTTATTTAGTTAAGTATAATATAAAGACTTTTAACCTATTAAGTAGAGACTAAAGCTATTATACTATAGGCTTTAATAGTAATATTCTAATCCTCTAAGACATCTACTTATAAAATAATAGATCTAGTAGGCTCTATATATATAAAGGTAGGTTTCTTAGAGCTATTAGTAGGAGTAAGAGCTAATTCCTATACCTTTTTATCTTAGTAGTAGGATATAAAAGTACCTTTATATTATATATCCTTAGTAGCTTGTTTTTTAGCTACTAAGAACTTAATTATTAGGATCCCTTCCTTAGTAAGGTTATTAAAAGAGATATTAGGTAGGTTAGGGTTAATAAAAGCCTATATACTTAGTCCTTAATACTAAGATTTTAGTGCTTAGTACTAAGTTAGCTAGTTATATTAGCTTATTAACTTAACTATTAAGAAAAAGTTAATAGAATAGTTAGTTATTTTAGTAGATAGTAGACTATTTAAAAAGTACTCTAAAGGTAGTAAATAATAGAGTATTAAAGTATAGTATATAATAGTAAGTAAAACTAAGCTTATAACTATTATAAGTTAGAGTATACAGTAAGGTATAGGAGATTTAGGGTAAAAGATACTTATCCTATTAGAATAATAGGTAACAAAAGTAATACTGTTAAATACATAATAGCATGTGAATAAGCATATAAGGAGACTAAATCAGTAAGCTGAAATATACATGGACTTCCTTATGACATATAGCACACGCCTCTATAACCTGTCTCGGGCTTCATCTCAGTGCTGCAGGCTTGACTCGTCTAGAGACTAGCCTACTGCTGAACCCGTCCAGCTGCAGTGTATACGGGACATACTGTAACGATACCACGCGAGGGAGGGGGGGGGGGGGG
>PJEX01000057.1:0-36631 GCA_005350895.1 Colletotrichum tanaceti
TTTCTTACTTACTTATAAGCTTAATTACTTTTTATACTTTACTTATTATTATTAAGATTATAAGAATACTATTCTTAGCTTCCTTTTTAGCTTATTAATAGTAGGTATATACTTACTATAAGATATAGCTACTTAAGAGTAGCTTAATAATATCTCTAAGCTAGTAGTAAAGGTATTAAGTATTTAAGATACTATTAGCTTTTATATAATAGAGGGTATTTTTCTATACTAAGAGCTATCTCTATAAGCCTTAAGCATTAGAAAAGGAGTATTAGGTACTATAGGTATTATCTTAGAGGATATTTTTATATATTATCTATACTCTATTATACCTTTTAGCTAGGCGCTTAGTAATATAGTTCTTAAGCTCTTTTACCTATTAATTAAGAAGTTAATTAGGCTTATAGTAGTACTCTAGGAGCTTAGTGCTAATAGTCTCTCTAAACTAGTCCTATAGTAAGGTATACTTTTATATATATATCTTATATTCTTTTAATTAGTTATTATACTTACTCCTATACTCCTTATATAGTAAGAGGTTACTTAGAGATAGCTTATTAATAGTAGTAGCCTATAAGCTTTTAGCTATAGGGCTTAGTAAAATACTTTAGTTAGCTAATAGTAAGGGACTTCCTATAGGTATTACTCTAAGCGCTTTAGGTATATTAGGTATACTAGGTATAGGTATACTATATTTTAGGTAATTTTATAGCATTAGGTATATAGGCTACTTTATAAGGCTCTTAATAGTCTTACTAAGTGTATAAGAGGTACTTAATTTTAATAGATTAATTACTTCCTATAGGTTATAAGCTTAGGCCTTAGCCTAAAGCTACTTAAACTAGACTTCTTAGTTAGAGGAGGATTTAAGGGTAATTTTTACATTATTAGTTATAGTATAGGTAGGTTAATTATAAAAGGTAAGAGGTATAAGGGTATATAGAAATTATGTTATAGTGCTTATTATAGTTAATATTTAAGTATATAAGACTCTTAATTATTAGAAATAAGGGTATAGTTAATAAGGGGTTAAAAGTATATATATTAATTAATTTATTAATCTATACTTCTATAAACTTATTATACCCTACTGCTTAACTTAGCCCTTAAGAACCCCTTTTCTAAGGGCTTAAGGCCTCTATAAAGCCTGTTACCTAGGGCTTAAACCTATAGCAATTACTCTACTAGCGCTAAGTAGCTGCTAAGCAGCTACTAAGCAGCTAGGCTATACTAGCTAATATATCCTATCTCTATTATACCTATACCTTACTTTTAATAATAGGTAATAAGCAATAATACTACCTATTTTATAATAACCTTTTCTTATCTATTAACCTCTTATAATACCTCTATTGCTGTAAGGTTATTATTATAGGTACTACCTATAAGGTAAAGTAAAGTAGTATAAGTAAGGAGCTTAGTAAGATAAAGTTATATAATAATATAAGTAAAAAGATCCTATAGGGGTACCTCTATATATAACTAAGCTCTAACAGCCTTATTAACTAGCTGCTCTTTAAGGATAGGTTACTAGTACTAATAATAAGTATAGGTTTTTATAGCTAAGAATATACCTACTTATGTAATTAGAAATAACCTTTAACTAGGGCTTCTTACTTTTATACCTCTTAAGTGCCTTTTAAAGCCCTAGATATAGCTACTAGTAATATTAAAGTTAGTTATAAAAAGCAGCTGCTATTTCCTTAGTTCTATTATATATATAACTAGTATATAAATGCTATTAATGTTAGTGACTAATACTAGGCTAACAGCACCTATAGCTAATAAATTAAGTGAAGTAGTACCTAGGCACTTCTATTTAACTTCCTCTTACCTATTACTATTACTAACAGCTTCTTGTTATTTTATAAGCCCTATATTAATAAGTAAGAATATAAAGATACTGCTAAACGCTTCTATTAGTCCTAGACTACTTTCTGTAAGCAGTTATTTAAGGAGATTGTCTATACCTACAGTAAGGATATGCTTTATTATTAATTACATACTATTATTCCTATATAAACTTTTTAATAGCCTACCTACTAGCTAAATTAAGTTAAGGGAAAAGAAGAGACTATATATAATGCTAGAGCAGCTTCTAGGTAAAAGTACTAGGCGAAAGGGCTATAAATAAAGGGTTAAAAAGTAGCTAGCAAAAGACAGATTTCTACTGTAGCGACTGTAGTATTACCCTCTATTAGAAGTGCTAGTTTGCTTACTATAGCAGACCTAGTTAGATTCTATTAACTAATGCATACCCTGTTTCAGCTGCATTAGTTAGGGGTTAATTTAGGTGAGCCACAGGGTCTGAGCAGATGTATTGTGGAACTAACAAGCATAGTTGATTGGAAAAGGTACCTCATGACACTGTTTCGGGGCTCAAGGAGATTACACTTGACGACTGGCTAATCGGGCTTGACTGGTAGGTGATAAGGCGGGAAGTCCACTGTGGCATTGCAGCATTGAGGGCCCGGATTGCCTCAGACGGGGGGGCGGGGGGGGAGGACATTACATGGCCATGGCGGCTGCTGTGGCGGGCCCCTCTTTTTCTTCCTCCGCCTCCTTACAGTTCCAGGTTCGCCTCGATTAGAGGCCCCAAGAACCGCGTGATGCAGCGCGGAACACTGATCCGGTCAAAAAGGTAAACTTGCTGCATTTGAACCATGCACGAATCCCCATGGACGGTTTAAACTGGCCGAAGTTGAAGCATTTCTGTCTCCTCCTAGTCTCTCTCTGTGGCACCTGTTTGTCCTCCTCCCGCAAGCCCACGTACCTACTGACGGATACTTGAAGCGTTCTTCCTGCATGGCTAATCCCCCTCGCTTGGTGCATGGCACTGACCTGTCCCGGCGTGAGACACACAAGGAAGCCACAAGGAAACCGCTCTGTTCCGATCCATCCAGTCTCCCGAGTCACTTAGTCATGGTTAGTCGCCATCATGGAGGCTAGGTCAGGTCAGGTCAATCAGTCATTTTCCAGACCGTCGTCAAATGACTGACTGACTGACTGCCTCTCCGCGACCCCCATCCGGTTCGTCCTTCTTTTGCGTGCCCACGGCTCTTATCAGCCCAGAACTTGCGTCACTGATAACGCTATGCCTGTACTCTCCCTACCTAGTCATCGGTCCAATTTAACTGGGCCCCTCTGCTCGTCTTCCGGGTCTAGTGCAGCCTGTGACAAGGGGCCACCATCTTAAACATCGACCAGCGTGATGCCTTTTGATTCGCCGTTTCCTACAAACGCATTGGATCCCACCTCTTGCCTCCCAGCAACTCCGTTGAATCGGCGGCGAAACTCTTGCCGCTACAGACGAGGTCATCCATCAACTTTGTGTGTTTTGGCGAACCCACTTAGCCTTCCAACCTTCAAACGCAGTTCTCAAACGCAGTCAGTCTCCGGCAGCCATACGGGAGCCGACTTCTTTCGAGTTCCAACATTCCCACCTGCCCGACCACCCCCCCTTGTTAGACATATTCCGAACACGTGCTCTGACAAACCACGACAGCTGTTTGAAGCTCTTCGACATCGGACCAACCGTCAACCGCCAACCACAACCACACCGTATTAACAAGCCTACACCATCCCAATTCCATCCCTCCGAAACAACCCCATCAGCGGAGTAACGCCCCTGTCTTGCGGGCCAGCCGGTGAAGGGAAGCAGAAGACGAAAGAAAGGAAGGAAGGAAACCAACGCTTCATCCTCGGCCTTTCGAACATACCACAGACCTTCACCTCTAAGCCCACACACCCACACCATCTACCCTCCCAACTCATCCCGCTCAAGGGCCATGTCGTCTCCACCATGGGACTACATCGCTAAACTCGTCTGCATCGGCGACTCGGGTTGCGGCAAGTCCAGTCTGACCATCCGTCTCTGCGAGGGCCGCTTCTCCCCTCACCACGACGTGACCATCGGCGTTGAGTTCGGCTCCCGCATCGTCCCTGTAGGGCCTCCCAACGCCCGTCCTCCCGCTCCTCACGTCCCGGCGTCCTCCAAAGCCCAGAAGATCAACGAAGACGGCATCGCTGCGCCCAACGGCCTCCCCGAGCCCCCACGCCTCCCCGAACCGACCGCAGTTGACGGTCCCCAAAAGCACATGAAGCTTTCCCTTTGGGACACGGCGGGCCAGGAGACGTACAAGTCCGTCACGCGCTCCTACTTCCGCGGCGCCAGTGGCGCCCTACTTGTCTTCGACCTCAGCCGCAAGCAGACCTTCCAGCACGTCACGGACTGGCTCAACGACCTGCGCCAGATTGCTGAGCCCGACATTGTCGTCATTCTCGTCGGCAACAAGGCCGACCTCACCCAGGACGAGAATAACAAGCGCGAAGTCACCAAAGAGGAGGCTGAGGAATGGGCCAAGAGGAACGGCGTCTTCGAGTATGTCGAGACAAGCGCCAAGAGCGGAGAGAACGTCGAGAAGGCCTTTATGAGGGTCGCCGAGAGGATATACAACAACATCCAGGCCGGCAAATACGACCTCAATGACAGGAGATCAGGTGTCAAGGGGCCCGGCGCCGGAGGCAGCAGGCAGGTGAAAATGGGGGGCGATGCCAACAAGGGATCAGGCGGCGGCTGTTGTTAGATGAGCTGCCACAGAGTGTACAAAAAAAAGCATACACACAAGAAGGATAGTGATTGATACCCAAGGCCATCATCAGCAAGAGGTTTTAATTGTCTTTTAGTTATCGTCTTTCAACATCGTACTAAAACTTATAATCATAATTCACTACCACAGCTGCTATCTAGAAGCACAACTGGAGGTTTTGTGTTGTTTTACAATAAAAGGGCTTTGCAGAAACAAAGAAACGATTCATTTTGCATTTTGTACGGATAGAAACCATCCGCCGGCTGGTCTTTCTCATCATAGCTATGAAATACTGCCTCCCGCCCTATTTATCGCTCATATCCTTAAATAGAGTTGGGTGGAAAACCCGACTCTGAGAACCAATCGATCGAGTCCATCATTTCCGACATTAGACCGTCTACTATCAAGATTTGGGTTATTCGACCGTACCGTAATCTAGTCGGAGATCCTCCAGCTGTCGAGCCACTTCAGGTAGCTGTATTGCTTATTGGGGCCCGTCATACCGAAGCAGATGGGGCTGAAGAGGATGTAGAGTCCAATGATAGTCGCGTACAAAACGCCGTAAATGGTGTACTGGATAACTTGGTTCTTGTTGCGAAGGAACCAGTCGGCCAAGAAACCAAATGTGAGAATGGCGAAGTAAAGCGCGGGGTAGTAGTGGTGGACGTAGGTGACTCGTGCCATGAGGACGAAAGGAAGGTAGTGGAGGAACCAGCCAGCCACGGGATACAATCCCGCAAAATGGATCTGGTCGATCTCTTTCGAATTCAAATCGGTATAGCCACGCTGCCAGCGGATGACGTACCAGACGACGACGAGAGCGAAAATACCGAGACCGGCCGTGGAGCCCCAGTATACGAGGGGGTTGCCGAGGAGAAAGTACTTGACAATGTTGTCGTCCCAACCGCACATACGCAGACCCACGTTCAGGATGGGCCACTGCCACCACTGAGATGCTAGGTCGTCTTGCTTGTCGGGATCGGGGACGAGAGCATTGTTGGATGTCATCATGGCGACGTTGAGGTGGATGAAGTCGTGGAGAAAGGGGGATTTGTAAGAACCGGGGTCGCCAGGGGGCACTGCATCTCGGGATTAGCGCAATGTATCTAGGAGACAGAAGCGTGGGCAACCACTTACGCTTCTCGTTGGTGTGAGCCTCAACGTTCCAATGGGTGTAGGAATCCTTGGGGTTGTTCTTCTTGGTGCATGTGACCTCAATCTGCTTGAAACCCCATTGAGGAAGATTGACATTGCCGGCGCGAAGATAGCAGCCAAGAGTCGGATGTCTCAAACGGAAAGCAGTGGTGAGAGTGCGAATACGGCTACGGTCACGAGAAGCGACGTCGCGAACAACTTCAACCTGCCAGTGGTCCTTATCATCACCGATGGTGAGGTTGCCGTAGCAGGAAACCTCCTTGTCAGCCTTGGTCATGGGAGCAGCAATCTCATGCGAGTGAAGATTGCGTCCGGTCTGGGCGTGGATGAGACGGATGGTGCTGCCGTCGGCGATGAATCGGGGCTCGGCCTCAGGATCGTAGTCCACATCATGACGATTGGGGTAAAAGAACCAGTCGTTGTTGGCATCCTTGTGATGGTAGCAAGTGACTTGTTGCTGGGTAGAGCCCTCGGGGTAGGTCTGGACGTGAGAGTGAAGCAGGCCACCACCGTATCCCATGTTCTTGATGGTGGCGCGTGAGCCGTAGGCAATCTCCAAGGGGCTGTTCCTGCCGACTTCGGTGCCTTTGAGGTTGGCCTGGAACAGGGAGCTCATCTGCGCGTCTCCGGGGCCGGTTTGATCCAGGATGGCGAAGTGAAGAGCAAAGGAGAGCATGTAGACCAGGAAGGGAACGATGATAAGACCGACAACACGAGTGACGACGTGAGCACCCAGCGTGGTGACGGGCATCTTAGTGTCGCCAAACTTGTTCCACAGGTCCTCAATGGTGTACAGGCCGACGAGAGCGGTCACGAAGAGACCGACGAGCTTGACACTACACACGCAGCCGATGCTGAGACCAGTCATGAACAACCAGAAGAACCACTCGGGTTCAAAGGCGGAGTAGCGCTGGTTGTGGAACTTGGCCCAGCAGAGAACGGTAGCAACAGTTCCAAAGAGCAGCATCGAGTCGAGGAGAATAAAGCGACTGATGGTGGTGTACGAGTTTTCGCAGAGAACCATCAGAGTGACGAGCCAGACAGCGGGGCGGCGCAGCTTCAGCTCGCGGGCAGTGAAGTATGCCATGGGGATGCAGAGAATGCCGAAGAGGGCGTTGAAAGCTCTCATGAATGTGTAGTCAACATCCTCGGGATACTTTTCGCCAGACTTGAACTCGAAAGATCCGTTGTAGCCGGCGAGAACGCCAGAAAGCCCGACGAGCATCTTGCCCAAGGGGGGGTGGACGTCAAAATAGTATTCATGTTTGATGTAGTGGCTTCCGAACTTGCCAAAGTGAGCCTCGTCCCAGGTAACGATGTTGCTGAGGCCAATTCTCCACAATCGGGTGAAGATAGCGACGGCCGTGAAGATGACGGGGGCGATGACAACCTCCCACTGGTCAAGAAAAGAGCTCTCCTGGGGGGCAGAAACGCTTCGTCAGCATCAAAGAGATTTCGCGGCAGAGGAGTATGGCTTCCAGGAAGGGCGAGAAGGATAAACGACACACTTACCTTCTTGGCAAGCTGCTTCTTGTCATCGATCTCGGGAGCAGCCGTTAGCGGAACTGACTGGCCCTGAGGTACGGCCCGGCGTCTGACGCCATCGCCGATGTCTGCGCCGGACGCGACAATCGGCTTGTCGGTAGCCATGGCTGTTCGTAGACAAGTCAGCAAACGGAAGGCACCCACGAGGAATGTCGGCCGGAGGCATAGCACTGACTTTCAAGACGGGGTGGCCGAAGTCGTCGACGAACGCGGCTAAGGGGGTGTGCGGGAAAAGGCGACGAATGGTTTGATAGTCAAGCTCTAGGAACTCTGAGCTTCGGGTCAAGGATCGGACGAGTCAAGACTCAAGGTGTAAATTTAACGAGTTGGAGAAGTGGAAGAAAGAAAAAAGGGTTTAGGAGGAAGGATGAACCACAGAGCGTAGCCGCGAGACAAGAATCAGCGGGTTTCTCTCGAGGGACTTGGTTTCTGCGAATCGAACCAGCTCATCAAAAGCGAATGGCTGCTGGGGCTCCTGAAGATAGGTGAGCTGGAGAGGGAGGATGGGAAAAAAGGGACCAGGCACCCAAAGGGAATCATGCAATTAATATGGAGGTGACGGGAGAGTGCCCTTTGGCCAACTGGGAATTTTCCGGTGAGATGTAAGGTGGTCCCTGGTCTGCTAAATCGGGAGAGCTGCCCCCTTGCGCGGGCAGCACGAAATAAATGCCACCTATGCACCAACAAACACGGTCGTCCCCTCCCTTGGACCTTCCAGTGCACTTTACGCGAATGTCGTCCCTGGGGCCAGAGGACCATTGGGGCCAATGCCGCCGACTCCCGAGTCCATTGGCTTAGCACCTCCAGAACTGGACGGAGTATCTCCTCTGGATGGAATGGCCCGAATGGCCCTCGAGGAAGGCCCTCTGCTCTCCATTTGTAGACACCCCCTGCTCCCACACCTCCCTTCTCCCTGCTTGAATCGGAGTGGAAACCCCACGCAATACTGTAGGTATCACGGCCCATGATCGTCGCTTTGGGGCTCTATTAGCAGGTGACAGACACCATCTCACCATCATCTCCTTTCCTGTCTCTGCGAATAATCTCTCCTGCCATCCGGTCTCGACGACGGAACTCATGTACGCCATGTTGCATAATAGTCAAAAGATGACCCGACGCACTTGCGGTCGGCCTGCAGCTACTACGCCCATTGTCTCCCACGAGGGCGCTGCTAGTGGCAGGCAGGCCAGGGCCAAACCCCACAGGTCCTGAGGCCCTCATCAGCACAATGTCTTGTCTTCTTCAACTTGACAGCCATACGACATTGTACGGATAGTTCCTCGAGGCTCAGACCGTGACCTCCGAACGCGCTAACCCTTCCGGGGCCGCGATATGTATGGAGCACCAGGAGCCCCTGCTTTCGCTAGCCAGTGTTGCCAGCGCCTTTCTTTGACATCTTCCATCCGGTTCTTGTTGTCTTTGATGAGGGACCGCCTGGACTACAGTCTACAGCCCATACATCTCCATCCTCGACGCCGCAGAGAGCATCGGCATGGCGTGTTCGCATCAAGAGAGTGTGGATCAGGTGTGCGACAAAGTCATGACGCCGCCGCCGTGCTCTGTACGAATTGGAACCTGGCCCCAAAGGCGACGGAGTCGAACAACACCGAAAGCCAATCTCCTATTTGCATCATTCCAAAGTGCCCTTTTCGGTTTGGCTTCGGTGTCTTAGATAATCTTGCACGTATGTATCCGCCTGTACATTTCCAGCTTCTCGTCTGAGGAAGCCGTTCCCTGCGACTTGACCTGCAGAAAGCTGTTTCCTCGGGCGGAGACGAAAAGGGGGAGGAGGGCAAGCTACCTCGCGCCTGGCTGCCTGCCTCTATCCGTACAGACGGCCCAGTTCAGTGTCACCACGTTCTTGGCTGGGCGCGGCCAATCAGCCTCCAATACCATGGAAGCCGCATGCGGTGCCTATGTGCCTAGGTACCTACCTAAGGTAGGTACTTAGGTAAGGTAAGGTAGGCAAGGTACCTACCTACCTTACCCAAGTAGGTACCTGGGGTACCTAGGTAGATACGATGTACGTAGGCTGGTATGTAGGTAGGCACCTATCTCTAGAAACCTGGTCCATCACATGTCTTTTTCGATCACATCTCTTCGTCTACCTATCCCGTCCCGTCTCCCCTCCTGACTGGTTGCACATATCGTTTTTAGTGTAGGCACACACAGACATTGGCTGACAACTCTTTCCACTCTGAATCCCATTGCGGTGCAGATGGAGATTACCTCGTACAGGTCCCAGAGACTCTTCGACACTGTCTCTTTTCTTCTCTCTTCCCCTCCGGTTTAACACACACACACCCCTCCCCACTTTTGGAACCGTCTCCGCTGACGCCGTCGCCGACGCAAGAGACCGGGTTGCATTAGGGGTCTCGAACGCCTTATGTCATCGCTGCTGCATCCAATCGTCCGGTACCGTACCGCATCCAAGTACCACCGACCACCACCCATTACCACCACCGGTACCAATAGCCACTGCTCCTTTCAAATATCGTTCCGGCCGCACCCCGACTAACCTTGGCCTCCCCTCCTTCCGATCCTGCCGCCCTGGATGTAGACTGAGTTTCACTGCTGTGAATTACTTTCTACTTAGCCGGCTCGGCCACCCGACTCACGTCCAAGAGGCATAAGACCCCCAATGTCTTCTCTGGTCTCCGACTTCATCATCAACCCGGTCCTCCGGCAAGCTCGCCGCTTTTCTGAGATATCGAGAACCACATTTGTCTCCGACCGCGAGCCTTCGTCCGACCTTGTCACTGTCGCGACCGAGCCGTTGCTTCCGGCGATCCGGTATGCACCAGATGCGCCACGCCCATCTGCTCCGACACGACCTTTCAGTTCTTCAACGCTACCAACGACTGTCGACGACGAGCCCCCTCAGTCCCCCGAAGCACCTGCGCCAATCTCATCGTCTCCTATAGCCGTATCGATGCCTCCTATAACGCAAGAGTCTCTGCCTGCCGACGATGGAATGGGCGCGCTGCGCAGGCGTCTCATCAGCATTCAGTCCCAGGAGATTGCGGCAGAAGACAAGGCCCGCCTTATGCACGAGGCCTTGATGGAAGGGTACCGCAAGTCTCGAGACAATGCTCGCAAAGACGATGGGC
The DNA here is from genome assembly GCA_005350895.1 of Colletotrichum tanaceti. NCBI lineage: Eukaryota > Fungi > Ascomycota > Sordariomycetes > Glomerellales > Glomerellaceae > Colletotrichum > Colletotrichum tanaceti. The sequence goes on from PJEX01000057.1 coordinate 10,400, forward strand.
CAGCCAGCGTCATATCCGCAGGCGAAGCGTGGGAGCAGCCCCTTCCGGCACCCCTCGAGACCTTGAAATTCTGGCAGCAGTCGCCTGGAGAACCGTCCTCGCCGCAAAAGTTCATCTTGACCGCAGACGACGTTCGCCCGACCTTTGCCCCCCCCAAGCTCCTGACACGAGAAGAGCCCGAGAGCGCGTTGGTCCTCGGCTGTCAGCACTACCGGCGCAACGTCAAGCTTCAATGCTCGACTTGTCACAAGTGGTACACTTGCCGCTTCTGTCATGACGCCGTTGAGGACCACACCCTCGTCAGGAAAGAAACGAAAAACATGTTATGTATGCTCTGCATCCATCCTCAGCGAGCATCCGAGGCCTGTACAAAATGCGGAGGGGCATCGGCTCGTTACTACTGCAATGTCTGCAAGCTCTGGGACGACCATCCGACTAATAACATCTACCACTGCAACGACTGCGGCATCTGCAGGCGTGGAAGAGGCATCGGTAAAGACTTCTTCCACTGCAAGGTACGTGACCCTCGCTCTTTTGATGGTCGACACCTGCCACTAACACACACTTTCAGAAATGTTGTGCGTGCATCTCCGTATCTATACAGCAATCTCACAAGTGCATCGAGCGCTCAACGGACTGCGATTGCCCAATTTGCGGAGAGTACATGTTCACCTCTCCCAAGCCCGTTGTGTTCATGGGGTGTGGCCACAGCATTCACCAGAAGTGCTACGACGAACACATGTTGCGTTCATATAAATGTCCCATCTGCAACAAGAGCTTGCTCAACATGCAAAGCCAGTTCCGTCAGTTGGAACTGGCCATCCTGGCTCAGCCGATGCCTCCAGAATTCCGGGACACCCGGGCCACGGTTCTGTGTAACGACTGCAGCGGGAAAAGCTCGGTCCCTTACCATTGGCTCGGTCTCAAATGCGCCATCTGCACTTCATACAATACAGTCGAGCTTCAGATCAGCAGCGGAAGAGATGGGACGCCCGTCACGCCGACGGTCGTCGCGCCAGCACAACCCGGCCCGGCAGCCGTCGAGGCTGCTGCGCCGGCCAGGATGGAGGTGCCACAGGTCGGTCGGCGAAGGCACTCGTCCCACGCCGGCCCGGAGGCGCGTCATTTGATGGTGGATCGGCTCGCCAGATCAGCTTCACCAGCGCCTCCTGTCTTGCCACCTAACTTGGCGAGCGGTGTGATCGAGGAAGAAGACGAGGAGTCGGAAAATGACATTTTCAATCTCTGGGGTCGTGGCCGTCATGACTCTGACGACAGCGTTTCAATGTCGACAGATCCGGACGAGGAAGACTCCGAGGGGGAGGATGATGACGATGACTATGAGAACGAGATTATGCTCATCGGACATCGATAACCTCGGCAACGACGCAATTACGACTTGGGGCAATGAGGTCTATCTGGGAGCGGGTGTATAAAGACTGGCGCAAGGGAATGTGTAGTAGTCTCAAGGTTGGATATATGGGGTTTCCGGTCATTGCGAGCATCTTCACAGGTGGTTACGGGATCTATTCGGCGTTGTCAGGATGATTGGTCAAACTTCAGTAGCCTCGGAGGTTGGGTCTGGTTATCGTAGCCCATGGAGATTGGGCCATAATGTTTCCATAATACACAAACTGGAAGGTTGAACGAATCTTATAAATGCCCACAAACGCCTTGCACCCGTTATTCCTGTCCTGTCGTGACTTTCGTACCAAGCCCTGCATCCTGAGGGTGAACATTTTCTCATATCTACCGCGAGGCGATCTGTGCCTCTACTTCCTGAGACTCTTTCCTCAGCTCCTTCACAACGGTCTACGGTGGCCCAGTCAGTCTCCTCATCAGCTCGAGCGGCCAGGATGAAATGCCTACAGCGAGAGCCTCGGGGTTGACGCCATTCTCAATCATGGAAATACATATCGAGAGTGTGCGACGATCCAAGTGGCAGTTCTTTCACACACGGTCAAGGTCAGCGCGCATCGGGGTTCAACTCTCGGGGGCGGACTAACAAGAATGGTAGAGATCTCATGCAGAATGTCTACGGCTTGTTGGGCCGCAGCCTGTTTGCCGCTTCGGTCGTCGGCAGGCATGTCGTGTAGGCGATCTGATGGTTCAGTTTTAAGGTCTCATTGAGTGTTGCGTCAGTGGGGGGGGGGGGGAGAGACAATGTTGCGAAGAGCCGAAGAGTTGGATGAATGAGGTCCCTTTGAGGGTGTTTAAAGAAAAGCGGACCCTTGAGTGTCTACCTAGGTACCTACACTTGCAAGCCTGCTACGTACCTTACCTAGGTAGTACGTAGGTAGGTATCCTAGCACCCTAGGTAGGTGCTTAGGTGTGCTCCTTAGGCGTGGGTCGCACCATCGAAAACGCGTCTGGCATCGACGCGCTGGGCGAATACAGGTTGCAAATAGGTGATAGGTAGGTAGGTACCTAGGTAGGTACCTAGATAGGTACCTAGGTAAGCAGGGATCAAGGTTGGCTGCCCGGAAATCGGCGGAGGGTCCATTCTTTTTGCGGTGCAGCCGCGACTGACCGAACTTTTTCGCTTTTCTAGTATCACCTCCGGCCTCCCTCATCCGGTCCCTCACTGTCTCATATTTGCTTTATCGTCATGAGCTCGGATTTACTTCGACTGTCGTCGGCTCTTTGTTTTTGAACGGCTGCTTTTATTGCATCAAAATCACTCAGTCTCGCCAGGCACCGACCAATCCGTCCGTCCATATGGTCCCAGACTGCCAATAGTCCGTCTCGGCTGCTCCCTCCACCCTTCCTTCGCATGATGAAGCACACGCCGTCGCTCCACCACGACATGCTCATTATCTCACGGACATATCGCTTGGACTTACGGGAAACGATCGGGTCTAATGGCTGACGAACGCGAAGAGATCGGCCGCTTGTACGGCCCTCCGAAGATTACCGTCGTGCCCCATGAAGGTCTCGAGGATGGACCGCCGCTGCTGCACACGAGCCGTGTTCCGGGTCAAGGTCAGCCGGCCCACTTGTAGTCGGCCCCTTCCATGGTATTAACATTAGATAGCTCAAGCTCTTCGCATCGTTCAGCCTCCGGAATCACTCTTTCCCGCCTCGAGGTCCGCAGAAACAGTGCCTTTTTCCACGGTTTGGGATTCTCAGCGAGTGCAGCAACGATGGCTGTTCAACGCCCACCCGGAAGCCTTCATAGGCGGCTCCGAAGTCGCAAGCTTCCTGGCCGAAGATCTCACCAGGCTCATGCGCCCCGAAGCCATGCCCACGACTCAACCATTGCTGGCCATCACTCAGATGGCGGACGTCACCAACCACACCCGGGTCGCGCCGGTCCCCGTGCTGGCCATGGCTGCCGGCGAGTCGGGCGAGCTCCTGCGCTTATCCAAAATTGACGAGACCGACTGGCGTTGGGGCGAGAACGAGAACCCGACGCTTAAAATATTTAGCATTGATCAACACGACCGGGAGGAATCGGTGCTGTGGTCAAACGATGGAGCTCCAATTCTGCAGATCAAGGCCGCACTGAGCTTAGTACGATTCGAACCGACGAGATGGTTACTGGTACAGAAACGAACTTCGACCACGATACTCCAGCCCGAGTACCACAAGGTACCGGTCTCAGAACGTCCGCCCGGGATCGACAAAGCCGTCGAACGCCCGTCTCGGATCAACCCAAAGCCCGTACTTACCATCACCTTGGAGCAGACTGGCGGCTTCGCTCACTCTGATGTGTCTTTCAGCTACGGGTCTCAGAAAAAGCCACCCCAGCTGGCCATCGTAGATGAGTGCGGCTACTACAGCGTCTGGGATGTCAAGGGTCGAGATATAGTGGGATCCGCCAGCATGCGACCCAAACTCCGACATTGCGGCCACATCCAACTAGGCGTTACAGAGCAGCTTCCTGACGAAGACTCGCCGGCTTTCCGCCCGGAGCCTCACGGCGTGCTGTGGATTGGGGCGGCAGGCCCTGGTGTCGATTTATGGGATGTGCCGACCGTTCAAGACCTTGGTACAGGCAATGACTTAGCTGCTCTGACGGCGCGGTCAAAGAAGCTCTTGCTGTGGAACCGCACGAAATTTGAGATCGTCGATATTAAGAACCCGTCTGTCCGTGAGAGTTTATCGATTCTCAGGCCTAACGAACCAGATCGCATCATCGACGTGAAATCGAACCCACTGAACCAAAGCCAATTGTTCATACTCACGAGCTCAAACATATTCTGGATCGAGACATCCTCACAGGGAGCAGCCACTACTGAGCCCGACAGTCTCGCCATCCTCCAATCCTTTTCACATCTACGGGGCTCGGACGCCGACACCTTAAGGCTGACCGTACATCACGGCGGCCATGGGTCGGGCAAAGAGACGTGCGCACTGTACCTCTACTCAGAGAAGTCGCCAGAGGTTGAAGTATACTGGCTCTCCACCCCCGAGGAAACAGGATTGCCGCAGTTCGAACATCACATAGTAAGGCTCAGTGACAACCCACCAAAGCTACAGACTGTATGGCCTGCACCAGCATTCCTGCATGCCATCTCGTCTGCAGCCCCCAAGGGGCCAGGGGCAAACTACATGGATCAACAGGTCCAGTTTCAACAACTCTTCGTTCTCGGCAGAGACCTGAGCCTGAGCCGAAGCCTCCTTGCCATCTCGGCAGTCCCGGCCCTCGAAGTCGTCCCTCCAGACAACAGTCGCGAATGGTCGAGAGATGGACGGAGACAGACGCACAACAAGAGGCGAAAGCAGTTTCTGCAGCACTTCGAGGACACCTTTGTTGTACCTGACGGCCTGGGCGACATGGATGAGTTGGTACAGCGTCGTGCCAATCGATACCAGGAGCTCATGAAGATCGAACAAGAAAGAAACTCTCAACGAATACAGCAACGATGGCCAAGGAGCCAAAACCTCGATTTATTCATGTCGCGGATCACGGTTTCCATCGAATCTGTCATCATGGCATCGGAGCACACTACCATTGAGGGGCCGTTGTCTATCTTTGAGGCTATTGACGAGGCGGCCGCCAACTGTTTGGAGACTGAGGGCGGCTACATTCCTTTGCACACCTTGTAAGTCTGACTCCTCCCGATACACACAGAATGCAGTAATTGACCAGTGCCAGACACGAGTACGAACCCTCATTTGAAGCACCTCCCATCAGTCGCGAGGCTGTTGCCGCATGGGACTCGCGTTTTCAGGAACTACTCGGCTCCCAAACCAAACGTATCGTCGCTCAACCCATCACCAACCAGTATTTCTGCCGCGGTGATAGGCCAGCTCCGTTAGCGGATATCCGTGATCAACTTTTGGAGCTTTGGGGTTCAGCAGGCCTCCCAGAGGGAGCAAGGCAATCTCGCAACGTCATCCTGGCCGAGACGGCCGAGGCCATCGCCCGCTCCCTCTTCGGCGTTGCTATCCTTGACGCGAATATTGCCACTGAGGAAACTGGGCCTCCTACCTGGGTTCCTGAACCGCCCCCTCGCCCAATAGTTCAGCAGTCGAGCCAGCGATCGAGCCAGCGCTTCTCGCTGTCTCCAGCTAAGCGAAACCAGTTGTCATCGAGCCAACGACTCTCACTTTCGCCAACCAAGCTGAGCCAGCCGTTCAGCCAACGAATCTCGCTCTCGCCCACTAAACGCGGCCAGGCTTTCGGTCAACGACTCTCCTTCTCGCCCTCCAAAGGCGCCCGGTCCCAATCTCCCTACGCCCCCTCCTCCTCGATCCCCTTCCCCTTCCCCTCCTCGGGCACCTTCTCTCAATCCTTGGATGCCTCTCAGGCCGATACGCCGACAACTGGCGCCCCATCACCGTCCACTGCCCTCCAACGCCTCAGCATGCTCGCCGAAGACCTCGACATCACGAACCCGCCCGCCCGCCAGCACTCGGTGCTCGCGTATTGGCCTACCGCCCGCGGCGCCAGCGCCGACGGGTACGTCTCCTCCGTTCTCACCTCCTCGACGAAGCACATCGACGTCATCAATGAGCGCCGCCAGCGTGCCGAGTCCCGCCGCCGCAAGCGCAGATCGCAGCTCCTCGGATCATCTGCCGCGGCTACCTCCTCGCAGACGTACGAGACGCAGGACGAGTGGGAGGATTCGGGGCCAGGGACGGGCCCCGAGAACGTACCACTGCCGGCGACGCAGCCGCTGTCTAAGATGGCGCCGCCCGTCATCGGATCGAGCCAGGCGCCGCCCGTGGTGCCGTCGTCGCAGGCCGTTCTCTCGTCGCAGGTGCCACAGGTCCTATCGCAGCCCGTGTTTGGCCGGCACGCGATGCGGTCACCGGGGAAGAAGAAGAAGAGAAAGTCTGGCTTTTGAAAGACCCGGGTTTTTTTCCATTGCTGTTTACTCCATTTGAGAATTCGAAGGGACTTTGCGGCCTCGTTCAATTTTTTGTTTTGGGTTTCAACCCATGCATGTTGTTTCTAAGTAAAGCGCTGGACTGTGTTGGAGATACTACACTGCCCCCCCGTTTTTTTCGATGAGCTTTTCGAAACTCAATGAATAAAATTCAACCACCGCTCTTGAACTGTTTGATCTTCCCTCTCTCCCTCTCTCAATTCCGATGCTGTGCCCCTTTCGCGAATGAAACCCACCTCACTGCCGTCCCCCGATCCCCCCGCCGACCTCGTTTACCCCCGTCCCCTTGATTTTGTGATCACTCGGGTTCGCCGCCGCCTCGTAGAGAATGTTGGTCGGCGCGCGGCCAAGCTGCATCCACTCACCCTTGAAGCCGAGGTAGCCGAGGCGCGTTTCGTCCTCGTCGCCATCGCCAAAGTTGTCGACGAAGAAGAGCGTGAGCCGCTGGACGCGGCCGAAGAGGGCGCGCTTGACGGGGATCTCCTGGACCTGCAAGGTGCGCGAGAGCTCGAACTCCTGCGTGGCGTGGGCGTCTTCGGCGGAGGTGAAGTCGAGGTCGTCGCGGTTGGCGAAGAGCTTGAGGGTCCGTGGGGCGGAGGGAGAGTCGGAGGTGCGGAGGAGGAGGGCGTGCAATTTAACTTGGCCCGTGAAGCTAGGTATGTTGGGTTAGCCTTTGGGTGTTGGCCTATGAATGTCAAGAGTACCGTGAGTGAGGACGGTGTTGGCAATTGTTGTGTTACGCAAGTGAGGTGTGCAATGATAGCGAGTTTGATGACAGGGTCAAGATGAGAGGTCGCAGCCCCCCTCTGAATGGGATCACAAAATGCGCGTCCCCTCAAGTGCTACTAATAGCCAAGGCACGTGACGTGGCGTGAATTGAAGAAATACTGGGTAGGCTCACGGAACATTGACCAGCAGCTGCTCGTCCGTGTCGCTCACGACCTCAGGCTCGGGGTCAAGCCGCTCAGCCCACGTCTTCTTGACAACAGCGCGCGCGCTGCCGATCTGCGACTCGTTGAGGGCCGTTACCTCGTCAAAGTTGACGTGGCCATAGAGCGAGTGCTGCAGGGCGGGCGTGATGTCATCCGAGTGGTCGTGCTCGTCGTGGCCTCCGTGGGAGTGGTCGTGGTGCTCATCGTGGCAGTGAGCCATCTTGGCGATGATGATGATAGTGGTGGTGGTGGTGGTGGGGTTTGGAATGGTATGGCGAGGGGACCCCTCTTCGCCGGGTAGCTTGGGAGGAAGCTTCAGAATTGAACTCCGCTTCAGAGTCCTTCTGCACGGTTGGTTTGTGTACAACACGCGAGGATTGAGGGAGACAGCTGAGGTGAGAGGGAGAGTCTGTTCGTTTCGCCGATGAGTGCTGAGCGTTTGCAGTCTCAAGAGAGCCAAGTGACAAACGGCCCCATTTTCGGCAGGCCTAGAAGCTTCGGGGCCGGTCTCGTGATTGGCCGATCCTCCACCGCGGCCGACAACCAACACTATGTATTAGGACCGACATTTCCTCGACACACTTTTCTTAGCAGGTATAACGCTTCCCGCGGTGTTTTGAATGATATCAGAGGGCAGACTTACCTACTCGAGCGAAAGCTGCCCTGGATGGCCTTGGGATGATGTTGGCTGCAAGTCTCTGCCTTGTTTCGGCTTACACGATGTCGAAATAGATGTCGGTGGCCAGAAAGCCGGAGTTGATCAACATGCACTCCCCCCTCTTTCGTAAGCGGAGTCGACCATACTCAATTTTGAGTTCAGGCCCGAGAGACCCCCTGATTCTCGTATACTATCTTCTTTCAATCCCTGGTGTCTGGCTTGTTGGTTGGGCTTGAGTAGCATTCCGGTCGGACTTCTGCCCTTCACGCTGCTTTGAAGTGGTTATGTGTGCCACGGGATCAACTATTTCACTTCATAGTAGCTAGGAGAATATCCAGACACTTTTTGATGTCAGCCCTTGGCCTGATTGGTTTGCCTTTCGTCAAAAAAACCAGACAAGATGCAGATCCTTCACTGTTCTTTTTGCAGCAAGCAGAACAAAGATCGCATTTGGTTGGAATTCTGACCTCGCGGTCCTTGAGAAGGTACATGTATGATGACAAAATATATGCAAGGGAGTCTGCCAGTGGGTTGAATCCTAGTGAAGTTGGTACCACAACTTGTATGGAGTACAGCACCAAATTCATCCCTCCTGTAATCAACGACGGCTGAGAGGTCTAGAATGATGTATTTATCGAACCGTCGACAGTTGCGCTGCCAAAGATCTGAAGTCCTTGAAGGATGCTAGACGACTGAAGGGCAAGTTAAATTCAAGCATTTACTGCATCTAACAATCACATACAAGAAACATCATCATAACAAATTGTTGTAGACGAGGCAAGTCCATTTCTGTTAAGGCCAGGTGACATTACAGCCAGGTCATAAAAGAGGAAGTAGTCTACTAAGACCTACAGTCAGATTACCAACCCTCATGCCCTAAAGTCCGGTGATATCGTGTCTGTGAATGCCGAAAGTGAGTCCGCATCCCATCTCTCCAATGCAAGTTCAATGCTTTTGATGCAGGTGTTTCCCTTTTCCAGTCCGTTTCCCATTTCCGCCAAGTGAACGCCGCGTGTATGCACAGCCGTGAGTCGTGCCGTGAGTCATGCATGGCAGGCCAATCTGAAGAGGTCGAGAGGCCAAAAGATGCCAAAATACAGAGCAATCCTGGTATCCATCCCATATACAAGGGGTTAAGGACGTGAGAGAACCAAAAGAGAATCAGTTGCCCTTGGAGGCGGGGAACGCGAAGCCAGGAGGGTACGCAGGCATGCCGTTGGGCAAGGTACCGATACCAAATGGGAACTGCTGAGGAAGCGGCTGGGCGTTGGCGCCAGAGGCTTTAGCATCATTGCGGCCACTGTGCCAGTGGCCAGTATCGTCACGGCTGGCATCGCGTCCGCCACGGGTAGAACGAGGACCGTTGTTACCGCTCTTGTCCGTCTTCATGTGCTTGCTGATGGCCTTGGAAGATACGCCAGCGCCAATATCGATGTCGGGCTCCTCGACCACCATGCCCGACGTGAGGGGCTTGCCGCCAGTGCCGCCATACTCAGCGGTGAACATCCACTTGCGGTCTGCGTCGGTGAGCACCTCGATCAGGATGACGCTGACGCCTTTGCCATAATTGCAAGCATCGCGTGGACCATAGCCCACACCCCATCTGACCTTCACACTATCTGTTAGAATGATTCCGCACAATGAATTGTGTTACTTACTCGGAGCGGCGGGGTACCACCACGTCTTCGCTGTTCAGCCAGTTTCTCCATGGCCACCTTGGCACGGGCAGCGTCAGGGCGGTTTGTCATCTTCACGAAGGCATGACGTCCCTCTTTGTTAATGATGACCGTCTGAACTTGGCCGTAACGGCTGAAGATGTCGCGAATCTGACGCTCTGGCATACCACTATAGTTATGTTAGTCACTACTACCGCGAACAACAAACGTGCCCGAGCAATCCTTACTTGAGACCTCCGACGAAAAGAGTTCTGCTAAGAACCTTGATGTGGCCCTCAGGGAGAGATTGGTCATAGTCGATCCACTTATCGCTCGAACCGTGACGAGAACTGTTGCTGCGGCCGCCATCGCGGCTCGGAGGCGGACTACGTTGACGGTAGTCGCTGCCTCGGCGGCTGTCTCTACTATTCTGACGGCCTCGATCGGGAGAGCGACGACCATAGTCAGCGTCATTTTCGCGGGGGTCTCGCGATGATCCGCGCTGGTCCCAGTGGCGGCCGGGCGATCTCGAACGAGAGCGACCCTGGCGCCGGTCCGAAGATCGCGCGCGGTCGTTGTACCGATGCTGGTCAGAGTTGCCGTAGAGCTGAGCAGAGCCGCCATATCCCTGTCCCGAGGTGTAGTAGTTCTGCGCAGCGTTCACGGTTGGGGCCACAGAAACAGGAGGTGCAACGGGAGCAGCACCACTCTGACCGCCGTTGACGGCGGCGACCATGGCGGCCAAGTGTTCGGCGGTGATACCCTGGTTGAGAAGCGTCTGAAACATGGTCATTTGGTCGACGGCGGTGGGAGGGATACCAGCGAGGGGCTGGGTAGTCTGGGGGACCTGCGGCATCTGCGGCCATTGAGGGATCTGCGGCCATTGAGGGATCTGCGGCAACTGAGGCATCTGTGGCATCTGCGGCATCTGCGGCATCTGCGGCATCTGCGGCATCTGCGGCATCTGCGGCATCTGAGGCATTTGAGGCAGGCCCGGAAACTGCATGCTATCAGCCTGAGGCTGAAGCTGGGCGAAGGGCAGTGGGACCGAAGCCGGAGCCAGCGTAGCAGAAATGCCGCCAGACAAGGGAGCCATCGAGTAAGAGGACTGCTGAGAGTTCATGGAAGGGGCCGGCGGCTGCGGCTGCGGCTGCGGCTGCGGCTGACTGAAGGTCGAAATTTTGGAGAGCAGCTCCTGCAAGGGAGGCGGCACCTGCGAGTTGCTCTGGGCCTGGACAGGAATCTGAGGCTGGGCAAGATTATGAGGTTGGCCGTTGTCATGACTCTTGCTGTTGTGGCGATTCTGACCGTCATGCTGAGGCTGCCCGTAAGTCTGGTCGTGGCCGCCATCATGAGGCCGTCCAGGAGTCTGATTCTGGATGCTGTTCAGAGTCTGCTCTTGCGAGGCTTTCGCAAGTTTCTGGAGTCTGGCCAGGATATCGGTTGCTCCTGCCACAGACATCTGGGTAGGGGCAGAGGGCGCAGCCACTGGCCTGTTGTAGCCCATCCGCTCGACCAGGTCTGGGGGGGGACTACCCTCTGGCGTGTAGGACAGGACTGAGAGATCAAAAGAGTCAGTATGTGTGTGCTGAAGTTGGCAGACGAAGGGATGAAAGCCAGCACTTGATACATAGGAGTACATACTTGGAGCAGGAACAATCGTAATATCCAGCTTGTACTGTAATGACTCTATCATCTCAGGTGGGAAAGTGCCGCCCTTGTGCCAAATCTCCAACAACTTGTTTAGTTTGTCCTACAGAAAGCAAAGCATTGTAAGTGAGTGAATCATCTAGGTAAGTAGCATGCTGAAAAAATAGGTAGACAGGACATGTGTGAGTGCAGATACAGGGCTTTCATAAGTTGTGTCCATCTTGGCTTCCCAGGTAAGACAATGGTGAAAGATAAAGATTGGCATGAATTTGGTTGACGGTCGATCTTCTGCTGCTCACAAGGAGCGCAAGGGAGAAGATTGTAACAAAGGATGTTGGTAGTCCTGGATCTAATACATACCTTGTAGCCATCAGGCAAAACTCGAAGCACATCATTGATGAGGGTGGGCATAAGCATAGTCAGTCGGTACACGCCAGCACCATAAGTCCCATCTGCAGCGTTCTCGTCCGTTGTCTGCTTATGGAACAGAGCCTGTTCACGCCACTTTCGGATCACTGAGTCGACAACATAGAGAATGCCGAGCTTGTAGGGAGGGGCTGCCATCTTGAGGTAGGTGAACAACTTCTGAATGAGGACGGACTCATACTATGGGAGGAGAAAAATACAGGTTAGTCTTCACTAGGGCACTTGAGATGCAATGGCGAGTCAAATATCGTATCGTACCTGAACGTTTTGAACACAGATGCTGGTCATAGCAGCAATGCGAGTGCCTGTAACGCCAGGAGCCTTATAGTCTGAGACTGCCTTGAGAGCGGCTTCAAGCTCCACAACAGGGGCTGCGGTAGCCATCTTGCAGGCCGAGGTGCAAATCCGGCGATGGCGATGGCGATGGCGATGGCGATGGCGATGGTGATGGCGATAGCGGTGGCGATGGCGGTGTGTGTGGCTTTCTTCAGATGTTGGTTTGTTGCGAAGTACGAGTGGGAGAAGAAGGTAGGAGGGGCGAGATGATGTGCAGCAAGGAAAGCAAGAAGTGCCTTCAGCTTTGCGACCTGTGGGAAAAAGAAGGACTGCGCGAGGTGCGGTTTACTGGTCGCGCAGGAGGAAGAGAGGTACGCGAAGTCCAGAAAGAGGAAAGAGTCAACGCGAGGAAGGTGCCACAGTCGGTCCCATGGGGAGGAAAGAACAGGCAAGTACGACTCGGTCGGTCGCTCTTTCCCTCGATCAACGGCTGTTGCGATTTGGTTTCTTTTACGGACCGCAGGCAGGAGAATCCCTAGTGTTGCAAAACAACACCTCTAAATATACGAATAAATCGAGTCTGGAGATTTGGGTGACTCTCTACTGGGACGAACAGAGTGCGCGACGCCTTTTGACGAGTCGTTCTAGGTCACAGAGGAGATTTTTCAAATGGCAGGAGTCGTCGCCAGGACTACTACTTTTTTCCCTTTTTTTTTGGCTTCACCCACGATAGGACTTGTGCGGTCTTCGGAGGAGGATAAGATCCTCGTCAAAGTACGATGGCCTTGATGAAATGAGTTATCCTGGACTTAGGGCGGATGGTAATGCAGGCTCGAGCTGGATGTATGTCAGACGTTCCAGAGACAGTAGTGAGGGTGAGTGGTGATGATCGTGTGGCAGGGAAAGGAGAATTTCTGAAGTGGAGACGGGATGGGAGCTGTGACATGGAAGCAGCTGCTGGCCCCTCCCAGAAACAGTCTTGGCGTATGGCAGGTGGTAGTTGCGTCAGTGATTACTGCTTTGTTTTCGGCTCAATGGCCAATGGAACGATGGATATGCTTGTCACACGATCAAGTCGTAATGCCTGAGGCGAAAAATCTTCGATGACCCACCTCTTCGAAGCGAGACAATCCAGGCACCTAGGCCCGAGGTTCTACCGCGACGTCGAGGACATGCGACAACGTGGAAATAACGGGAAATACTTCGGTTCTTGGCACTGCTTGGATTGGTCAGAGCTCGAGTCTTCGTTGACGACGGAGCTCTCTTGTATCCGAGATTGTTTACTGCCCGGACCAAAAGGCTGTTCCCCAGCAACACAGCAACTGGCCAACCGCCAAGTGAAAGCCCCCCCCAGAGTATTGCAGGAAGTGCGAAGTGCTTTACGCTCCGCGCAAACAGGAATCTGGGACAGTACCTTACTCACCCAGCATCAGCTACTATTCACATCACAACATGCGATTACAACGCCGTTAAGCGATGGCCGAAAAACATCGTCAACCGCCCTGGCTGTGGACGAACGGAACACTCGCCCTGACCAAGATGAGCATCCTCGGATGAGGCGGTCGAGCTCTGCCAGGGTTAGAAGCAGGAGGGTGACAGGGCCTACTGCATCCGTGGCCTCTATTGGCTACAACAGACCTACGGCGGGCTGCGAAAGCTCGGAGCTGACGGGAAAAGGGCGAGACAGGGCTCGGAGGAGAGCGTTGGGTTGCTGTCAAGTCGTCAATTGATTTATGCGATGCCCTGCGATGCCTTTCCGATGCTACGGAGTTCACGACATGACGGAGGCAGGCGCAAGCGGTGTCCGAGTCTCTCCTCCAAATGCGACCGGGCTACCATCCAGATACACGCGCCCTCTTCATAGCCGCCATCCGGTGACTTTCCGTGAGGCGCTTTTTGGCTACGAATGCCTATCCGTACGCTCAAAGTTAAGCCTGCAATGTCGTGGTATACGAAGCAGGCATTCCGAACTTCGGACGAAGAGCGGGTACTCCGAGAGAAGCCGCCTACACTAGACATCCATCCATCTCGGCTTTTCACGCTCGAGAACGGGGCACGGGATAAGGGAGACAAAATTGGAGACTTGAGCGAATGCTACGTAAGGTACGGATATGTAGGTAGGTACAGATAGTGTACGGATAGACGAGTCTCACACCGCGGCTGGACGTGCTTTTTTTTTTTTTTACAGTGGGACCAAAAGATACGTATAAAAAAGACGGGGACACACCTACCGGTATTATGATCCTAAGATTGACAGGACAGATTGACTGGAGTCGCGGTTGGGAAGTACCTATCTAAATCTTGCACGTCTCCCGGTACGTGTCTTTTCCGCGGGTTGCTCGTCTCTCCGGGCGTTTGCCTTCACCCTCGTGGCCTTTTCTAAACCTACCTACCTATCCGTACCTAAGTACCTCATAGCTGAGGTATCGACGGTCAGGTAGGTAGAGAGGTTTTCCGTCTCAGCAGATCCAGACCTCCCTGCCTCCAGGGCGGTCAACGGAGTGCCGGATGGCGGCTGAGCCTCCCACTCAATTCCTGCATACCAGCGCAACTGCTGCGCTATGGCGTTGAATATTCTGCAGTCTGGTCTCGACCTGCATTGGGGGGAGCTCAAGGGAAAATTCCATGGTTAGACTTGGACGGGCGTTGGGGGTGCGCTACAGGACAACTGGGTGTGCCAGAGGTACCTTTGACGCCAGAATAGCTAGCGTGGGTACCTCACCGCAACCACCTGCATGCCCGCTGGGGTAGGTACTGTACATTGTTGGTAGGTAGTCCCGGACACATCTGTGACGTGACCCCCGAGAGGACCCCCGGTCCAAGAGCGCCTTTGCTTCATATTTTTTCTACCATCACCTGCGGCTTTTTTCTTTCCCTCCTTTCCGACCTTCAACCTTCACCAGTATCTGAAGCCTCACGAAACTCTCACAATGTCTGTAGCGCGTCTTTCCTCCTCCGCTCTGAGGACCTCCCTCAGAGCCTCCCCTTTCAAGGTGTCGGCTTTCAACGCTGCCCGCTGCTACTCTTCGAAGAACCAGGTAAGCCAGCCGCCTTTCCGCCATGCCACCCCCGTTTGGCCGGGCACCCTAACCTCGGGTATCGTTTGAAGCTGACACGTTCGCATATAGACCTTGAAGGAGCGCTTCGCTGAGCTTCTCCCCGAGAAGATTGAGGAAGTCAAGGCTCTGAGAAAGTGAGTTGTCGTCCATTGAGTTGCCTTGTCGCAAACCTCGACATCCGCTAATTTCGCCGTCGCAGAGAGCATGGCTCCAAGGTCATCGACAAGGTCACTCTCGACCAGGTCTACGGTGGTGCCCGTGGCATCAAGTGCCTCGTCTGGGAGGGTTCCGTCCTTGATGCTGAGGAGGGTATTCGTTTCCGCGGCAAGACCATCCCTGAGTGCCAGGAGCTCCTCCCCAAGGCTCCCGGTGGCAAGGAGCCTCTTCCTGAGGGTAAGTCTAGGTTTGCGATGTTCATTTCCGTCGTCCATTGGTGCTGACGATGACCAGGTCTCTTCTGGCTTCTCCTGACCGGTGAGGTCCCTACCGAGCAACAGGTCCGCGACCTGTCTGCCGAGTGGGCCGCCCGCTCCGACATTCCCAAGTTCGTCGAGGAGCTCATCGACCACTGCCCTACCGACCTTCACCCCATGGCCCAGTTCTCGCTGGCCGTCACCGCCCTCGAGCACACTTCGTCGTTCGCCAAGGCCTACGCCAAGGGTGTCAACAAGAAGGACTACTGGGGATACACCTTTGAGGACTCCATGGACCTGATTGCCAAGCTGCCCACCATTGCCGCTCGCATCTACCAGAACGTCTTCAAGGGCGGCAAGGTCGCCCCCGTCCAGAAGGACAAGGACTACTCGTTCAACTTCGCCAACCAGCTCGGCTTCGGTAACAACACCGACTTCATTGAGCTCCTCCGTCTCTACCTGACCATCCACACGGACCACGAGGGTGGCAACGTCTCTGCCCACACCACCCACTTGGTCGGCAGTGCTCTGTCCTCCCCCTTCCTGTCCGTTGCCGCTGGTCTCAACGGTCTGGCCGGCCCTCTTCACGGCCTGGCCAACCAGGAGGTCCTCAACTGGCTCACCGAGATGAAGAAGTCGGTCGGCGATGACCTTAGCGACAAGGCCATCACCGACTACCTCTGGTCCACTCTGAACGCCGGCCGTGTCGTCCCCGGTTACGGTCACGCCGTCCTCCGCAAGACCGACCCTCGCTACTCGGCCCAGCGCAAGTTCGCTCAGGGTATGCGCCCCTCATGTCTTAATAATGAACCGAGCCGTAGAAGGAAACTGACAACCGCACAGAGAAGATGCCCAACGACCCCATGTTCCAGCTCGTCAGCCAGGTCTACAAGATTGCCCCCAAGGTCCTCACCGAGCACGGCAAGACCAAGAACCCCTTCCCCAACGTCGATGCCCACTCTGGTGTCCTCCTCCAGTACTACGGTCTCACTGAGGCCAACTACTACACCGTCCTCTTCGGTGTCTCCCGCGCCATCGGTGTCCTTCCCCAGCTCATCATCGACCGCGCCCTTGGCGCGCCCATCGAGCGCCCCAAGTCCTTCTCCACTGCCAAGTGGGCCGAGCTCGCCAAGAAGCTTTAAGTGTGTAGGCGAAGTAGGAGATCGGAGTGCGGGAAACGAGGAGACGATGGCGGACGCGAGTAAAGTCGCGTGCGCGAAAAAGGCAGCAGGGTCGCCCGAGCGATCAACAATAGACATGGAAGGTAGAGTGTTGTTTCAGTCGGAGTGGCTAGAAAGGCTTCGGGCGATACGATACACTGCGCTTGTACAATACTGAGAAGGGCTGCTTTTACCGGGAATTTCTGGGTTGTTTTTAGTTCCCACTTGCCGAGGCAGGCCTGCGTCCGGAATACACCTTAACGAATTTGAAGTTTACATCTAAAGTTTATTCACTTGCCAATATGGACGACGTTTGTTCGCGCGAAGACCGCACGGTGAAGGTGAAGGCGATGCGACGAGACGCAGGGGGAAACAATTGCCGACAATGAGTTCTCGCGTATGAGAGCCATGCACACGCTGCTTAGGCGCGCGGCCGGACTCGGGCTATGCAAGCTAGAAGTCGGACTGCTGCAGGCACGCGCACACCATGAGTTCGTATCACTTCAAGAAGTGGTCACAGTAACTTAGGTAGTAAGCTGGAGCCTTCCATTCCCACGTCACATTACGGATGCAGAGTAGCTTATTCGCCCTTTCGAGTATGCGAAAGAGGGAGCGCAGGCACCTCGACCGAAGTCCGACGGAGTGGGCAAAGGAGGCTGTGGACCTGCGGTAGAGGATGCGACTCTTCTGAATGGAGAAACAGTTACCTACCGCGACGGGCCCGCCGAGGGATGCGCCGCATGATGCAGGGAGGGATAGTGGATGACCTAGCAAAACACTGTGGCTATGAATGTGAGGCGCGAGCAAGGCGGCAAGAAGTAGATTTGAGAAGAAACAAAAGACTGTAAAAATTTGATAAGTGAATGTAAATGAGTGGCCAGAGAGGGAGCGGAGTCAGAGGAGTGCTGTGGAGTGTCCGGTTGAGGCTTTCCAGTCCGGAACATCCCCACGGAATTTTGCGTTGAGCTCTCCAGATGGGGACAAGGCTGGAGCTGTTGGGGAGGGTTGAGCAGGAGCTACAGGCCGGCCGTCTTAGTGCCCGTTCTGGTGTGGTTGGCGGATAGCCCACGGACCATTACGTGATCGTGGCTGGAGGAAATGCGCGGCCAGCGGACCCTATTTTTGTTTTTCTCAAGCTGAGAGGGAGAGAGCTCCGTGAGCTCGGGCTGCTCTCCCGGCTTTGAGGAGATATGGTAGCGACAGCAGATTTGTTTCTCGATAGTTCTCGTCCCTTCTTCTCGGGTTAGGCTGGCATCAGACTGAATTTCAGGTATTGGACTGGGACGCGACAACCGTGAGCAGAAGCTGGAACTGGTCTTGGCCGAACTTTTTCTCTGTCAATTACGCATTGTGTGTGGCGACACTCCCGGGAGGTGGAAGACGCACACAGGGAGAAGGGAGTCTCGTCTTATAGATTGAAGTAATAGAAACAGTAGTGTTCATACGGACAACGCCACCCCAGGGCTCGACCGCATCGTCTCACTTGGTCACATTCCCTCGCGGCCGTCTCAACAGCCGTCCATGAAGATACAAAGTACCAAGGGTGAACCACCGCAAGCGCCCCGGCCGAGCTTACCTACCACCCAGGTACGTTGTCGCGACCATTGGGCCGGAGACTGCTTGCTTTCTTGCTTCAGAGGAGGCCAACCAACGAGATGCAGGTAGGTACGCAATCATTGACAATCAATGCCCATGCCGTCTTGTCGTCTTGTCTATCTTCCGAGTCCAACCCCAACCCGGCTCAGCAAGCTGCAAGGCCCCCCGCCCTGAGACCAAACGATTGGGGAGCTAGGTACGCAGCACCACCCCTGGCTCACTGTTCCCTTTCTCAAACCCACCCGGTTCCCCCAATTCCCACGTGCAAAAGGCGCCTTCTCCCTCGCTCGCTCGTCCACGGAGACGTCCCCTTCTGTTTCTCCTTATTCTCCGTACACCACTGCCCCCCCCCCATCCAGGCCAATCCCGTCGCCTATTTCTTCGAACACCTTTCTCCTAAGCCTCGGTCTTCCTCCGAGACATACTCGCCAATCCAGCTCGGTATCCGAGGTCATCAACCTTTATCCCGCAACCTACCGCACATTCCCCATTCTCGAGCTCTCTCCCGGCTCCATTCCCAAGCACTCTCCCGCGGCTTACCCCGTACCCCATTAAATCAACTACACCTCGCATCCCCCCTGCGAAGAAGCACCCTCTTCCCTTGGTCAGGGCCCCTTTCCGTCATCAACAAGTAGCAGAAAGCCATGGTCGCCGTCGCCACTATGCCCGCCCCCATCGGGGAGCCCCAGAGGCTGGAGAAGAAGCCCGTCAAGTTCTCCAACCTGCTTTTGGGCGCCGGTCTCAACATGTTCGAGGTCACCACTCTTGGCCAGCCGCTCGAGGTCGTCAAGACCACCATGGCTGCCAACCGTGGCGACGGTTTTGGCACTGCCTTGGGCCGCATTTGGGGACGTGGAGGTGTCCTTGGCTGTGAGTATCCATCTGCCCCAATTCTGGAAACGATACAATCTATCCCAATCGACGCCTCGAACTGTGAATCGGTGCGATGCCGACGAGCCATCTCCCCCGTCGGCAGATGTCCGCTCGAGATAACATTCGTCACAAACAAACGGAATCGGCTGACACTCTTCCCTCGCAGTCTACCAGGGTCTCATCCCTTGGGCCTGGATTGAAGCCTCCACCAAGGGCGCCGTCCTGCTCTTCGTCGCCTCCGAAGCCGAGTACTACGCCCGCAACGCTGGTGCCTCCGAATTCGGCGGTGGTATCATCGGTGGTATCACTGGTGGTGTCGCCCAGGCCTATGCTACCATGGGTTTCTGCACTTGCATGAAGACGGTTGAGATCACTAAGCACAAGCTGGCCTCCACGGGTGTCAAGCCCCCCAGCACCTTCGCCACCTTCATGGACATCTACCGCAAGGAGGGTGTCAAGGGCATCAACAAGGGTGTCAACGCCGTTGCCATCCGTCAGATGACCAACTGGGGTTCCCGTTTCGGTCTCTCCCGTCTGGCCGAGCAGGGTATCCGCGACTTCACCGGCAAGAAGGAGGGCGAGAAGCTCGGCGCTTGGGAGAAGATCCTCGCGTCTGGTATCGGTGGTGGTCTGTCCGCCTGGAATCAGCCCATCGAGGTCATCCGTGTCGAGATGCAGTCCAAGAAGGAGGACCCCAACCGTCCGAAGAAGATGACGGTCGGCAACACTTTCCGCTACATTTACTCCACCAACGGTATCTCTGGTCTCTACCGCGGTGTTGCTCCCCGCATTGGTCTCGGCGTTTGGCAGACGATTTGCATGGTTGCTTTGGGTGATATGTAAGTCACTCCCGCCGGTCTTCCACTCACATAAGTAAACGATACTAATCAACGTGACACTGTAGGGCGAAGACTTACGTCGAGAAGGTCACCGGAGACAAGGTCACGGCTAAGCATTGAACGAATGGCGTCACAACGGGTATTCTAGATCCATGCCTGGAAAGGGGATTTGGCCGGTTGGCGAAAAATGTCGAAGGCGGACTCCGTATGGAGGAGAGCTACTGCGGCTTCCTCGATACCACGGATGATTCACGCCATAACCCCGTGCGAGTGAAATCCCGGGGCCTCGAGTCTGCATCTATTGTTAATCTGGTTTATGTTCTAGAGATGTTATGCTGCGGCATGCGCCTTGCGCTCTTGGTGTTATAGACGAATGATCCATGAACCAATTTTCTGTTGCTATTTTCGGTGACGTTTGCTGCCGTATTACTGTGTCGCCAGATAGTGTCGACTGTGGTAATATCTGATCCGGAGCAAAGTAGTCTGGTTGGTGTCCGGTCGATGTCAAGCAAGTGGCTCCCGGGCTGGCCGAGCGTGGAAGAGTTCGGACTCGGCCGGCAATAGCTCGACGGAGCTAAATTAGCCGCGCGCTACGCTAGGGTGGGGGGTGTTTCCCGATGAAACATATGTTCGGCCCGGGGACGTGGTTCAACGCTTATTTGGTCAATGGGACAGACAGGACGAACGCTCTCTGTAGTACTGGTGACATGTCAATCAAACGGGGCAAGAAGATTGGGGGACAGTGCAAACTATGAGCCTTATACGGAGTCGGAGTGCTTTTGTTGTGACGCTGTTCCGCTTGTTCTTGGCTTTGGGTGTTTCTGCCGGAGGCAAGACCACAGACTGTTGTTATATTTCTTCAAATGTCAAGCTCCAGCACTGCGGGTTTATGACTCGTTCGCCTGGCACAACAAAACCCGACATCAAAGGCTTGATGACTTCACTTGTTCTTGATTGCGTAACATCCAGCCGTTCATCAGTGGGAAAGAGCAGAATAGTTGACCGAGACTATGTGAAGGGTTCTCGATAAGACTTAGATGTTGTGGGAAATGGGTCTAGGCACGTGCACGGGAGAAATGTGTTTTCGCTGATAGTCTAGTCATGGATGGTGAGGGTAGTACCTAATCAGCAGTACCATTCCCCATGGGGAATCAATTCAGATGTAGGTAGTCGGAGAAGTCGGGTTCATAAGCAGATTTCAGTGGTTGAGGTTCACTCTGAGCACAAGTCCTGGGTTAGATCTTAGGGCTATGTTTGAGAGAATAGAGTAAGACGACGGTCGACACAACTGTAGGTTGGTACGGAAAGCAATCCTCCCTGTAGCCTGTTCGTATTCCTTCTTCGTCGAATTGATGCAGAAGGACGAGGTCGACGAAAGCCAGAGGACTCTACATTGTGTCAAGTACTCAAAGTCGGAACGAGGTGACAGTCACAATGCAAAGTATCCAAGTAACCTACCTCATGCACTCTTACAATATCTCACGTCCTCGTGTCTGCTCGAAACCTTAGAACGGCAAGTTAAATTTCGGTAAATGCTGCCTCTCGACAACAACACAGAGGGTACGTCCATCAACACGAAACTAACCACGGGCCATGATTGTGCACATTGGGTTCCGGTACAACTGTACTCTGTAGGCACTTAAACTATCTTTCATAGCTACCCTTCTCTCGCCTGACCTTCTGCCCGATTTAGTTCTTCCTCTAGTCTTTTCGACCCCTCTCTGGCGATTTGCTGCAGCGGACCTCTTTTGAGGAAATTACCAGTTTGGCAGTCTCCCATAGAAGGTGCACATGGATACATGTTTTTTTCGGTTTCACAAATCCGTGTCTCTTTCTCATTGAATATTCCAGGCTTGCCACGGACTATCGAGAAATGTTGTACTCCTCAGCGGTGAAAAACGTTGGCCGTTTTGGGTGTCACTCAGCCCTTCTTAGCGTTTGAAATGAAAACAGATTCTTCGAGGAAGAACAAGGTGTTTTGACGATAATGGATCCATAGAACAATAGAGATTGTTTGCGTAACACTTCCATGGCATCCTTGATGGAAAACCTTGCCCATTCAAGCGCGCGTTTGTAAACAGCACCTCGACAGCCAGCAACTTTATTACATAACAGATTGAGCCAAATCCCCTTTTTACCCCCAACCCTCAGCCCAACCCGACTGAAGCCAGCTCAGAAGCCAAACACAATTTGATAGAACTTAGCAGTTGATACTGCCGTATCTGTTCCTAGTGGCCTCGAACCAGGCTGACTCGACGCAGCCGGGGTCGCAGAGCATCGTCAGGGTGAAGCCCCAGTTGAGGCGCCTCACACCGGCCTCGGAGCTGTTGTCCTCGCACCACGGTCTGGTGATGGCGCCGCACGAGCTGAAGCGGCTGAGGTTGTGCCAGAGCCGGCCGCAGAGGCGGGCGGTGTTCTCGTCGATGACGGAAGTGATGTGGTAACTGTGCGTAAGACTCGGCAGCGGGGACCCGGGCCAGCGGTTGAGGTCACACTGGGACTTCTCCCACAACTGGGGGCCCTCCAAGCCGAGCATGGGGGCCTTGTGCGGCTTTGCTTCGGTGAAGATGCTGGCGCCCAGGACAAGGAGGGCAGTGAAGGAGAACTTCATCTTCTGTTTTGGGTTCTGAGTTTTGGGGAGGAGAATGATTGCGGAAAGGTTGGCAGAATGATGATGAACTGGGTAGGTTTGGCGTGGACGGCCTCGAGATGACAGTGCTTGGAGGCTTCGTGGATGATCTTGCGGCTGACGAAGAGGCTTTGACTACGGCGGTGAACGGAAGACAGAGGAGGACCGATTGAATCTTGGGGGAAGTGCTGATAGAAATAGGCAGACTTGCCTCTGGCCGTGAGAGGGCCGGAGAGCTGACAAGAGGCTCAATCTGCTCCATAAAGGTGTATGGTAAAATATGCCTTTGCGGGACTACCCACCTATCATGCTTGCCAAAGAGTGTGTCTGGCCAGGATTCGAGGCATGCCCAGTGCAAAGGACCGACGGTGTAAGAACCTCTCTATCACGAGCGCCGCAAGACGGTAACTCGGCTGGTTCGATGCAATGCGAATGACTGGTCTTTCTTCGACGTTCACGGATATGGTCCCACCAAAAGGCGGAACTATTGGGAGAAGGTCGTGGACGGAACAGCAACAATATCGAATGGTATGCCTTCTTGCCGAAGTTTAAGTGCCATTGAGGCGTGAGAATCTGACGATATTGCCTTCTTTCCCGCCGATGAGAGTTTCGCCCGGCAGCAGATTGAGAAAATGGAAGCCGCCATCGTCGAGGTGCTCGCTCGAAAATCATCATGGAGGGAATTACAGAGCCCACATCTATCGCCGCCAAGGTAGCTTGGTGCAGAGACCAACCGGTACCGGACAACCATAGAGGTCGAGAATAAAGAGGCGATGTCGTGTAGAGGTTGGAGGAACGGACCTGTCACATGATTGATATGACTGACGACGGCTGTTTAGTGACAATCAACCTTCTCGGCTAAAAGGGGGACTATCGTGATTTGTCGCAACTGACAGCTCGACGAAACATGTTGCGGCAAAAGACAATACAACCGCGAATTTCGGCTGGAGGACTGCACACCGTACAGAGGGGAACTCTCCATGGCCGAGTGATGGTTGGACTGACGCTTGAAGAGCCGCTGTGGTATGCCTGTCAACGGGCGGCGGTGTCCGTTACCCCTGAGCTGTGTTCGGCCGTTCTTCTAACTTGTCCAAGGAACCGTTGAGGGCTAGAGGGACTGGATGGCTAGTCCCGAAGTGCGATTACTTGACCTTACTCAAGGTCGGCCGAGTATCTTGCTCGGTTCCGAGGCCACCGGTCTCGCTGGTGCGAAACCAAAGGGCACTGGGCGGAGGGGCTTTCAGGGAAATACCCCATCCAAGTCGACCACACACTTGTCTCTTCTTGAACGACATGTCAACATCTGCCCTTAGAGTACGGCTTTAACTATACCTTGTCGACACACTCTTTACACACGGTTAATGGACTCAATCTCCAACGAGGTCTTTTTGGACAATAACAGAGCGTAATCGCCAGGTCCGTAATAGAATGACTTCCTCGCTATTTCTCTCCTGGTGCTTCTCCTATGAACAACGAACTTTTAAAAGCATGCAGGGTTGACAAAACAGCCCCGAGCAACTAACACTCAGCCGTTTCTGGCCTTTTTCTTTCTCTTTTCTTCTTCTTCTTAATTTTTTTTTTTGGCAAACCGCTCATCACAACCGAACTTTACCCTCCGACCCCCTTGGAAATGCTATGATGTGAATATCATCACACAGTAGTGTTTACGAAAGACATTTCCTGTTCTCTCTCTCTCCACGAGGATGTCGTCATCGGTCAGCTGTTTAGAACGAATGCTTTCCGCCCAACATCGTGAAGGTAATATCATTATCTCACCAGGAAGAGTCAACTCACCCACTCGGGACCAAAAGGAGGCTCTGCAGAAAGCAAAACATAAAACTCGGTCTTTGCAGTCGAGCTTCAACTTTAAACTTTGAGCCTTGGCTAACTACGTACATACCCGACCGTCGTCGTCATCAAACCAGCCGCAACTCTAGCCTCGTGATCCATGGATCCCCCATAACCACTCCCTTACGCTATCACATCACATTGCCATCACCTACCGTGACCGGAAATCTTTGGGCTATTCCATATCCCTTCAACAACTCTACCCAACTCAGGCCCCCCCCCCCAATCCAGCAGCCTGCACAAAGCCACAAAGTCAAAAAAGACGAGAGCGTCCATGGCCCCTCCAAACCTTTGTAGCCACAAGCCAATGAAGCGTAGTCAGGCGCGCCGAAAAGAACCCCTTCTTTTCCCCTCTTGCCCTCCTCCAAGTCGCGAGGCAGACTATCCATCAAGGTCAGACGTTGAGGTCCAGGCGTCTTCAGCATCGGACGGATGAAATGAGGACGACATCTCGCCACTCGCCGATCGACCCTGCAGCCCATGGCGTCCCGACACGTCCTTCGTCGAGTGGCGTCGAGATCCGCCCGATTCCAAGTTCAAGCACAAAGGTAAGTGGAAAAAGAAGGAAGAGACGGTATAACTCAGAAGCCTTCACTTACTCAACCCAGTTGTCGGGGTCGGACATAATCCGTTTCTCAGTTGAGGTTGATCTGACCTGCATGATCCATCCCTCCCATACAACAAAGGGAAAAGCCGTAAGTAAAAAGAGGAGGAGTGGGAAAAGAGAAGAGGAAAAGAATTACAGCCTCGAAAAGAGTAACTCTGCTCTTCGCCCATAGAACTCGGCAAAAAGGGAACCCCCCGTCCCTCCCCCCTAAACACAGAAGAGAGGGAGGGAAACGACAAATGGAAAGTGCGAACATAAATGCACAGACCGCGCTACGGCGGCTGATCAACCCATCAGATGAATAACAGATGAAAAAACATCTCGATGTCATTCCTTCTCTGCTTGTTTGCAGCGGGAGGCACTTGTGTATTTACATGTCATCCCAGCTATGCCAATAACCATCTGATGTGTAGGCCATCCTCTACCCACGCAATATCAGTGAAACTCGAAACGCGTCGGCAAGGAACAAATGGAAGAGCATGAATCGGGCCGTTCGCGCCGGACAAAATGCCACGCGGGCCAATGATTCAAACAGCTGAGAGAAATCTTTGAACAGACGAACCGGTTCGGCTGTGCAGTTTGTTCCACTGACCTGCTTGCCAGCGCAGGGGGGGACGGAAAGCACGTGGGGGGGGTCGATGTCTGTCTGCCTGGGTAGCTAGCTTTCTTTTCCTCTGAGCGCCTCACTTGCTTGGTGGGATCAGAAGGGCATTCCTTGAGCGAAGCTTGTCTGGATTATTCCTCCCACTGCACCAGCACATGCCAATGCGCCAATGTTGCCAATTTGCTGGTGGATGGGCTTGGCCTGCTCCGTACCTACACTAGGTACTCCAAGACTGCATTTCGAACTGGTGGCCGGACAGGTGCGCAGCATGTGTTGCAACTTGCAGGGAGCCCATCCTCGAACAAGAGAGGGTTGAAATAGGGAAAAGAATGATGCGACGTCGCATGACGACCCCTGTCGCATCAGTAAGTGAGACCCAAGAACGTCCTGCCGCTAGGCCCAGGTGAGGTAAGCCGGTGTCACAACAGTCAGAGATGCCTTCCACTCTTGTTGCCATGGCGAGCCGAAATAGCAGTCCACTAACGCCTGTCGAGTGTACTGTAGCTACAATGGAAATCACGACAGATAAACATCAACAACAACAATAACAACAACACACCCCTTTCCTGGCGGGCACACAGACACCAGCCGCGGCGTCCGTCCCGTCCAAAAAATCAACGGTAGGGTGGTGAGTTGGCACTGTTGGGTGATCGCAATCGACGACCCTGT
>PJEX01000057.1:36731-131319 GCA_005350895.1 Colletotrichum tanaceti
CCCCCCCCCCCCCCCCTTTTCCTCCTTCTTTTCTTCGTCGCTGATGAGTTGGTTGTTGTTGTTGGTGTCAGTGAAGCTCCGTTAGCGTCCTGCTGTTCTTGTTCAATGTGAGACTGGGACACTTGCAGGATTGCCGCGGCTCAAGTCGGGAAGATGGAGACTGACCCCCAATGGGCCCAATCTAACGTGAGCCCCATCCAGCCAAGCAGCGCCAGAACATGGTTCGGATCCGTGTCTGGACTAGGTGCGGACTGGCCTACCAATGATCCAATCGCCATCCCCTACATACAAGTGAGTATCCATATTCCTGACTGCTGAACGGAGTCAGTCCGGCCTACCGTAGTGCCTTCACGATGGGGGTCCTCGACAACGGGAGTCAAGCCCAAGGGCCAGCAACTTGGCAAGGGCACACAAGGCTCAGGAAACCGCGGCATGCCACACAGGAGCCGGGCCTATTCCCGGCCGGCATTGGAGCCACTGACTCGTTCCGTTCTCATCTTCCCATAGTACCATAATCCCATGATTACATTGAGCAGCAAGAGCCGTGGGCCTGGCCCTTGGCCAATGCCGATGGACCACAGCAGGAAACGGCCCGTAATCGTTAGTCAACGGCAGCTCCACATGACGCCGTCACGACTCACTGGGAGTTGGAGTCAAGACGAACGAATCCTCACCGCTTGATGACGAAGTGCCTTGTGAATTGTCACGAGATGTTTCCTGCCGATGGTCTCTCGTACGACTGAAGCAAACCTGGCCCATCCCAGCCTCGTCCGGGTTGCCCTGCGCACCGGCTCCCACCGCCCCTCAACATCCCGACTCCAACAGCCGAACAGTAGACACAACACAACCTTGTCTGCCATCGGACCGGTTGATTGACGACAGAGTATTTACTCCGTACCTGTATGTTGGCAAAAAGCCAGGCGCGCTGTGCAAGTTTCACCTTCATTGATTCGTTTCAGGCCCTCTGGAATCTGCAACCCCCAACTTGCTTGTCCTCGAGCTGTGCCGCGTGTGCGACCGTCCTCGAGCGATGCTGCCATGATCCTTGACGTCGCGTCGCCAAATAAGATGGCTGGGTGAATGTGAGATGCTGCGCTGTAGCGAGTCGAGGCGAGTCAAGTTTTGCCTTCTTCCGGAACATCTCAAGGCGCCTTGGCTCGCAGCTGCAGCTAGACGTAAACCATCTGATACGACGACACCCAGACGCAGTTGTTCGTCGTCGATTGCTGTGCTGTACTATACAGAGCACTGCCCACGAAGCACCGCGTGCACTACAACTGTCGCAATCCCCAAAAGAGCAAGTACCCCTCCCATCCTTTCTTGGATGCTGGAACCCCTTCTGCGTGCGACTCTGGATGACGTCTGTCGTGGAGGAGGAATGCATTGAGCAATTTCAATCGGGTAGAATAAAGCGGCAAATCGGCAGACTCACCACAATCGACTTCAGCTCATCAAGCCGAATCGAAATTTGACATGAGCTCCAGACCAAACCCTATCGGGGCGCATGCTGCTGACCCACCCCCCGTTGGTGATGGGATGGGGGATGTAAACAAACGTGAAAGTACCCATCTCACCCACAGCTTAATGTCCGAGGATGCCAGGGTTCATGGCTATAGACGGGTCACAAATGAGTGAGCGCATGCCAGCCGTGCCCCAACTGATACAGGTAGGCGGGCTTCCACCCTCCTCCAGCAATGAATGATGAAGCCATTTTTGGACCTAGACGCTTCATTCCTGTAGGCATTTGCTGTGTCGTGTCTTCCCAGAACAAGAAAGCACTGTCACGATGAAGGGCCTATGATGCCGGTCCGAACTCATTTCTATTGCCGACTGTTATATTGCGAGCGCAAAGTCCGCCTTCCCCGCCGAATGGCCCATCGGATCCGGAAGCCGATGAAACATCTTGTCGCCATTCCATAGCAAGTAACACGAACGCTGTAAGCTGACCCTGGCACAGATATGAATACAGGTACTCCGAAGACAACCTGGGGACTGGCACCGAGGATCGGTATACAAATGTGCCTTGGGCTGGCGAGAGCGGCGGTGTGTGTGATCAGTTCCGATAACATGAGAGATTGTCCGGATCTACGCACGGTCCCCGCGTCTCGTTACGTGCAATTGCCAACAAGCAATAATGCTGATCGCATTCACCAGACAGGAGGTTATCCCGAACCCTCGTAAGAGGTTAGGGGACGTTCAAGGCCTCGAGTATCTGTAGGTGCTGGCCAAGACCTCGGGGTTCAACATTCTCCTCTAAGAGAGCGTCAGTGCCGCACTGCCGGTCCGTCCTTCAAAGTTCTATAGCCCTCTACTTGCCCAAACTCCAGGTTTCTGACTTCTTACGGCTCAGCAGAGGTTTACTGGCCGGACTTGTAAGCCAAGATGGATAATCTATACTTGAACATGGGGCTGTCCTATGTCTAGCAGACGAGGTGGTCGTATGTTTGAAAAGGCGCACATCGAAATGCTGTTGATGGCCATCGCTGGCTGAAGGCCAAGACTCTGGCGACGTTGATTTGTTACAGACTCCCAACTTTCTCATACTTCACCAGAGTTGAATGACTCGAAAGGGGGGCATGAGGACCCCTATGGCAGAACAAGGCGTCGGCAGCTTTGCAGCAAAATGCGGGAAAATCAGAGCCGTCAAAGCCGGGAGCGGAGGCGCTGTGCAGAATATGGAGAGCGCGATTCGAAGGAGACAAATATCGGGGGAACGAGGAACCAGGAGCGTAATTGTGTGCAGGGGTGCAGCATTGCAGGAATACCGCCAAGATGGTACAGTTCAAAGGTGGCCGAGATGCAAGCCATCCAATCCAATGGCGAAATTTGGAATGGCTCGTCTCTGCCGACTCAGCGTTCGAGAACGAGGGGACAAAGACGGTGAGCGAGTGCCGAGAGTCTCCACGATAGCTCACGAGGACAGTCGCGAGCTATGGCCAGCTACGGCAAGTTTTCTCCAGGCTCCAATCATCCAGGTTTCCCACAGCAGGTAGGTAGGTCTCTTGGGTGAGGGTCTGGCATCCGCTCCAGAAGTCAGGGTAAACCTGGGCTTCATATGGGCCCGGGCGTCTGGATGGTGGAAGTAGCCGCGTAGACCGTGCTTGCATTATTATCGGTGAGCGGTTTCACCATCGGCGAATTCGGCAGGGCTAGGCATTTCAATTGCGTGGCTGTCAACGGAACAAGTACCTAAACGGCCAAGCGGTTAGGATGTCCAGCGTTTTGGGGAGCTAAATGTTCAAGGAGACCACCCCCGGCTTCCACAACGGCGAGACCGAAAGCTGACCGGCACGGCCTTGATCACAAGTCGAAGGAGAAAAGGGAGGGGGGTTTTCTTGATTTTCTTGATTCTGATGGTGATAGGCGGTGCCCGGTACGGAGAAACCTGGTAGCGCAGATCGACCTGGGATACCCACAAAGCTTAGGCCAGCTCGAGCGGGTAGGTTGTGAAGGAGGCGTCGATTAGCCACAGTGCCACGGTCAGTGGTCGGTGCGAAAGCGGTGCGTCTGATGGTACGGATCGGCCGGAGCGGCAACCATGACTGAGTATCCGTAAGTGAAAAGTCATCAAGTGGGAAAAGCCCCAGTCACTATGACGTAGAGACGAGCCCTCCTTCTCGACTCGTGACAGATGAGCCGATGAGAAGGGATTCAGTACAGTTGGATCAGGGCAATCCCGACTCAGCACCCTCTCTGGTTCGTGATCCATCAATTACCTACTGGTAAAGTACGGATACCTAGCGACGACCAGCTCAGCATGGAGCAGTCCTGTCATTCGAGGATCTAGGGCCCAGGTGTGTCGAGGCAGACACTGGGCGGTGGACAAAACCCGACAGGCGAGCGAGCGTACGGATACCGCCGTAGTGTATCCGGATAGTGGTATTTCCCGCGAACATCGGGAGACCCTCTCCGTATGCATGCGAGGTGCGGTGAACGGTGGATATCCGTCGGCAGCGCGTGCCTGGCTATCGAGAACACAACATGGATACGCCGGCCTAGCTTGTCGAGGTTATTCTCCGCCGACCCAGATGGACGACAAACGAAACGACAACAGCTGCGGGAGGGCATTCAACAACGTTCGAGAACGCTTTGGGGGAGTGTTTCTCGTAGCAGAATGCAGACAGACTGCGCCAGCGCCGAGCATCAAAATCTCACGTTTCCTCGGCTTGGGGTAGAACCAGACCGGACGAGAACAGACCAGGCCATGGCTACCCGCGTAGGATGTAGATGCCAATACATGCCGGCCAGACCAGCCAGAGTCGTGGTCTTGGCCTCGGAGAAGCCCACTGGGGCATCGGCAGCTTGGGGTATTGGGAGCCTTGAGAATGGAGGTGGTGCATTATCGTTGTTTCCTTCATCCACAGCGGGACCGAGTGGGGGGGGGGGGAGACACTTTGCTTTCTCGTTCGTCAGAACCGCGCTGTTGATGGATTCAGCGGTAGGGATTTGTAGTGGAGCGGGACGGTAGTAAAGCACTAAACCTCTTCCAGCATGTTGAAGGTTAGCATAGTACCTACGGGGCATGCCAACCAATCAGGGCCCGCAAGTACTACACTAACCTTCAACATGCTGGAGGAGGTTTACGTACAGACACATAGTATAGACTGCAGGCGGCTCGGGCGATGCTTACGGGCGGATACGTACCCATACCCTACACAGCAAGCCAGCTTAGCTGTTCTCCAAGCTGGACCACCGAGCGCGGGTAGGGGTTGTGGTTTGTGACTAGGTAGGTAGGTAGGTAGGGACAAGGCGACAGGGCATGCTGGCTGGGCCGCCGGGCGACATGCATGTCGAGCAGCAGCTCGCGATGCATGTACATCCGCCAGCGTGTGCTTCGTTGTTGGCCGGCGGTCCAAGGCTTACCCGGTGCCTTTTGTCCAGCAGTGCCCTTGTACACTACTTGGTGTTTACGTGTATAGATTGAGATTGGTGTCGCCAGTATAGGTAGGTACCGTATCCGTACGAGCCGGCCGGTAGAAGAGAGTGAGGTCCGGAGTGGGCGTGCAACTGTGGATGGCCCAGTTTGACGGATTGACCTATGGGCGCAACGGGAGATGTTAGCGGCGCGAGTGGTGCTGCCGGCGATTGCTCTAGCGCGAAAGCAGACAAGACCCGGTCGTTGCGGATTAGCCGCCCCAGAAGCCTAATACATCTTCCCAAGAATGCTGCAGTAGGGCGGTTTGATAGTGGCGGGTAGACTGTAGCGAGCTGGATGCGCTGCATGTATCCGTAAGGAGTCGCAGGATAGAAAAGGTATCGTAGGTATGAAGCTGCATGTGCAGCATCGTCCGGAGTATCTCAAGTGGCGTCATTTTGCTTCTTTATTCCTGTGTCTCGCCTTCTGCGCCTCGCAGCATGATGGTCGGAAATCGGAAACGGGACGTCCGTCGCGTCTAGCGTTGGAGGGGAGTTGGCCGAGGTGCCGAATCCAGTATTCGCGCCGTCTGTGGTTGGACGAGGAGGATTGGTATGCCGTCGGCTGTGGTGGTTGTGCTGGTAGAATCAATTCTTGTCATTCCCTGAGCAAACAGCAAACAGCGACTTAGCGAGCAATGACCATCCCGCACGTTCCTGGCCTGATCGTCCACCAGCTCCCTAGCTGCTGTGTGTGAGCTCTTCGCAGTCGCGGTCGCAATCGCAATCGCCTGACTCCGATGGGAGCCAAGAAAACTAGAAATGGCGCCCCAACAACAGTGTGAGCACGGTGTCAGATAAGGACAAGGTCGGGTCGAGCTTGTCAATGGTAAAATACGGTACTATCCGCAAAAAGAGTTTGAAAGCGCCGTTTCCTCAGATAACGACACGATTGGCAGGCTGACTTTGAGCCTGACAGGGATGATGAAGGCTACTCCCAGCCCCCTCAAAAGAGCGAAAGGTCCAGGGAGAGAACGATCCAGAGCGAGTGTCGTGTTAAAGCTCAGTCACGAGTGGGAGGCAAGGAATCAAGGATAGTGTTGAGTCGTCGCTCATGACTGGCAGCAGAGATTGGAGTGCTAAAAGCTTGCTGTGATCCACTTGCCTTGGAGTCTTGGACAAGAAAAGGGCCGTGCTGTTATTGACCAGGGCTGTGTGGATTTGGTCAGTGTCCATGCCGAGCAAAACGACAGGGAAAGTACGTACTTTAATCTTTTAGGGTACTTCATTTCATGGCTTTGCGCCACTAGGTACCCCTGCACTGTTTCTGTGCTTGTTAATGATTTCACACCACTCGGGGGAACGCCTGCAGCATATCGTCCGCGGTGACTGATAAAGGATGATGACTGAGTCTTTAAATTTAGCGCAAGAGAGAGAGAGAGAGAGAGAGAGAGTCAGAGGGAGTGATGGCCTTCCATCGATGGCAATGGCTTCCACGACGCGCGGTCAAAAGCGACAGTTGGCGTCGCATTGTTTCAATTGGCATCGATGAGGCACATTAATGGCCGTTGGACGTCAAGTATGAGCGATGTGGGCCGTTGCTGACCGCCATCATAAGTACGTTGTCGATTTACCATCCACCCACCCATCATCCGTGACGATAGGGTTCAAGCTCATGCCGTTCACGTACTGCGGTAAAATAGTAAATAGAAGGATGCGTACGGACTTGCGAAGGCAAGGAAGCACGCTCTGACAGGCGAGCCTGAGATAACACGTGAGATGAGACCAGACGGATAATGTCCGCCGACCGACCTTTCGACGGCTTTGGGAAGGGGATTGATTGGACTACCTATTGTGAGCAGTGTCGTCATCGTCATCGGCTGGTCGCGGGTCGAAAATCGCGCACGCCGCTCGTCCCTGGGCACGTCTTCGGAGATGCGAGAAGGGAACGAAGCAGAAAGTCCATTTGGAAACGAGGGGGGAAGAGCGCAGCAATCAGATTAACCCAAGCAAAGAGTGAAAAGGAACAGGCATGCGGTATCCGTACTCAAAACCAAATGTCGACAGGTACGTGACGATGAAGAAGAATTTACTTTAGGATTACCTACAAATGAGCCTAGCTTGCACGGCTTCTTGGTAGTTAGTCCAGAACAAGGTACCGCCGAGATCAGGTAACGCTGCCCAATGTTGTACGTATCTATCTAACCTGGGCTGATGTGCGGTTCCAAGCTGAATTAGTGAGCGGATGAGTGTGCCTCGCCCTCCATGTCGGCGACCCCACAAGCTCGCAGAAAGGTGTGGTGGTGTGCTAGCAAGGCAAGTTTCTTCTTTCACCCCCTTTCCTTTCTGGTCCCCAAGGTCGAGGATGAGCGAGGTATCGCCGACGCGGCAGCGAGCCAGTGACAGGTCTCGGTCTAGTGGAGGAGGCAACGGTACAGAATCGCGAGATAGCGTGAGAGAGAGAGAGAGAGAGAGAGAGAGAGAGAGAGAGAGAAGAAAGAGAGAGGAAGAGAAAACGTTAGTGCAGGAAGCCAATTCGCCCAGCAGGACAACGAAAGGTAGGAAGAGGATGAAAAAAACGAAAAACGTCGAGGTGGATCGTCTTTCACTCCAAGAAACCGGCTCCACTAGACTCCCACACCTGGGCCACTTACGGATGCTGCGCAAGCAACCCACCTTTTTCACATAGTTAGGTACCTGCCTGCTTTCCATGCTCGCCTCTGGGAAACCTGCACCTACGGGACCTGGTCCTGGGACCGTAACCCGGCGACTCCATGTGGAGTCTTGTACTTTGTTTACTCATGAAATTGCCTCGTGCATATATCTCTCGCACTGTGTCTCTCATTCCGCTCGTTGGTGTGAGCATGTGTGTGTTCTAATGATGGGGGAGATAGTGCAGGGATCCTAGGACCGTCCGTGGTTTGTTTCCACCGGGGGCGTCTTGTCGCCCAAGAGCTCCTTCCATGCGCTGCCATCCCATCCCATCATCCCATCCCATCCCATCCCATCCCATCCCATCCCATCTATACCATCAATACCAGTCCCATCCCGTGCAGCGAAGTGAGATGGAAAGCACGCGTGCCCCCGCACGCGAGAGAGAGAGAGAGAGAGAGAGAGAGAGAGAGAGAGAAACGTGAAGCAACAATGTGCTGTAGAATGCTCTGGTCGCCCGTAAGAAAACTGGATTGGACTAGACAGCTGGACCGTGTTGCATAACAATGCCAAGCGCATCGATATTATCTATCCTTGCGCGCAAGGGAAAGAAAGTCCTTGCCTGTCACCCGCTCATCGTCTCTCTGCTTGCGGCCATTTCTCTCGGCTTACTCGCCCAACTGCCGCCGTGGCCAAACGCAGTACGCATTTTTGCACATCTACCCAGCGTCGTGCCACTCTGTCCGATTACAATTCGTACTGTGCCTCGATGGAGTTTAGCCCCCCCCCCAGACCGATGTATTCCAATACTTTATTCAGACAGAGCCTGCCGAAGGTATCCATCCGTCACCATCAATCCTTTCCCTCGCCTGGACGATTCTCGGTGGCCCCTCCCCCCCACCCCCGTCACCCGTCCAGGTCAGATCCTGTCTTGTTCTGGCCTTATGGCCCAGTTGTTCTTTGAAGCAAGTCTTCGTCCTTGCTGCGCTGTCTGACTGGTCGAGCCGATATGGGTCTGGTACCTGACTGCTGCTGTACGTAGTACGTATAGTATCCGTAATATCTGTAAATGGTCATCTTCTGCTGGGCCGGGTTGCAAAGTACCATGAACTGATCAACAATGCTTGTAGCTTCTCCAGCTATTGTTGCTTTCTCCGCGACCTCGCCAAGGTGGTACCTGACCACCTTGGACATTGACCCAGCCCTTACCTCACCTTCCTTGCCCATTCGCCCATTCCCTTGCCTGACCATACAATGTACGGACAGTACGCAGGTCTTCACTTCACCTCACCTCTAGTGCAGTGCACGTGAGGGCCTCACGTCCTGCTCTGCCCTGACCTGCCAGCCCGCCTGCCTGGAACAGAAACTGGTGATGATACTCATTGCGCTGGGCCCTTGCCAATACCTTCCCACTTCCCTACCTATCCTTGGTAGTGGTGTTTTCCGTGCATGATGCTGCTGCTACCTACGTATCGACCGCCGTTCTTTCCTCGGTTCTCTCTCTCTCGTTGTTTTGTTGTGGGCGAACAAATACAGGAACCTACAGTCAGTCCTGTCGCTTGCGGGTACGTAGTGGAGATCCCCATTGGGATAGGCTTTCCTTTCTCTGGGTCGCAACTTCGTGAGGCAGGTGCGGACCGCGGACGCTGCACACTATCTCGCCTTTCACTCACTCCCACTGGGGGACCTGCGACTGGCACTTGCAGTCAATCGCGCCGCCGGATAACTCGTTCCCATGCTCCTTGCCCACACTCACACCCTCCTTACCTCGTACACGTTCCCACGCCCACGCCCCACGCCTGCTTGCCTGCACCTGCAGCCTTCTCCAGGCCTCTGCCGCCTGCACACACGCCCTCCTCCCGTCCACGTCCCCACGTCCCACGCCCCACGTCCCAGCGGTCGCCTCTCTCGGGCTGGTGTTGCTCGTGTCTCTCTCTCCCAGTCTCTCTCCCGCTCACTCTGTCGGCCACTCCTACGCCTCGTTCCTCTTAAGTAGCGAAGCTTCCTCCCGCCTTGACCGAACTTTCTACTCCCTCCCTTTTCCTTTCTCCATCACCCACGAAGGCTGCCTATATAGATTGCCCTTCACAATTCGTGTGGTGCTCAAACCTCCCTCCTCATCACTCTCCCCCCTTCTCATCACCTTTTCCTACGCGCTCTCGATCTCAAACGAATCAGTATTCCTAGGTCGTCCTAAGAAGTACTAGCAGCATCTCGCCGTACACACCCCGGACTTGCCCTATTACAACTCCCTATTCGCGACAGACCTACCTATTCTCGCATAATAAGCCTGAGCAGAGCTCGTCTGTCTCGCAATCACCGCAATGGCCGACTCCAACGCCACCGCGGCCCCTGCTCTCAGCACGCCCATTGAGAGCCACAAGTTCGATGAGAAGGAACGCCCCCTCGATGCCCCCGCCAACCCCAAGGCCGAGGTCGACGAGGAGGATGATGAGGACATTGACGCCCTGATCGAAGACCTCGAGTCTCAGGATGGTCACATTGACGAGGAGGAAGAGGGTACGTTTTCCGCTTCCTTGGTTCGCCTGACCGCGAGCCGTTGCAACACTAGTTGCCGCTTGCCTAGCCGTCGAATCACCCTCCTGTCGATGTAGATTACTGACAACTTCATTACAGAGGATGGAACCCCTGGCATGGGCCGCGTCGTACCCGAAGAGCAGCTTCAGACCGACACCCGTCTTGGTTTAACCGAGCAGGAGGTCCTCAACCGTCGCCGCAAGTGGGGCCGCAATGAGATGGCCGAGCAGAAGGAGAATCTGATCCTCAAGTTCTTTATGTTCTTCGTTGGTCCTATCCAGTTCGTCATGGAGGCTGCTGCCGTCCTCGCCGCTGGTCTCGAGGATTGGGTTGATTTCGGTGTCATTTGCGGTCTCTTGCTGCTCAACGCTGTTGTTGGTTTCGTCCAGGAATTCCAGGCTGGATCTGTAAGTCAACACCGACCCACTTCCCTGGCACGCGTTGCCAAGGGTTCCCCCGAAACCACATTGCTGACCGTCCCCACTCTAGATTGTTGCCGAACTCAAGAAGACTCTAGCTCTCAAGGCTGTCGTCCTCCGTGATGGCACCTTGAAGGAGATTGAGGCCCCCGAGGTCGTCCCCGGTGATATTCTTCAGGTTGAGGAGGGTACCATCATCCCCGCCGATGGTCGCATCGTCACCGAAGATGCTTTCCTCCAGGTTGACCAGTCCGCTATCACTGGTGAGTCCTTGGCCGTCGACAAGCACCGCGACGACAACTGCTACGCCTCTTCCGCTGTCAAGCGTGGCGAGGCTTTCGTTATCGTTACCGCCACTGGTGACAACACCTTCGTCGGTCGCGCTGCCGCTCTTGTCAATGCTGCTTCCGCCGGTTCTGGTCACTTCACCGAGGTCCTGAACGGCATTGGTACCATTCTCTTGGTCCTTGTCATCTTCACCCTGCTCATTGTCTGGGTTTCGTCCTTCTACCGCTCCAAGGGCATTGTCGACATCCTGCGCTTTACCCTCGCCATCACCATTATCGGTGTTCCCGTCGGTCTTCCTGCCGTCGTCACCACCACCATGGCCGTCGGTGCTGCCTACCTCGCCAAGAAGAAGGCCATTGTCCAGAAGCTTTCCGCCATTGAGTCCCTTGCTGGTGTCGAGATTCTTTGCTCAGACAAGACCGGTACCCTCACCAAGAACAAGCTCTCTCTCGCCGAGCCTTACACCGTTGCCGGTGTCGACCCTGAGGACCTCATGCTCACTGCCTGCTTGGCTGCTTCCCGCAAGAAGAAGGGTATGGACGCCATCGACAAGGCTTTCTTGAAGTCGCTCCGCTACTACCCCCGCGCCAAGTCTGTCTTGTCCAAGTACAAGGTCCTCGAGTTCTTCCCCTTCGACCCCGTCTCAAAGAAGGTCACTGCCCTCGTCGAGTCTCCCGCTGGTGAGCGCATTACTTGCGTCAAGGGTGCTCCCCTCTTCGTCCTCAAGACTGTCGAGCAGGATCACGAGATCCCCGAGGAGATCGACCAGGCCTACAAGAACAAGGTTGCTGAGTTCGCCACCCGTGGCTTCCGCTCCCTCGGTGTTGCTCGCAAGCGTGGCGACCACGGCGCTTGGGAGATTCTCGGAATCATGCCCTGCTCTGACCCCCCTCGTCACGACACTGCTCGCACCGTCAATGAGGCGAAGTCTCTCGGTCTGTCTATCAAGATGCTGACTGGTGACGCCGTCGGCATCGCCCGTGAGACTTCTCGCCAGCTCGGTCTCGGTACCAACATTTATAACGCTGAGCGTCTTGGTCTTGGTGGCGGCGGTGACATGCCCGGTTCCGAGGTGTACGACTTTGTCGAGGCTGCCGATGGTTTCGCCGAAGTTTTCCCCCAGCACAAGTACAACGTTGTCGAGATTCTCCAGCAGCGTGGCTACCTCGTTGCCATGACTGGTGACGGTGTCAACGATGCCCCCTCTCTAAAGAAGGCCGACACCGGTATCGCTGTTGAGGGTGCCTCTGACGCTGCTCGCTCCGCCGCCGACATTGTCTTCCTCGCCCCTGGTCTTGGTGCCATCATCGACGCCCTCAAGACTTCGCGTCAGATTTTCCACCGCATGTACGCTTACGTCGTCTACCGTATCGCTCTGTCTATCCACTTGGAGATCTTCCTCGGTCTGTGGATCGCCATTCTCGACACCTCGCTGAACATTGAGCTTGTCGTGTTCATTGCCATTTTCGCCGATATTGCTACGCTGGCTATTGCTTACGACAACGCCCCCTTCTCCAAGAGCCCCGTCAAGTGGAACCTGCCCAAGCTTTGGGGTATGTCCGTTCTCCTCGGTATCGTCCTCGCCGTCGGTACCTGGATCACTGTTACGACCATGTACGCCCACGGCGGCCCCGACGGCGGTATCGTCCAGAACTACGGTAACCTCGATGAGGTTGTCTTCCTCCAGATCTCCCTCACCGAGAACTGGCTCATTTTTATCACCCGTGCCAATGGTCCCTTCTGGTCTTCCCTCCCCTCGTGGCAGTTGGCTGGAGCCATTTTGGTTGTCGACATTCTCGCCACCTGCTTCACCATCTGGGGATGGTTCGAGGACAGCCCTACGAACATTGTCGCTGTCGTTCGTATCTGGATCTTCTCCTTCGGCGTCTTCTGCGTCTGCGCCGGTGTCTACTACCTCCTCCAGGACAGTGCTGGCTTCGATAATCTCATGCATGGCAAGTCGCCCAAGGGCAGCCAAAAGCAGCGCTCGCTCGAGGACTTTGGTAAGTTTAAACCCTTCCCCCCCACACAACGTGGTTCTTTGCAGACTGTTGGCTAACTGTTCTATCAGTCGTCTCTATGCAGCGTGTTTCTACCCAGCATGAGAAGTCGGTATAAAGAGGGATGTCTGGGCAGAGTCGGGCTTGACCGTTTCGTGACATGCGCCACGGTCTTGCTCCGTTGACTCCGCAGGATCTTCTACTCGGGCCTGATTGACTCTTGGCCCCTAATGAGACCGGAGGAGATGCCGACTTGCCGCGACATTCATCTTTGTCTATGTTCAAAATTGTACGATGTAAACATCGGTAATTATTGCAATTGAGTCGGGAGAGGGAGAGAATACCCTAG
Source organism: Colletotrichum tanaceti (assembly GCA_005350895.1). Classification (NCBI taxonomy): domain Eukaryota; kingdom Fungi; phylum Ascomycota; class Sordariomycetes; order Glomerellales; family Glomerellaceae; genus Colletotrichum; species Colletotrichum tanaceti. The sequence goes on from PJEX01000057.1 coordinate 49,832, forward strand.
TGCGTGCTATAGACCTAATACAAATTCGTAAAATAAGTAAACCAACTCGGAAACGTGATAATGTGTCAAGATGTCTGAATTTTATATGCAGTTAGCGTTGACAATTCGAAGGGTTCTGCTGCCAAACAGGACCGCTCTAGAGCAAGGGTAATCAATGTACACGCGCACACCAACTACCTAACTAGCATGGTTGGACAGGGTTGGCTCTCGGTCTTTCTCTCCAATCGCGCCTGGCTAGAAAGAAGTACTCATCACGAAATCTACCTAGCATTCATGACTGATGATTTGATATGTGTTATATCGTCACGTGATTTGATTTATTGAGGAACAACTACGTCCTTGGATGTGTCCAGCTCCTCGTGTCTTCTCAAATCCATGGGGCGGTCGAGCAGAGGCACAACATAAGGGTCAAAGGTTTTCCAGTAGGGATTCTCGAGATGGTACTTTTGGCTCTGATTGGAATCATGGATTAGCCAGCCTGTCCACGGCGTACACATGCGCCGGGGTGTAGAAGAGCGTCGAGGTCATGTGTGTGTGTGTGCTGTGTGGTGGGCATGTGATACGTGATGTTTGATGTGACCAGCAACTTACAAACTCGGTCTCGAAGCGCTCGACGATGGTGAAGGACCGGGGATCGTGGACGTCCTGCATGACGAACCAGCTGACGGTCTCGCGATCCTGGGAGTAGATGCGCGAGGCCTCGATAAGCTTGGCCTTGAGGCGGTCGACCGAGTCCGGGTGGTCGTTTGCGTGAAGGTGGACGGTGATTGTGTAGACCATTGTCGCGCGGGTGGCTGTTTTATCTACGATGGGACTGGGACCGGTTTCGAATGACGTTTTGTCGTGGGAGGCATGTGTATGTGTGTGTGTGTGTGTGTGTGTGTAGAAAAGATGATGTCTGGAGGGGGGAGCTTCTAGGCACCTGGCTGCTAGCTGATAGCTATCAGAAATGGATGAGGGGTGGAGGGGTAAGGTAGTTTTTCACATGGAGGAGCCAAGTGGAGGTTGTTGGACGGGGAGTTGAGAGTGGGGAGACAAGTGAGGACAAGTGAGGGGTGAGTGACTATGGTGTCACTCGGGTGTGAGACTTTTATTAGTTCAGAAGGCGTTGAAGTGGGAACGTGCGGGACACCATGGATAATCTGGAGCTGCTTGGCTAACCCGAGTCTTGGTTCGATGTCTAGGTAGTCAGTCGGCTTCGAGGTCTGGGGTTCACGAACACACTCTCCGCCCCGCCGGAGTACGTCCGGCGGGCAACGGGCACACACCCCATCATTTATTCCGCCCTTCTCGAAGACGCCTGGCCGCGAGACGGCGTGGTCTTGCAATAGTCGTCGAAGAGAAAGAGGCCAAGCTCCCTGTTAGAGGAGGGACTGCCAACCTGTACTCCGTAGCGGCTCAGCCGTTACAGTCGCCGCATGTGGCGTTTGGATGACGGTGCCACTAATATAACCACTAAAACGTGACTGGCTCGTTGCTCAATACCGCCCTGGCGCGGCCGACAGTTCCAGCGAGTGTTACCCCAGGGCATGATGCACCTCCTTTTTCTGCTCGTCTCGCTTCGCTGCGTTGAGGGTATCTCCGCCTTATCCACGAGGGAATGCGCCAAAGCCGGCCCCGGCATTGACAGCCGCCACTTCACCGCGCTGCGACCCATTCTTTTTTCTTCCTTCTTCGGCCACGGCGCCCCCGCTCGCACAACCTGCTGCCGTCCATCTTTTTTCCCTCCCTTCCTCATCCCCGTCACGCCCTTCTTTGCCTGCCCGTGTATTGCAACACCAGCGCCACCGACGCTACTGCATCCTTGCCGGCCCTCCCTCTCACGGAGATACCACCAACCGCAGTGTCCCTTTTTCCAAGCACGAAGTCGACGTCGCTCTGGTGGTTCCATGCAGACCCGACCGTGTCGACCTTCCAACGCTATCCCATCACCAATACTAGCCCGCTCACAGTATCATTTGATAAGCCACTGGACTGTGCCGACCCTGTCTGGATCTCGGATTCAGTCAAGCAAGCTGCATAGTGTGGACATTTCTTCTCCATCTACCTATTTCCCATTGGGACAATTTATCCTCAACCTCTCAAATCTCGTTGGTTCACGAGCCTCCAGCCCACGGGGGAACACCCTCTGCGCTCTGGGAACGGCACCTCCAATTAGGACCTCTTCGGACCCGAGGCGTCGCCGGACTGGACACCGAACGCCATGGCATCCCAGCAGCGGATGCAAATCCCCGGGTATTACTACGGTACTATTCACACCCCCCGTCGGTCTTTACTCACAGTGACAATTCACCACCTATCCACTTACGACTGCTTGCCTTACACCAGCTAATTCGGAAGACGTCTAGATGAGGAAAAGGGCAAGTATTTCAAAATTGAAAAGAATACTTCGGCACCCCAGGGTGCCGCCTGGTCCGCGGCCAATGTCAAGCGCCGCAAGATCCAGCACCGTGAGGCCGAGGCCGTTGCCGCGCGCCGTGAGCGCCTGAAGCGCCACATCACCCGCTCAGCCGTCCTCCAGCATCCGCTCCTCGGCGGTGTTCTCGACGTCGAACATGGACTTCAGCGCGAGCGGCGGATACGCGCTCACGCGGGCGTGCCTGCGGAGGACGTCCCCGCAGTCGCTTGGGCGAAGGGGCTTGTGGACAAGGGCGAGGTGCCGTTCGTGCCCAGCTTCGTGAGGCAGAGTTTTCCCAACATTCCGTGCTTCTATGTTGGCGGGGATGATGTCAAAACGGGACTCGGGGTTGCGTACGCGAGTGAGTTAAGACCCCATCTTGGAAGGGGTCCGGGACTATGCTCATGTTGATAGCTTTGGATGAGGAGACGTTGATAGGATCATACATTCCCACCGATGAGAACGAGAGGTGAGCATCAAGGGCCACCCGAGGTTCAACATCTGCTTACACAGCCAGGATATCCTTCAGCACCGACGCCTCAAGCCGCCCGGAGCGCCGTCTTTCGCATCGACACGAGATGATCGGTTGTCCCCAGATCTCATCTATCAACTACCATTCGCACTCGCACCGTATAATCGTCACCTCCCGTGAACCAAGCAACACGTGTGACATCTACCTCTTCTCCCCTCCCAAGTCCGCCTCGAACGACGACCGGCCTCTCTGGCTGCTCGACAGAGGTATGTACACCCTCCTTTCTCCCTTCTCCGCCCCCCTATTTTAACAAAATCCCAAATCAGCGAACCATCTCCGCCACACCTCCTTCAACACAGGCCGCCGCGAAGGCGTTGTGAACCAAACAACACCGGCGCCGCCCTCCTCTTCCTCCTTGACCTGCGTCATCGGCACCTCCTACGGCCTCCTCAAGCTCACGTCGGACGAACGAATCTACTGGCTTGGCCCGGCCCATCCGCGCCCGGGCCCTGCCGAGGGCGATTTCTTCGACCAGTCCTTCCTCCCCTCCAACCCCAACGTCCTCCTAGCCGGAGGGCGCAACCGCGACGTGCGGATGATCGACATGCGCGTCAAGTGGTCCGAATGGGATAATATCCCCGTCGGGCCCGTGGCGCGCTTAAGAGCCGTGAACCCGCATCAGTTCCTCGCCGCGGGGCCGCGTTCGCGGATGGCGCTGTACGACATCCGCTACCGGCAGCGGAAGCCGAATGGCGCGAAGCCGGTGGTGGAGTTCGCCGGGTACCGGAACGAGGCGCACATGCACATCGGCTGGGACGTCGACGTCGACTCGGGTGTCGTGGCGGCGGCGCACGATGACGGGCGCGTGGGCGTCTACTCGCTGCTCTCCGGGCGGAGGCTGGCGTGTCCCGCGGTCGACGCCGTCGCGGCGAGAACACCGGTGCGGAGCCTGCAATTCCAGACGATGCCGGGGCGGAGGCATCCGAGCCTGTTCGTGGGCGTGGGGCCGAACCTGAAGATGTTCTCGATTGGAGCGCTCGGGGAGGATGACGAATGTTAAGTGTTGAAGGGGGTGGGGGTGAAGGGGATAGATATCCCCGCGCCGGTCGACTATCTATCTCGTCACCCGGCGGCGGCATCTGGAAGTGGGAAAGCAGGAATGGCCATACAGAGCTTCATTGAGATGATGTAGGGGCGCGTGCCTCCCAAGTGGCCCGTTTCACCCAGTGTGGTTCTGCGCTAGGCACGTGGCTAGTACGCGTCCGCGTCCCAGCAGGAATTTGACGGTTGGCAAGTCGGCCGAGCAGACCATGCTCGAGCTACCGTGGTGGTCCCCAAACAATCAAGAGGTCGGAAGGAGGGCGAGGCTGCCGGACTCTGGAGGTCTTGTGCGGCTGCTCATACCCAGTTTTGAGAGACCTGCTCGTTTGTAGCGTTGTCTCTTGATTTCTCGGTTTTCATCAGTGACGGAAACCGCTGGTCGCATCGACTTGCGCTGCTGCTCGTCCGTCCGTCGTCCCGCGTCCTTCTATGTCTCTCTGACAGTTATCGGAGGACAGCCCCCCCCCCCCCCGGGCTTTGGTTGTACATATACGCTTCCGTCTCATCGACTATCGGCGGTTCGTCTTCACTTAGTTCGTCTGCCGTTCATATCTGACCAAGTTCGGGGGCCAAGCCCAGTATGAGAACCAGACTCAAGTCAACACTCGTCCCCAATCATCAACATAGTCATTCCACAGCAACTATAGGCATTAAAATAAAGCAATGGGACAGTCCCTTTCCTAGAGAGGGAAACAGCCACACCCACCCGACCACACACACACAACAAAAAAGAATTACACATATGTAGCCGCTTTTGTGCGTCTAGTAAACCCTACGCCAACAGAGGTTCCGTCCGGGCCTCTGTCCCGCACCGTCATTTCCATTACCGACGGGTCTGGGGCCTAATCGCCTGATATTGTTTCCTCGAAAGGACCAGCAAACGCCATACAGTATGATAGTGGTACCTGAGCCCTCCTCCACCCAATCGCTCAACTCAACCAAAACCTCCAACGCCGCCAACTGATCGAACATCGCCCATCAGCCCCTCGATATATGATAAAGAAAGGAGAAGTATGGTTCGTCTCGTTTTCGACAAACGCCAAACGCCTTCTTATTAAACCAGAACCCCTCGGGCCCCCTCCTTCGAGTGTTTGTCTCTCCTTCAGAGTCAGGTTACATCTTCAAGTTGTACGTGCCCGCGAGCTTTGGGAATGTTTGATTGAAGTCCTGGCCGAGCGTCCAGTTTTCCAGCCTCCGAAGATGTCGCTCGAACACCGGGTTGATCAGCACCTCGTCCGAATCCGGCACCTGCAGCAGAGTATCCGTCTCCTCGTAGGGCCAGTTCAGGCTCAAAGTCGTCGTGAACGGCACAAAAAAGTTGTCAAACAGGTATTCACGCGGGTTGTAGTCCCGGCAGAGCTTCTCGCGCATGGCCGGGAAGGGCACGTGGTCTACCCAGGCCGGGTGCTCGGTGAACAGCTGGGAGGGCCGGGGGCGGGTCCACTCAGGGAGACGGTCGTAGTTGGCCTGGGTCGGGGAGATCTGCCAGCGCATGATGAGAAACATGATATACAGGACGGCGACGCGCTGGGGCAGGGCCGAGAGGTCTGGGAAGGTGGCAAGGATATCGGTGAAGACCTTGGACAGCGGGTGCGAGTACTTGTTGTTGGCGGGGTTGAGCAGCGAGAGAACCGAGGGGTACCGCGGGCCGATGATCTCTTGCGTCGAGAGACCGTCGGCCGCGCGTTGGCGGCGCTCGTGGAGGAAGTCAAGGAGAAGGCTGTCGAGGGGGCAAGTCGGCCCGCAGTTCTTGATTTCTGCCGAGTAGCTTGCCAAGGCCCTCGGCTCGGGAGGTACAGACGACGGATAGTCCACCTGTGACCGTGGGGTGTGGACAGTTGGTCCGCTCAGGGACGGGCTTCGACTGTGTTGAACGGAGCCAACGCCTGTCCAGTCATGCTTCATGGGGACATGGTGATAATTGGGGGAATCCTGGGCGCCATTGATACCGCTTTGGATCTTGCCAATGTGAGCATTTTGGTCGAGGAGGAAGTCTAGGCCAAGCTTCTCCGGACCGAGGTCGAGCCCGTGACGAAGATCTTGCCGCTGCTGATTCAGCATCTTGCTCGCGGCGAACATGTGGTTCGGGGAGGACAAGTCCGGGGCACCGCTTCCCGGCGTCGCCTGCCAGCCGGCGGTGGGATCGATGGAGGCTGGCGAGGCGGCACTGTTGGGTGTGGACGCATTGTTAGCGCAGACGCCGCCACCGCCGTTGGGCTGGTGGTGGACCTGCGAGTAGCTTCCGTTAGGGGAAGGGAAGACGGGATGGGATTCTACTGGAGTTGTAGGTCGGTTAGGAGGGTACCGAGCTGACGGGTTGGCGAAGGGTGACGACTCACGTTGAGCTGGCGGGGAGGAAGAAATAAGCGGTTGAATGGAGGCGATAAAGGTCGCCAAGCGGCGTTTCAAGTCGGCATTCTCAGCCTCAACGGCCTCTTTGGCCCTCTGGACGGCTTGCAGGTCCTGATAGGGCTGCTGTGAGGTCAATTCTTGGATGCGGCGCTCAAGGGTCTCGATCTGATTCTTGGTGCGCTCCCGAATGGCTCGCTGAGCTTCCCTGTCTGATCATGAGGCATTGTCACGTTGATTAGCCGCGGTATGTCGTCATCGGGTGCAAAGAAGCAGTCAACAAAGGTAAAGTGGGCAGCGTACGGAGACGATCAACCCCCCTTGACGAGAGGGATATGTACCAGGGTGATGTGGTGATGTCGGGTACTCGTAAATTACAGTAGAAGCGCGTAACAGAGGAGACATGATGCAGTAAGAAGTGCTAGGTGAGGCTCGAGCAGGCAAAGGGCAGTTTATTTAAGCTCACCGTTTGCGCGCTTCTTGGCCAGCTGCTCGGGAGTCAGGTTGGCAACGCCCCTGGAGCCGGGACCGGCGCGACGTTTCTTGTTTGTGTCATCAGGTGGTTGAGAAGTAGGCGAGGCGGAGCCGGCGGCGCCGGCGCCGGCCGGAGTGTGGGAGTCGGTACTGCCGGAGCCTGGAGGGCTGAGTTGCTGATGGGGAGCACTACGCTTCTTATTGTGATTTAGGCTGGGGGTCATCGATGAAGCGATGGAGCCGGCGGGACTGGGATGATCGACGGCATTGGAGGCCATGAGAAGTTGGAAGGGCGGCCAAGATGGTGGGGGAACGGCGGACGATAGGTCGGGATCGGCGTCACCTCCGAGTTCGCCCAGTCCAGGTCAGGTCGAGCACCGGTCGGTCAGATAGCCGGGTGCTGCCCGTGATGGAGCGGGAGCGGCCGAGAGGCATAGGCCTGCCACTATCTGGCCCAGGTCCGTAATGTGGATCAACCGGGAACCGAACAGGGTGACGACAGGGCAGAGGTGATGGTTGAGCGTCTTGCCGCGTTTCTCTCTTGATTTTTTTTGCGGCCCCCTTATTCCCTTGTTGGAGGGGTTGTTTCCCCTCGAAAGTTCCTGCCTAGAGTCCCGTACACGTGTAGAATGTTTGCTTCTTGTTTCCTGTACTGCTGGAACAAGGGTTCAACGGCGCAGCGCAGCGTAGCGGAGCCGTGGGTAGAGGCCCCGAAAGAAACAAACAGCAAATTGCGCGTGGTACGATGGAGGGGATTGGTGTAATTTTTTTTCGGGGATCGGGTTGGCTTGGAAGGACGGGAACAGGCGAATAGGACGGGATAATGAATCATTCAGAGACTGGTCGATGGCCTCGGAAGGCCAAGATCCCGAGTCATGAGTGGCCTCGGCTCGGTGGAGTGTGCAGGATGTGTGCTAGCCTTGGGCATCTTGCGAGAAACAAGGAGGGCCAGCGAGTCTCTGGATTGGATGTATGTTGCGCAGCCCCTAAACAAGGATACGGAGAATGGCCGGATGCAGCAGAGAGATTCAGCGAGGTTCAGTTTTGTCTGGGATTCCGGCAACAAACAACAAAGTTGCGCCCGTCGAAATGAGGAGACGGGGGAAAACTTAAAAAAAAAACATGGTTTGGAGGCGGGACTCGGAAACAAAGTTTGCATCGCCCAAAGACGACGAGACTCTGAGGCGTAGTTGCCGGTCGGCGATTCCAAAGTGATCCATAGGCCAGGACTGCACTGCACTCACTGCATGGCTTGTCCCGAACGTCGGACTCTGCAGTAATATTATTGCATACCCACTTACATACAGCGCCACTGGTGGCTTGTAGCAAGTAGGTACTTTTTTAGCCACAGGGTTTCACATGTCGGTCACGACTGGACAAAGACGCCAGGACGCTTCGAGAACTAAGCATGTGTTCTAGACTCGTGGGAGGCGATGTCAATAGAGACACATCTGGCTCCTTTCGAGCCACCCTTGCTCCAGCCTCCTTGTGCCAGCAATGCGCGCAAAATCCGGGTATCCAGTGAAGAAAAAGAAGAAAAGGCTAGCTAGCATCGGTATCGTCAACATCGTCATGGCATGGAGCCATTAAACCTCTCCCACCAGAGAGAGACACAACACTCCCAAGTCTAATTCTTCATCGCCTCGACGAAAAGCTCTCGCATACCCTTGAGCAGCACTGCCAGCTCTCTCGTCTCGTTAAGCTGGTCCAGCACCCGCTCCACCCGCTCGCGCTCCAGCTTGGGTCGGCAGTGCCGAATGTCGTAGTCCCGGCTCGACGTGTTAAGCTCGAACCACGCTTCTCTCTCCCAGTCCTGGTCGTCGACGTATGTGTAGACAAATTTGAGCCGGTCGTCCTGCCCTGCGCCTTCGATCCGTAGTCCTAGGTTCTGCTGCCAGAACTCGAGCTCGGGTACGTTGAACCGCGACTGTGCTTCGAGCTGCTTCATGTGTGCCCGCTGCGCCGCCAGCCTGGCGTCAATTTCTCGCTGTGTCTCCTCTATTTGCTTCTTGAGGGCGTCTCGTGTCGCAATGTGCTTGTCGCGTTCTTCTGATAGCTGCGCGATGGCTGCTTGCATTTCGCGGGTTTCCGCCTTTTCTTTGGCGACCGTCTGTTGGTGTGTACTGGTCTTGAGATGAAGGATCTCAATATCCTTCTTCTTCATACGTTGGTCCTCTGCAGCACGTCAGCGTTAGGCCCCCCATCAGTTGCGCCTGACACACCTTGAAGTTCTGCCACGTTCATGCGGAACTGATTTCTCTCCTCCAGCACGCGCTTTCTGCCTTGCTCGATAAATGTGTCGAATTTCGAAGTAAATTTAGTCATACGATCGCGGAGCTCTTCGAAGCCAAAGTTCGCATTTGGCAGCGTCTCTGCGACGGACGGAGTCGCCGCCAAGGACTGGCGGTTGAGGCTGGCCGACAGCGACGATTCTCGGAATGCGGATGACATGGTGGGAGGTTTTCGATGGGATGATACTGTTGAATGCAAACGGTTTGCAATCCGCAAGTGAGGGGCAACAAGACTGGTGATAGTGGGATGAAATGGTTAAGATTGGAATTTGGTGTTTATGCTACGCGTTGCTATGTCAACAATCACCAGGTAGGTAGGAGAGGACAGCCTCAACACTGGGCTTGTGCTGGCACTGGCAGACACTGGCGGTAGGGCAGGTGCGCGCGCTGACTAAGATTTGGGCACCTGGGGAAGGAAATCCTGCTCTATCATTCTCCACGTGACACTACCAGAAGTTGTGTACGCGTTCCAGCAATGCGCCCATCTTGTTCGTCTCCTTTCCTCGGCTTCAATCATCTGGTCATGTCATAACTCGAAAATGCGGGCTTGATTTCAATGCTCTCTCAGGATAAGACGCACACTTTATCTCCTAAAGTCAAGACAAACGCGCTGCGTTCAAACTCTTCTTATGGTCATCCCTTGCGAAAGCGGCGATGGTAAACAGCAGCCACCGTAGTCCAACATTTGAACGATTGTTCTTCCTGCCAACTGTCACGAGTGATTTGCAGGGTTTTTTCTTTTTACTCCATTTGGAAGTATGTTTAAAAGACCAGTCTTGGTGCAACAAGTATACCAGATCGGCCGGTGCAGCAACTTCTTCAATCAAGCCTCGCATTTCTTATTTGCGTGAAGATGTGCTACGCCGGAGGCACTTGGCCGCAGTTACCTGACAGAATTCTCTGGTCTAAAGAAAGGAAAGGGGACGCTTTTTGAAATCTGAGAAGCATTCCCAACTAGGATGTCAAAATCCTCCTACGGCATGGCTAATATGAGTGTCCAAGTTCAGCCGGTGGGAATCATGGGAAGGCGCTGTGAACTGGTTCTTCTTCTCTGTCTCTGACTGTGAGCATTATCAGCAGCAACACTGGCACAAGCTGCCGCCGATATATACGACTACACCGTCATCGGCGGCGATTTAGACGACAGACCAGTCCACGTAAATATCGCAAGAGTCAACCACTCGGTTGTCAATCTCAAGGAGGAAGATACCAGCGTAGCCAGTGACAGAGGTAAGTACCCTCTTACCGGCTGACAGTAACTAGAAGTGTTTGTCGAACCGATCAATCACCTCGCATGGGCACAAGTATCAACTCGTCTGATGAAGGAAGGCAACGCTGACATGGACGTAGTGCCAGCAACATACGCCAAGTCTACCACTCCCAGTCTCAGTCTCACTCTCTCACTCTCTCACTGAGCTCTCAGTACCTACAAACTGAGAAGAACAACTGTCTGCCAGCAGGCACGCCCGCTTGTGATTTCAGCGGCCGGTTTGATACCAAAATGGATAGGGCCATCAGCGTCACTCGTGGTTTAACCGGTGTTTCCACCACCATAGCCAGCAATCTAGACTAGAGTCTCGAAATCCCCAGAACTCGTCGGTCATAGCCCCGATAAGCTCCATCCCGACACCGGTTACCTACCCTCGAGACTCATTATCCTGCGTGAGCCCCGTTTCTGAATATTTTGCCTAGTGGGGCATGCTCTGGGCCAGGGATTGACGAGAGCTGGACTAAGACCTATACTTTTGGGTATCGTCTAACTATCACTTATTCTATTGGCGGAAACGTGGCTATGAATGCTGTAGTGAGCTCCCATTTCCAGGTTCGAGGGAATGACGGGCTTCGGGTTGTGGACGCAAGCATCTTCGTCGGAATCACAGTGTATCTCCTGTTGCTGCTGCGTCCATGGTTGGTCGGACGGCTAGGGATACTGCTCTGAGTTGTCACTGACTTCGAAACTCTTGCATATTGACACGCCGGATTATTGTCATTGACACACCCATAAAGGTCCGTATCCTTTCCATGAATGCATTTTTCTGGCTTCTGTTTACTCAGGGCAATAGTTTCATCTATGGATATCCTGAATCACAAGGTTTTGCTCTACAAACAAACCGTGTCTCTTCACTGCCACATTGCGCCCACAGTCTTTAATATCGTCCTCCAAACTGCATACAAGACCTCAAGGAGATACCGCAAAGCATCTCGCCAAGGCCGCAGCCTCTACAAATGAGTACACAGACTAGCATTATCTTTCAGGTCAACAGCCAAAGGCACTCAAAGCTGCTTGAACAATGACGAGGAAGACTAACTGTGACCCAGGGCGACCCAGGGCGACTCAGCAGCCCCGTGGCAAAGAGATGATTCACACTCGGGCACCTTTATCCGTATTTATCATAGACACATACATAGATTGAAGTGCTGCTTCTTCTCTTTCCACGAGACATTTCTGTTCACACCTTCAGGGAGTCACATATCCCAAACTGAGACAGTTGAATGTTGTTGCCACCACCCAACAAACAAAAGCCACATCAATGTAAGTCTCCAAACCGCTTATTTACCCTCAATTCTGAAAACTCTTCGACTATTGGTTCTTTGTAACTGGAAGAGGCAAACGCTGACCATTGTATGCGGGTAATAGACAAACTGCAACAATGGCCAACCCAACCATCGTTCTCGAGACTCATTTCTATTCCAACTCCCCCAATGGCCTGTCGCCGTGGGTCCGAAGCTTCCATTTACGCCTGTCCCCGACCGGATCAAAGGCCGACATCCTCAAGCTTGTTCGCGACTCCATGGTTCGCCTTGGCCGCGCCGACCCCATCGCCGAGGCGCAGATCACCCTTTACTGGACGCAGCATGGCCGGGTCGTCTCTATCCCGGGAACCAGCCCCTCCAACTCCATGGTCACGCTTCCCATATACCAGCCGCCTCAGTTCGTCCAATTCAACATCGGCTATCACGGGGTCATCCCCCAGCAGACGCAGTTGCCCATGAACCCTGAGTACCCGCTGGCTCTGACGTACTCGGGCGGTGTCAACCATCTTCACTCGTACGGCCCAAACCCTGCCATGATGCACCCGGCTATCATCCCCAGCCAGCAGACTTGGATGTTTGGAGGCAATCACAGCTATGTCAACGTACCTGTCTTCGGAACCGGCGGTGGCGGTATCAGTAGCCTGCCCATCGTCTCAGACGTGGTCAGAGAGATCCGTCTGGACGTCCTCGCAGAGGAGAGTCTTGCGGGGATGCTGGAGTGGGCTGCGGGCCCTGCAGGCCTCAAATTGATCGTTATAGTCGACGTTGACGGTAGGGACATTATCCCTTCCTCCGTTCCCGTTGCTCCGGCCTCTTCTACTGCTCCTGCCTCGTCTACTGCTACATCCTCGTCTACTGTTCCGGCCTCGCCTACTACTCCGGCTTCGCCCGCACCTGCTGCTCCTCCGGGACCGGCGGCTTGATTACCTTGCAAGAAAGGCATTACCATCGAGGACGAAGGATCGCTAGTATTAGACAAGAGAGTTAGATACTGGTAGATAAAATCCAGTCGACTGACAAATGCGCGACCTGCTATATAATTCCATCAAAAAACAAAACAAAAACCCTTCCAAACCTTGCTACTTCTAGGCTTCTTGCTGTGAGGAAAAGTACTACACAGAGAATCTATTGGGACCTCTGTAAAAGAAGTCCACCCGGTTAGAAAGCATTCCAGAACATCGCCCCCTTTCCATGTTGATTCTTAAAGTTAGGCGGCTGACTCGCCAAATCCAGACAACAGCCGAGGTGCCTGTGAATTCATTCCCCAGTTTACCTCTGATCTTTAGTCGGCCTCCAGAGGAAGGACCCATAGACTCACTCCCAAGGCACTGACTCGTCCATGCCCTTCGACTCCCGGTCCGATGTATGTGTCCTCATCACTTCCCACTGCAGCCTGGACATCTCCGACGTTATGCTTATGTAACACCAAAGACGCCCGGCTGCCTCTGTTCCTGTTTGAGCAGCTTGGCCGCGTCGTGTCACATCTCGCTGTCGAGGACAGGGAGATATGTGTACTCTGTATCCATGCTGCTGTCCGCAGCCCAGATCCCACTGGGTCTTGACACGGGGTACGGAGTATCCGTACAAGTCAATGATAGACCCCAAAGACTCAGTGTGCACACTGGAAAAGGTTCGTGTTCTTTGTAGTACCCGCTGAACAGGACTATCGTCGCCTCAGTGAGTGACCAGAGGAACCAATACGTTTTTACGGGCTGTCTGTCTTCCTCCGTGATTCAACATAGCATCGTGTTGTTTTCGTCGTAGAGGAATACGAAGTACACCAAGATGCCTTGGCGCAACTTCTTGGAGGATTATTCATGGGCAACCCCGGATTCGTGGTCAGGTACAAGCTCAGGCAGTGCCTCGGGCTGAGTGGTGGTTTTGAACGTCGTTGTTCCGAACAACCACGTCCTAACCCTGCCACTTTTGCGTTGTCTCCTCCTTAGAGGGCTCGTCTAGTCTCCATGAGCGAATCGCAAAGCCGTCAGGAGGAAAGCTGCTCCTCAAGGAGGAGCAACAGGTATCGTCCGAAACCGATGGGCTGAGAGACGATGATGGCTTATTCTTGCTTTTCCAGCGCTCGCTGGTAGAGTTGTCACTTGATGCTTTGATAGGAGATTGACCCAAAAAGGTGGCTTTAGCACGAACTCTTGTATATTGTTTGACTTGCACAGTGAATTAAAGCGGTATAAAGGTGGACAGTCTTTGCGGCTGGTATTACTAGGAGGTGACAACCCCTCGACCAGCCCAAGTCGAAGCCGAGTCTTTGACCTGGAGAAAGTGGACGCTTTCAGATAGATACATACATGCGAGTCCTTCTGGGCAGTTTTGAGTCGTAAAGGCAAAATCGAAGCCTCGACACCAACCACGAGGCCCTGACTGGCTGTGTTGGCAATCGGCTTTTTGTCATGAGATATAAGGCGTTAGTTGTTGCCCACAACTAACAGCGTCGTTTTGTTGTGACACTTTTTGTCCCTCCAGACCTCTTACATACTGTTTCTGGTCTGTCCTATTGTCCTATGGGAAAAGAGAAGGCCGTTACAGTATCATTCGCCCTTCGATCGAAACCTTGAGCCTTTCGTTTAATTCTAGCAACCAGCGATCTGTCATGCACTGGCTGGTCTAGTAATTGGCTACACAGAAAGCCACTTTGAAAGTAGTAGTGAGACTTGTGTTCCAAAGCACCTTATTGAAGCAGCTTTTGCTCCGGAAGTATCGATACAATGTTCCACCATATGCAGTTCAACTAAGTCCACGAAAGATGGCGACGGCAAGCTTACTTGGATGTGATTTTCGCTTACGACCAATCCCAAAGGTTGCACAAGTTCTCTTCTCAACTCCCAAATTAATAGTCGCGGTTTCTTACTGTGTCATCCGAGCACACAGTCTTCGAACCGTTTTCCCAGTGAAGTACAAGGTGATGCCCAGCAAGCAGAATGCTGCACTCACAGCTGCATATATGCCAAAGGTCATGACGGACCCAATATTGGCAATGTACTGCGTAGTGTGCTTGCTGATTCCATACCCAACGAGTCCCCTTGTGACAGGGAGTGCGACGAGAATAGCGCCCGCAAAGCTGGGGTGGCTGTCGATCAGGTAGGTCATCCCAACTGTGTTGGCACCCAGCAGCACGATCAGATACCCGTCAACGATGCAGACGATGGCCATCCAGTGGAACTTCTCTGGGTTCTCGAGAACGTATCCGTACAGAACCGTTAAAATCAGCGCTATTGTCATGGGTATAACCCAAGCGACGAGCCGCTGTTCAGGCTCGTGAACGCCGTGATTGCGCCGGGCGGAGCAACGGATGATGTAGTCGCTCAGCCAGCCAACGAGCGGCACACATAGGATGGCGACAAAGACCTGACCGAGCTGGATGAGGGAGACGGATGTGTTGGCCCAGTTGTATGGCGGCTTTACCAGAACTTCTGCGTATGTCATTTGGATGGAGACGTCGATGCCTTGAAAAAGGCCGTTGTTGACAGCCACCCACAGGACGTGGGGGAAAAGGAAGACTTGTCCGATCTGCTTCAGGCAGAGCCAGCATCGTGAAAATGACGGTTTGTGCACAAATATCTGCAAATTGGATCCGAAGGTTCGTTTTTGGTAGCGTCCCGAACCGGCCGTCAATCCTTCTTCGCCTATCTTTGTGAACTCCGGACCAGGAGACTGTCCTCTGATATCGACGGACGTCACAACACGATTCATATTAGCCGGTAATATTTTGCCTATGTCACTGGGGTAGATTCCCATAAACGATTCGATGGGTCGGTCGTAACCTGTCTCGGGGACAAAGAGGAAGGTCAGAATCATAGCCGCGCCTGAAAGACCGGCGAACATCCAATACCAAGACCTCCACCCGAGCGCGTCGGACATGTACGAAGATGCGATGACAAGACTAGAGTTGATGAGAACCTCGGCAGATGAATAGATTTGAAAGACGCGGGCCCGTTGGTGGAGGAAGTAGACATCCTAAAGTGTAACGAGTCAGAAATCTTTCGTTGCAGATGTATGTACGAACGCCTTTACCTGTATGATGAGTAGAGCCAAGGCCTGGCACTGGGCCGCAGCGAATCCAGCAACCATGCGGCCTCCCAGGTGCCAGTAGTAGTTGCGGTTCGTGGCACAGAGAACGGCCGACATGAAGAGAAGCACGGTGGACGCCAGCATAACAGGACGTCGACCGACGGCCACGGCGATCGGCATCGATACAAGGTTACCGATGCCGAGAATGAGGTTGGGAACCGTAAAGAGATTTGAAATCTGATCGGGTGTGACTCCCTCACGTTGGTAGTCGGGCATCATGTAGACGATCAGAGCGGACAGCGCCGTCAGGAGACATAGACCTGATATCGCGTCTAGATAGTTTCTACGTAAGCCTACGTGCTACAGCTTCGGGTACTTAGGCATCACAAAACTTACATAGAACGATAATACCCACAATGAGTTGCTTGTGCCATGTTGGAAGATTGAGAGGGTCTACGATATCTGTGAGCCGAAACGTACGCACATGTCGAGAGACAACTTTTCATTCCTCTCAGGTCTCGACAGGCCAAGTTGTCACATACCTCTTGGGTCATCACTTGGGGTAGGAATGAGAACGACTTCGCCCTCTGCAATCAGCTTAGTTGTCCCGTCAAAGTGCTTGGGACGCATCCTTTCGTTCTGACTCGGTGTAACAGCCACGTCCTCGCCAACGAAACTGGTCGTGCGATGCTTCTCAAAGACTCTCACTGGCTCAGAGAGGTCTAGCGTCTTCCATGGACCCTCCATCTTCGGCGAGAGCCGAAGAGAAACAGGTCCAAAGCTTAGATAGAAATATATCTGATGTGTAACTCGTGGCTAAGCGAACGAGAAAAAAGGCCGGGTTAGCTGTCGTCCGCAATCAACGTGATGTTCGCGACGTCTTGTTATCGGTGTCACCGCGACGTCTTGCTATAGGTGTCACCGAATCTGTAGGCGGCGAAGCGTGCACGAGGCACGCGATATAGTGCGGCAGTGGAAATGGTGTCATCTATATATATTAACGGGAGGCGCTTAACTGCCGTAGTCTTGCTCGAGACATAGTCTGCCGGTTGGGTTTCCCATGTGAAGTCATAAGCGCACTGTTCACCAGTTACACCGGCATTGCGGCAAGATCAGACCACTTTCCAGGCTCGAGGTTAAAGTTTACGCACCACGTTGAGGACCGAAGGCCGGGACTCCCATGGATGGTAGCTCTTTCTTGGAAAGGCGAGACGATGACGGTATCTCCGGCCTGCTGGCTTCCATTTCCTCCCTTTGGCTTGACTTGGCGAATGAGAACAAGGAAGCCGCCTACGGGCACGAAATACGAGGTACTCATACCAGTAGTTCGCCAAGCCGTTGAGTTCTTTATATACAGTCTTTAGATTAACCTGTATAAATACCGCGCCCAACCCACCGATCAACGATTGTTCAAAGTCGACAATCAGCAAAGGCCGACTTATCAAGGTTCAGAAAATGCCCGATAACGAGCGGAACAAGGGGTATAGCCCGCAGAGTTTGGGGAAAGAGGCCGGCCAGAGTTTCGGGCGGTGCCCATCGGACGACGAACACTTGGAAGAAGTAACTTGTTTCCTGAAGCCAGAGAGCGACGGTGTAGAAGCAACCGCCAATGTCTGCACCAAGTCGAAGACATCTCAATTGGATGGGAGCGAGCCTTTCGATCCGATCCTGTGGTCGTCGAGGAAGAAGTGGACGCATGTGCTTGTGGTAACATTCATAACCTGCGTCACGTAAGTGCTATACCCACGTGTTTTACATGCTTTTGGATACACGCCGCAGTTGCCCGACTCGAGGCTAACAGATGTTTGCTTTGCTGCCAGGCCGCTGGCATCCGCAGTCTACACGCCCGCCTTGGATCAGGTGGTTATAGACTTCAACATCGAGGATAACCTTACGCTGGCGAATCTGACCGTCTCGGCCTACGTTCTCGGCTTCTCCGCCGGGCCGTTGCTGCTCGCTCCGTTGAGCGAGACTTTCGGCAAGAAACCGGTTTACCAGGCTTGCAACGTGATCCTGCTCCTATGCAACCTGGCCTGCATGGTCGCGCCGTCGGCCGAGTCGCTCATCTTCTTCCGCTTCCTGGCTGGATGCGCGGGGGCGAGCCCGATTACCCAGGGCATCGGGACAGCAACGGATGTCATGGCCAAGGAAAAACGCGCCCGTGCCATGTCGGTGATGGCGTTTGGAAGCGTCTGCAGCCCTTCGTTGGGATCGGCTCTTGGGGGCGTCATTGCCCAGGTCTGGGGATGGAGAAGTTGCTTTGGATTTCTGGTCCTCATGGTGAGCAGCCCTATTCTCCCTGCCGGTGTTGATTGTCCTGCACCGAATCATGCCGGTGGCCTTGACATGCCGCAAAAGTATACCATGTGGCATGCCCACCCACCCTTCAGTCCGGTCTAGTTCGTCCCAGGCGAACTCTCAAGCCGAACGAGCCACATGCTGACAAGAAGGACGTAGGGCTTGATTAGTACATTTCTGACCCACCATTTCATGTGCGAGACATATCTTCCCGTTCTTCGGCGAAAGCATGCCGTGTGGAGTGGCATCGGTGGTGTCGATTGCGAGATTGGTGATGGGAAGGCCGTGGATTTGAGGCAGCCCTTGGGCAGCTTGCTCTACAAGGCTGCGATTCGACCGTTCTCTCTAGCGTTTGAGCCAAGCATTCTGCCGGCTATTGTGGTAACGTCGTTCTTCTATGGCCTCCAGGTATGGCTGTACATCGACGTTCCGATGACATACAAGGCGGTGTATTCCTTCACCACGACCCAGTCGGGTTTGGCCTTCGCGGGAATGGGTGCAGGCATGTTCACTGGCCTGATCCTCTTTGGTTTCCTCGCCGACATCATTGCGAAGAGGCTAGCGCGGAACGGAGAAAGGCTGCCTAAACATCGCCTGCCGTTGCTCAGCGGAGCGGCGATGCTTGTCGTGATCGGTCTGATCATCTACAATGCGGCGGCTCGGCCCGAGGTATCCTATCTGTTGCCGTTGGTTGGTAATTTCTTGATCGGAAGTGGACTGTTTTCCGTAACAGTAAGTCGCCATCACTGTCCCGTTTGTGTGCGTTGTTGAGGCGCAAGCATCGGGAACCAGGAACCGGACCACGGGGAGAGTCGCCATATGCTGACATGAGTGCTGCTACAGATGGTATCTGCCGTATAAATTGCCGATCTATCGCCGAAACACGCTGTGTCATCGAGTGCTTCACTTGCTCTTCTTAGGTACCCTTCAGGCGCGCTGTTCCCCCTCATGGAGCATGCTTTCGAGTCAGCCACCAGCAACAGCAGCGCGAAATGGCTCATCACCGCAGCAGCGCTCACGACAGTGCCGCTTGTGCTCTGGTTGCAGTACAACTGCGAAAGATTCCGGGAGAGACTTCGCGATCTATCGTGAGCCATCTTCCTATTGTTCAAGAGCCTATGGCCTTGTCGCGATTCATAACAAGTTTGCAAGTTTAGGAGGACAACGAGGACACCCCTACGCATGCATACCACGAACATATCAAGACGGGAGCGAAAGCTCGACTCTCTATTTGACTGAATAAACAAAGACCAAGAAAGGTACATTTCACATAATTTAGAAAGTGTACAGATACTTGATTTAGAGTTAAACCATGTATGATAATGATGACCCTGTGGAAATGAACCATGTACAGACGAGATGAAGTTAAATAGCAGAATACATCAATGATTATGTAACTAAAAGGCCAAGTTAGTAGCGAGGCGATGTGTCTATCAGATTAGGTCACGTTGGTCTGTACCTTACCTAAGCCGTCTGGCTGTCAAGGAGGATTTTGTCTGCTCCATCCGGGCGGTGAACAGCCAATGGCATCAACATTCAATCGCATTGGACGTGGCGCCCGTAGAACTGGATAACGCTAATCCCAAATGAAACCGATTACATTGTCACGGGGTTCGTTCAACAGGCTGGGAAACAGGTTGACCAACGCTTTCCCCACGTGCCGCAGCCACCAAGAACCCGCGGGATGCTATCGAGGTAGCCTCAAGACTGTTTAAGCCTTTTTAAACGCATCGCGATATTCGCCGATAAGCAGTCGCCTGCGGCCCTCCGCCACCATACCGCCCCCGGCAGAACTCCGCAATCCCTCCTCTACCCACCAAGCAAGCGCTGCAAGCCTACAAGTCCTAGTTGACCTAGATCGGCCGTCGACAGGCTTAGGGGAGGGAGGGGGCTCCACCAACAACAGCAACCCCACTGTTGCTCAGACCGAGAGCTACGAGCTTGCGGACTACAATCACATCACTGCTCAGAAGACAACCGAAAATCGAGAGGCCCAACTCCAACAGAAAAGACTTTGGAAGAGACGGTGGCTCGAAGAGCAAGACGACATGAAGTTCTCCCACAGCATACAGTTCAATGCTGTTCCGGACTGGAGCAGTCATTACATTGCCTACAGCAATCTCAAGAAGCTGTGAGCTGTCGTCGCGTTTCCTGACGATGCCGCGAGCATCTAGATAACTAATACTGCTCTGTAGGATATACCAGCTCGAGAAGACCGTCCACCAAACATCGTCAGGAGACGCCGAAGCGAGGCCCCTTATCCGAAACGAAGACCCCGAAGAAGTTTTCAGCCGTGCGCTTGGCGTCGAGTTGGAGAAGATCTGCTCTTTTTATGTTTCCAAGGAGGGCGAGCTTCTCGACGAGGTCAACCAGCTGCTTGGAGACGTCGGAAACCATTCCTCTGAGGACGATGAAAATGATGGGGAGCCGAGACGGTCTTTTGGCAGCGCGACCCGTCCGGGGTTGTCGGTGCCCAACGGCAGACGGACCTCTGTATCGGTCGATGGCAATATCGAAGACAGCGACGATGACGACGACGACGATGAAACAACAGGACTGACGAAAAGTCGATCCAGCCTTGGTGGAGGTAGACGCAAGACAGTCCCGAACCTCGGACAGTCGACAACAGACATGACGGCATCGACCGAATTAACGCTGGGAAGGTCGTTGCGGCGGTACAGCACCGCGCAGGACGATTTGCCCGACCAGACATTTCTGTACTCCTCGGGTATCATGCTGAAGAAGCGGATCATCAGCCTTTATGTCTCGCTCTGCGAACTCAAGTCATATGTACAGCTGAACAGGACCGGTTTCAGGAAGGTCTTAAAGAAGTTCGACAAGATCTTGGACAAGGAATTGCGAGTCAAGTACATGAGCGCCAACATCGACTCTGCGTACCCCTTCAAGGTGGAGAACATCAAGACCATCGAAGAGAACATCTCCAAGATGGAAAAGGCTTATGCCGAGATTGTCACGAACGGTGACGAGGGACTTGCCAAACGCGATCTCCGTTCTCACCTCCGGGAGCATGTCGTCTGGGAACGCAACACTGTCTGGCGAGACATGATCGGAATGGAGCGCCGCGCGGAGGCTGCCAGCCTAGGAAGAACGCTTCTGGGTAGAGATGGCGCGACCGGTTTGAGGCGGCTTCAGGGTGACGATGAGCTTGCCCCAGTGACCAAGGAGGTCGTGACCCCCGTTGGCCGTTTCGTCGTGCCAACATGGGTCGCCAGCACACCGCTGCTTACCCTTCTGATCTCTGTTGTCGTCTTTTTCTTGCTCATTTTCCTGCCCATCATGGAGAAACCTGAGCAACAGAACTGTCTAGCTTTGCTGGTGTTTGTCAGCATCCTGTGGGCTACCGAGGTCAGTTTCCAAAGGCAGATCGAAGATACATAATGCTAACCCACACACAGGCCATCCCGTTGTTCGTCACGTCACTTATGATACCCTTTCTATGTGTTGTCTTGACTGTTGTCCGGTCCGACGACAAGCCTCACAGGAGACTTGACGCAAAGGCCACCACGGCCTACATCTTCTCGGCCATGTGGACGCCTGTCATTATGCTTCTGCTGGGCGGCTTCACGCTTGCGGCTGCCTTGTCCAAGTGCAAGATCGACAAGCGTCTTGCGACCTTTGTGCTTAGCAAAGCGGGCACCACTCCACGCACTGTTCTCATTGCCAACATGCTTGTCGCTGCTTTTGCCAGTATGCTGATTAGCAACGTCGCCGCCCCCGTACTTTGCTTCTCCATTATCGAGGTCAGTACCCGTCCAATGAGTCTCGGCCGCGCCACATGTTAACACTGACTCTAGCCAATGCTGCGAACGCTACCTTCCGAGTCCAACATGTCCAAGGCCGTCATCATGGGCATCGCGCTTGCCTCTAACATTGGCGGTATGCTGTCGCCCATTGCTTCGCCCCAGAATGTTGTCGCCATCGGCATTATGAAACCGGCGCCTACTTGGATCCAGTGGTTCTTTATTGTCATCCCCGTTGGCATCGTCTCGCTGCTCCTCATTTGGATTTTGCTGTTGATCACCTTCCAGCCGAGCAAGGGGACTACCATCTCCCCGATCCGTCCCGTCAAGGAGAAGTTCACCGGAATCCAGTGGTTTGTTTCCATTGTCACGCTCGTTACGATTGGACTGTGGTGCGCCAGCCATCAGATGGAGTCCATATTTGGCGACATGGGTGTCATCGCCATCATTCCCATCGTTCTCTTCTTCGGTATCGGCATCTTGACCAAAGAAGACTTCAACAACTTCCCATGGACCATCATCATCCTTGCTGCTGGAGGGTTGTCGCTGGGCAAAGCTGTCAAGTCATCCGGTCTCCTGCATACCGTTGCTGACATCGTTACCAAGGAGGTCGAGGGGATGAGCCTTTACGTTATTCTCGTTGTCTTCTCGGCACTCATCCTCGTCATTGCCACTTTCATCAGCCACACCGTCGCGGCCCTCATCATCCTTCCGTTGGTATTTGACGTAGGTATCAGTATGGACGAACCTCATCCCAACCTATTGGTCATGGGCGGAGTCCTGATGTGCAGTGCTGCTATGGGTCTGCCCACCAGCGGTTTCCCCAATATGAGTAAGTTGTCTCTCGATCTGATGTGATTTTTATCTTTCTGACATATTCGTAGCTGCCATCATGAAGGAGGACCCAACGGGCCAGAGGTATCTCAGAGTGAAGCACTTCATCAGTCGAGGTGTACCCAGCAGCATCCTCACTCTGGTTGTTGTGGTCACCATGGGTTACGGCTTGATGAGGGTAGCTGGGCTAGACTAAAGAATGCCTTCAAGAAACCTGTCACACACGGTTTGCGCCCAGGATTTGTTAATTGCGCACTGCTTCCTGTACTGGTTTGCAGTCTTGAGTGCATTCATGAAGCAGCGCGAGATTATTGAAACATCGTTTTTGGGGTTTCGAGTAGACGGAACCTGTCCACATAAACACTGGGCCATCTGCTGTTTTTCGAAAATTTTCTCATCATAGTTAGGCTTTGCAGTACGTAGATAGGAGTAACAGATAGAATGGCACAATGTTTACTCAGAATTTGTCGTGCTCTTTGCTTTAGCAATTTGACAATAGCGCCTGGATGGGATTGCTCAGCCGTCAGAGCCATGGTAATGTGTCTCGAAGTTGAAAATAATGTAGCAATGCAGAAGTAAACGTACCTACCTAGGTAGGCAGGTAAGGTAGGTACAGATACAAGTACCTCAGTTCCTGGGGTTCCGCCAGCCAATCAGCTTCTATTGCTAGCATTCGTCGAAGGAGGTGGACTCCGGCTGCCCCAAGTGGCAGGTTTAGCGCTATTCCCCATTGGGAAATAAGAGAGGTCATCGGCTCCCTTGTGGGGGAGTTCGTCCTGACGTACCGCCTGAGGGCGCGTCTTCGCCCAGCCATGCCCGAACCGACGCTTGGAGCTCAACAACGTTTCTTCCACACGCTGTCATGATTGCATCTTGTCTATCTGTACTGTGACGACCCGGGCATACTGCATTAGAACCTCCCAGCTTATGAGGGCTTGCTGAACGGATCACGTATTCGCCTCGCGGGCTGGCAGCCGCCATGCTTTCCGCATTTACAGCTCGGCCGATCATAGAGCTAAAGCCGGGGGTAAAGTCCAAGATTGAGACAATCCTCGCGCATGGTGCGCTTTCCCAAGCCGCCAACCTCCGCATAGGCAGCTTCAACTAACGGGTTGCCCCAGGCGATCGTGTGTTCGTCGGCCTTAACAACGGTGTTCTTCGCATCTATCGAGTGAATGAGCTACCGCCTCCGTCACCGACCAAGGCCAATGGCTCTCAACTGACCGCGACGAGCCCACCGAAGGCTACCGACGACCCTAGGCCAGCACAACAGCCCAAGAAACCCACAGATTTGCTTCGCGAAATCGAGAAGTTTTCGAACAGAGCAATCGATCAGCTTGCAGTCATCAAAGAAGCCAATACACTTGTCTCGCTGTCGAATTATTACATATCGCTGCACGATCTCGGAACCTATGAACCCCTCGAAACCCTATCACGCACAAAGAACGCAACTTGCTTCGCCGTAACATCAAACATCGTCAAGGATGCAGCCACCGGAATACCAGAAATTATCAGTCGCCTGGCGGTGGCGGTTCGTCGCCGCCTTCTACTGTGGAGTTGGCACGAGAGCGAGTTGGGCACTGACGTGGGTGAGGTTACTCTGCCGGAATCGATACGAACCGTGACCTGGGCCAGTGCGACAAAGGTCGTCTGTGGAATGAACTCCGGATATGTCATGGTTGACGTGGTTACCCACGACGTCGAAGACATCAATAGCCCCGGTCCTGCAGCATCGGGTGGGCAAGCCAGTCGGTTTGGAGCTGTCGGCAGTGCAAGCATGGGCTACATGGGTCTCGGAGGTTACATGCCCAAGCCGCTCGCTGCAAAGTTGGCAGAAGGAGAGCTGCTACTCGCCAAGGATATCAACTCCATGTTCATCACCGATGAAGGTAGGCCCGTCGAAAAACGACAGATTCCATGGCAATCGGCTCCGGAACAAATCGGGTACTCGTACCCTTACATCCTAGCATTGCAACCTCCGTCCAAAGGCTCCCTGGAAGTAAGGAATCCAGACACTCTGCACTTGCTGCAGACCATCCCACTCCCTGGCGCAGCGCAGCTTCACTTCCCGCCTCCCAACCTCAGTCTTGCTCATGCGGGCAAAGGGTTTCACATCTCTAGCGACCGATGCGTGTGGAAGATGGGCGCTACTGACTACGACGCGCAAATCGACGAACTGGTGGAGAAGAGCAAATTCGACGAGGCCATTAGCATTCTGAACATGTTGGAGGACGCTCTGCTGCAGAACAAGAAGGAGACTCTCCGAGAAGTCAAGATGTTGAAGGCCGAGACACTTTTCAAGCAAAAGAGGTTTTACGACTCCATGGACCTCTTCAACGAAGACGACGTTCATGCACCGCCTGAGCGAGTGTTAAAGTTTTTCCCGCCTTCTATTGCTGGAGAGATGTCTGGTTGGGCGCATAGCGCACAGCCAGAAGATTCCGGCAGTGACGAAAAAGAAGGCGAGGAAGAACATCACGAGAAGGCAAACGGCGAGAAGTCCGCCAAGGAAGACACAACTGCAACCCCTACGTCACCTGCGAAAGGGGGCGTTGGCTTTGCCAAGCTGTTCATGGGACACCGAAAGCCAGTACAGTCGGATACTGCCTCGATCATGTCCAAGAAGAACACGATAGATGTCGAGGAAACAGGCAGCAGCCGAAACAGGCCCGGGGACAACCAGCCCTTGGAAGGGGATGATCTTCGGGACGCCGTCAGGTCTTTGGCTGGCTATCTCGTTGGAACAAGGACGCGCTTGCAACGGGTCATTGACCCGAGTACCGGCAAGCTGAAGCGATCTGACACTAACGGGTCTACCGAGGAGGCAATGAAAAGTTTCATGTCGGGGCCGCACGTCGAAGAATCAAGCAGCCAGCTTGAGGGGGAGATTCGAAGGACATCGAGAATTGTCGACACAGCTTTATTCCGAAGCTACATGATGACCAGCCCTTCCCTGGCCGGCCCCCTTTTCCGCCTTCCGAATTTCTGCGACCCGGACGTTGTGAATGAAGCACTGCTCGCTCACAGCCGTTACAATGAGCTGGTAGACTTTTTCAGTGGCAAGAAGCTTCATTCCCAGGCACTGGAGCTTCTCAAGCGTTTCGGGACAGCCGAGGAACCCGACGAAGCCGCGCCAGGTCTACACGGGCCTCAACGGACTGTGACCTATTTGCAGACGCTACCTCCGTCCGAGATCGACCTCATTTTGCAATACTCGGAATGGGTTCTCAGAGCAGACCCGAAAGTGGCTATGGAGGTATTCATTGCCGATTCCGAGAACGCCGAGACATTGCCTCGAGCTCGGGTGGCGCGCTTCCTGGGAGGGATCGATCCAAGTCTCGAAGTTCAATATCTGGAGCACATCATCACCGAGCTCGACGAATCAACACCAGACTTTCACAATCGTCTGGTCGAGCTATTCATCAAGCAGTTGAAAGACAAGAAGCGAAATGACGATTGGGACGCGGCGATGGACCGCTTCGTACAGTTCCTCAAGACCAGCAGCCAGTACAGTCTTATCAAGGCGTTTAGCCTTATCCCGCGGGATGGTATGGTATTCTCGTCTTTACGATGGTCATTGAGACTCGCTGACGTTGGGCAGATCCCGCCTTTTACGAGGCTCAGGCCATTGTGTTGAGTAGCATGGGTTCGCACAAACAAGCTCTGGAGATATACGTATTCAAGATGAAGAATTATGCCAAAGCAGAAGAGTAGGTTCGAATCTCTTCAGAAGCTGCACGTGAGCGCTAACCTGTGTAGGTACTGCAATCAGGTGCACAAGTCGAAGGATTCCAGACCTTCATCCTCGGATCGGTCGCGACGACCCTCGTCAGCGGGCGACGCCGACGACGCATCTCCGTCCATCTACCACACGCTTCTCTCGTTGTACCTTACACCTCCACCACCCCACAAACCAGCGCACGACCCGGCTCTCGAGCTACTTTCGAGACACGGATCACGTCTACCGGCAGCCTCGACGCTGTCTCTGATTCCCGACGATCTCCCGGTCCGCGATCTGGAGTCATACTTCCGTGGCAGAATTCGGTCTGCTAACAGCGTAGTGAACGAATCGCGCATTGTGGCCCGACTGCGAGACACGGAGTTGGTGTCGACACAAGCGCTGCTGCTCCTTGGCGACAGCATCCCTGGCGGGCAGGGTGGTCGCAACAGAAGGGTGGTCATCACGGAGGAGCGCCTCTGCGGCGTGTGCCACAAGAGACTGGGCGGTAGCGTGGTGTCGGTCCTGCCAGATAACAACGTCGTCCACTACGCTTGTCTCAACAAGGCATCATCGCAAAGACCACACAGCTCGCGAGCGGGGAGCTGGGCTCGAAGATTTTCGTGAACAAGGGTGGCGGTGTCTTCATATTCCGGGGTGGGGTGTTGGTGTTGATTTTTCTTGGTACACATTGGTAATTGCATAGCCTGGGTATGGAGCAGCGGCATGGTACAGCAATACCCCCGTATATAGGTGACAGGAATGTACGATTTTGCTTAAGAGAGGTGTTGCGCCTTGTCGCTCAGTCTTCGTTGGGAGGTGCCTCCTCGCCGTAGTTTTCCTCCTCGAGTGCGTCGTCCACGGCGGACTTGGCGGCGTCGTTGGCTTTATCCTCTTCCATGCGTGCGGTGAGCTCCCTGTTAATGTTGTCCTGGGCGGCGTTGATGGAGTTGCGCAGGGCGTTGAGGTAGGCGGCCTTGTCACCGGCGCCGGAGGTTGGCGGAGCATTGAGAAACTCGGAAAAGGTGAAGGGCTCGTTGGTGGGAGATTTGTAGGTGGCAGAAAAGCGGAAGACCGGTGCCGAAGCGGCGATACCGTTATTGGTGGTTGCCATGGTCTCTGTGCCCATCACGGGTTTCGTAGGCCAGAGAGAGGACGGAGTGACGTGGTATTGTTGACTTCGTACGCTCGGGGTCGAGGGTGGCCGTGATACGTTTCGTTCAAAGAGGAAGCGGGGGATGAGAATTATGACGGAAAATTAATGGGTGCGGTATGGCTCGGCAGGTTTTTGGCTTGGAGGAAAGCGATCGCGCCCCCCCCATTCCAGGTGACCCAGAGGGCCACAGTTTTGTTCCGCTGAAGGGACTTTGAACGACTGCGGGGTTACACCTGTGACCACAACCTACTAACTACCTACCTAGGTACATAGGTGCCAGGGTCGCAACCCGCGGCGCCCCAGTGGGCACAAGGGGCTGGCGGGCCGGTAGCTTGTGCGATGTATACATAGGTAGGTACCTACGTACGAGCGTGGAGGGGTAGGGGATGAGTAAACCCTGAGGGCACTTGAGGGGGGCAAGGGGGTTGTTATCCCTCTGTTGGTTCAGGGCGCGTGGTCACCTGTGGTAGGTACCTAGGTAGGTAGGTAATGTAGGTAGGTAGGTAGGTTGAGTAGTCTGAAAAGGGGCGACGATTAGTGGTGGCTTCGACTCGGCGACTCACCGCGCGAACATCCCCCGCCTCCTCCAAGTCAACATAGGTAGGGACCCAAGTAGCCCACTGAATGCCACATTGGGTCAGTTGCGGCTGCAGATTGACGGACGGATGGACGGAGAGATACTGGATACCTGGGACCTATCATGTAGTGTGGATTATTATGTGCATGTGTGCAAGGAAGACTGCGAGGGGCCAGCCGGGGGTGGGCATTGATGCTCGTCAAGTTTACCTCACTCGGTCAGCCATGGAGACGCAATCCACTCACTTCCTTCCTTTCCTCATAACAACCCGCTATTCTCTCCCTCCGTTGCTTCTCCAACAATATCGATTATCTCAACATCCCTTGAGATATTCCTCCCCTATTTCGAGGCGGCCCCCATTGATACCAGCCGGACGAAGCCCTTCGACACCTGCTGCTACTAGCACCCTTGCCCTGACCGACCGATTCCCTTTCACGGAATAGAACAGACTGCCCATTCATTCACAGAGACAGACCTTCACCTGATCTCGATTCGTCCGAAGCTCCAAGATGTAACAGACCCCTAACACACCCACGACAATGCAACCAGCACGACCCCCGCCCCGAGCGCCGGGCAGCTTTAGTCCTCTCCCGGGCTCGACAGCTTCCAACGCACCGTCACCACAACGTCCACGACCGCCCGTTCGAACCGAGTCATCGTCGAGCGAAGAGAGTCTCTCGATCAATTTCGTCAAGCCGCGAACTCACGCACCAAGCGCGCCAACACAGCCTTCTTCTGGAACCCCAATCTATGCTCAGTTCTCCCAGGCCAACTCGAGTACCGCGAGCCTGCAGAACTTTTCGCGCCCAACTGCTCATAGGTCGGGCACCACGCCTGGAGGCCCATCGGGTCACAGCTCGGGAGGAGGAAACGATCTGAGCGTGAGCGCGAGTGCTGCTACTGCTGCCCGTACGGCGAGCCCTTTCACCAAAGGCCACTCGAGAAAACATAGCCAGACACCCGGTCTGTTCGACTCGACGCTGCCCTCGACGAGCACATCGAACCTGTCCCAAGTGGGCATGTCGCACCCGTCCGCCAATACGTCTTCCACAAATCAACATCAGCATCACCACCCAAGCCCCGCCCTTTCGGCAAGCCACATCGCGGCGCAGGCTGCCTTTCAGCACCAGACTAGCCAGCAGCAGCAACAACAGCATCAGCAACTGCTGCACGTCCGGCAGCGGTCACAGACCGTCCCGAACCCGGCCAACGGCGACGGCGACAACGCGAGGAGGGGGAGTAACGGAAAGGGCCCACTCAGCCCGCCTATGCTGAGCCTGACCGAGGCAAGCGGTCCACGAGAGAGCGCTTTTGGGACCCAGGGATACCACAAAGGCCTTTTGGGAAGCCATTCGGCAGCTGCGACCTCGGCCGCGAACGCAGCCGCGAACGCAGCCTTCCCACGATCGGGCCAGACTTCACCAGGCTTGCCGCAGCAGCAGCTACACAATCCCGGTCAACCTCCACCCCAGCTGATCCCGGATCCGAAACCGGTGAAGCCAGAAAAATCAAAGGTCAAGCTGTTCTCACGCCCAGTCAAGATTGGCACCAAGGGCGACCCCAAGGACAAACCGCTCCCTAGCCCGAGCAAGATCGGCAGCGCGCTCGCTTCGTTGCAGCGAGGAAACTTCAGCACCAGTAGCCTGATCGACACCAGCGGCCAGTCAATCTACAACCTCAACAACTCGTCCTCGGCCACCATCCGCGCGGTGCCCGAAACGCCCACCATGGAAAAGGAGGGCAAGGAAAAGGAAAAGAAGCATCACTTCCTGTCGCGGCAAAAGCACAAGCTCAAGGATGACTACCATCTTCCGCTGTCTTCCGCATCGAGCAACTCAAAACCCACAGACCCTAGTGCCCCCTCGAGTTTGTACAGTTTCAACTTACCCCCTAGTCCGGCCCCGACTGCAACGTCGTTTGGCAAGGCGCGGCGGGACAAGAAGACTGAAAAGGAGAGCAGCAACCTCAACGTCGAGTCAAGCTCGCTCCCGTCAGAATGGCCAGGGCCGAGCAGCCTACCGAGCCTGACGCACCAGTCGTCGTATCTCTCCGAACCAATCGACGCAGGCAAGTACGGCCTCAACAGCATGGCGCTCGACGATGCCTGGCCGTACTTGAAGGCGAAGATGCTCGTCATATTCGAAGGCGAGGATTTGCGACAGCCCGTGGAGGATTTCAACCGATTAGTCGCTTTACACATACAGTATTGTATTCAGCGCTGGTCACCCAACATCATCCTGGAGGACTTGCGCGAGCTTCTCGCGACCGGCTTCGCGTCCTTGGACATGACCCTCAGGCGTACGCAAGAGGACAAGGTCATTCCGGCTCTCGTTGAGATGTGGCTCATCACCTACACCTCCATCCTGCCCTACATGCAGGCCGTCTTCCTGCCCCTAGACCTCGAGTTCTCGGGCTGCGGCGTGCTCATGAATCCGGATCAAGCCCGCGACTTCTGGGGGGGCATCAAGGCACCGTCTTCCGATAGCGCACAATATGTCAGTCCCGCATCCGCCGTTCTCGACGTACGCCGCATTGTCCTCACAGCATATCGCGACATCGTCATCCTCCCCCGATACGACTCACTCAAGGCCATCTTCTCCCGACTATCTCTCGAATTTCTCCCTTCCTCGTTCGCCTCCCTAGCCCTTGCCTCCCCGCTGCCAGACGCAGCGCTCTCCTCTAGCCCGGCAGACACCATGAACATGATGCGCCCGGGCACAGCAATGAGTCTGGACCCATCCATTGCGAGTTATAACTCCAACACGACGACGCTCCTAGGCGACGGTAGCGCGGGAGGCGGCGGCGGCGGCGGCGGCGGCGGCGGACGCAGCCGTGGTCTTAGCAATGTCAGCTACGCCAGCGGCGGGAGCGATGGGCAGCTGCGGCCGTTCACACGCGAGCAGAACGTTGAGGACTCTAAGCAAGTCACCGAGATGGTCGGACGCATGCTGCAGTGCATGAGCATCCTCGCCAGCATTGGCGGCGTGGCCGGCGACGGTAGTGACGAGGGAAACAGGCGCATGGAGGAGCTTTGCCGTCTGCTGAAGCTTAACTGGCTCGGCAGGGGCCGGACGGGGAGAAACCGGAGAGGCATTGTTGGCGGCAGGCGGCGGGAGATCCCCGAGTCTATCAGGGAAGGATTGCGCGTCGTTTGAAGAGACGCTGTGGTGGAGGTGGCAGGTGGCAGCTCTGGTATGAGTGGGAAAGAAACGAAAGAGGGTGTTTGTTTGCTTGGGGGATTACCTATCAAGTCTTTTCCGAAGACATAAAACTAACGCGGTACATGGCTACGGCCTCCGTGACGGCGTTTTTATGGGTGCCAGGCAGGCTGGCACCCCTCTTTCAGGACGTCAACGACCACAGCGAGGTGTTTTGGCTCGTCTGGCAAATGTGTGGAGGGTGGCTTCGGTTATTGAACGCCCGTTAGATATCCGTAGACTAACGCAACATGAATGACATGGTTGGCATTATACTTGAACTCATCTAGCTACGTGATTCCTTTTGATTCCCGTCATTCCGCTTAGATTCTCACCGATGAATCTGCGTTGAAGTTGTTGTTCGGCTGGAGATGGCAAAACAAGCTCTCATTTACCTAGGTAGATAGGTAGTGTAACACAAGTCCCAACGACACTTGCTACACAATGTCCGATTTGGCATGGCGAAGTACAAATGTGACCTTGTACTTGTCCGGTTGTCACGCGCAAACATTCAAGGGCATGCAGACAATTTTGTTCAAATTGATATTATTTTGAAATAGAGCGCTCTATCCTATACTGGCGGAGTCCATTCGGACGGTGTCAAAAACCTGGTTCACATGTCAGCGCGTTATTCACAACGAAGTTCGTGCCGGTGAATTGTGTAGGTGATGTGTCAGACAGAATATACTGGCAAGTAACAGGTTCCCATGACGGGAACCCGAACAGACTAGGTTTCTTCATGGTCGATTCGGTTGGGAAAAGAAGACAATGTTTCTTGAGTGTCATCATTCGGAAATGTGGGAAGAGCAGCGATAGAAATGGCCTACCTGACGATGAGATAACTGGAAGCTGAACGTGGTGAGTAGTCGACCGAAATTTTCGTGTAGCAGCAGCGAGGCTCTTCACCAAAACACAAAAGCAGGACGTCGTCCTTCCTGAGGAGCTTGAAGTCAAGCTGCTGAACATCGCAAAGGCGAACTTCTGGGAAGGGACGACGACGCCGCTGCCCTAGTGTCGATGAGAGCCAAGAGGTGGTGGTAACGAGGGTTGGTGAGAAAAAGATCAGGTGTGCAGAGAGGAACAGATTTTATAGATGAGGCTCATGAGGGGAAAATTGGAGACACAGTTGGGAAGATTTTTTCCCTTTCTAATTTGCACGGCCCGTCCTGCACGTGACCTTGGATCAAGAAGGTCGGGTCTGAGAAAGCGAAAGTTACCACGTGACTGCAGGGTGTGTATAAGTCGGACATGATCGCCGTGATGTCCGATCCCCGCCCCTCGAAAGCCGACTTGAATTTCATTGGCTGGGATCCAAGATCCATGTCATCAGGCGTGGACCTAGGGGAAGAGGGCCGTGGGCACGAAAGATAGATAGACCAACACATACCTACACGGGTCAATCGGTGAACACGTGGGCGGGCGGCCATTGACAGACGCAAAACCTAGCGAGGGAATTAGCAGCTCGACGCGATTCCAGTACTGCCATTTCCGTGGCCCCATTTGTCATCTCACGGTCTCGCGACATGTCAAATGTCGGAGGAGCGAACGAGAAAATGCAGATGTAGATGCAGATGCAGGTGCAGTAAGGCGAGGCCAGGCGACTTTGACTCTGACTCTCCTGGCCACCTGCTTCGGTGATATCCTGCGACGCTGCTTCACCCCTGGGCGGATATTGCTGAAGAAGCTTGGCTTGTTGCATAGAAGTGCTGATCGCAGCCACCGCCGTGATGCTTAGGTGAATATCCCGCATCTCATGTGGAGCTTCCCGCCAGCTCGATCCGGCATATCCATGCATTGCTATCTGTTAATTGCATGGCCTGCTGCACTAAGCGGTAGGTGCCCCATACCCCAGTCGAAGCAGAGGGTGGTTTCCGGCGCTCCAGCCCGACACTCTGGCATGGCCGCCCGCCCACCTCACGCTCCTCTGTCCCTGTTCTCTCGACCTCTCTCGACCCTATCCGAACGCCTATACCGCCTTGTCGTACCTACCTACCTACTTTTACCTCTTCTCTTGCCCGTGTCTCTTGAACCGCCTCAGGGTTTGGATTTGGCCGCAACTTGACGCCTCACCGTCCGCAACCTCCTCTGCAACACCACATCAAGCCGGCCTCTCTCCCTCTCTCTCCCTCTCCCCTCCCCTCTCCGAATCCTCCTTCATACACCCCTAGGCCCGCCTCTCTTTCAATTCTAGGTACTTTGTCGCCTTTAGGTGCCGAGATTCGTCTCACCCATTCTGTGGCCTAATCGCAGTCTGTAAAAGCAACAACCCGCCTGCGGATAGTGCAGCACGTATCCAGAGCTTGCTTAGGTTCCCCTCCGGCCCCCCTCCCCCCTTGGGTTCTTTGCTTGCGTCTTTGCCAGCCCGCTCAGCCTACAACCGCAACGACTCGCCCGCCCACCTCGCACCGTCCCTCCCCCAAAATCTCCCTCTCCCGCTTTTCCCAAAGCAAGGCGACGCCGCTCGACGTGTGCAATAAAAATTGGGCATTCGAACAACCCGCCCCGAATGTCATCGACCTACGTCGATTGAAGCACGTCGGCCACCTCACGAAGAAATCCCACCTTGTTCGCTCGCTTTCGCTATCGCGCGATCATCGACACACATACACACACCAACTCATCTCGGGGCTCGCGTCGTTTAGAACCTTTTTCTTTTTCACTTCTTCGAAATCGCTTCGACACTCCAACGCATCTTTGCCTTCTACCCCGTCCGCTCGCCACGTCCCTTTACGGGGTGCCAGCTTTCCTCCTGTCATCGGGCTCCTTTTTAGTCGCACCCACCACACAACCACAACCTGCCCATCCGGACATCTCCCTTCAGTTGCTCTTCTCTTCATTTGTGGTCGCATCCCGACTTCACCTCACCCAAAATATCCACATTGTCGTTACGCCGATCATCGATGCCTTTGCGGTCCCTCTTCACCTGTTGACCCGGCTGTTTCGCAAGCACGAGGACTACTGCTGCCGCAATCGATAACGCTAGTCGAAACCGCCGCAACGCCCACGCGCGCGATTGGAACCACTTCCCGCGTCTCGCAACCCACGACCCTCGTTGCTCTCGCGTCGCGCCATCACCACCTCACCCGACATTCAATCCGTCACGTCGCGGCCGATTGCCGATACGTTTGAAAGACCCCTCAAGTCTAGGGCGCAGGCGCATGAGATAGTGCGGAGGGCAGAAACGTCGATATCCACGCTGTGGATCATCGACACGCTGAAGACATGATGACGAGTATGGGACCGTCTTTTGCAGGCCATCCTGCCGGCATGCAACAACATCCAGGTGTTCCCGGCCACCCCATGGCTCAGGGAATGCCTCACAACCCGGGACAGCAAGGCCCACAGGGCGGAGGAATGCCTCACCAGATGCATATGGCGGTGTCAGGGCCTGGTGGTCAGGTTAATCCAAACCAGTTGATGGGCGGCATGCCGCCGGGTGCTGGTGGTCCCAACGCTCACGCTCTGCAGCATCTCAATCCTGCCCAAAACCCAATGTTCCAGCAGAACCAGTTTGGTAACTGTATGTCGGCCCTTGCCGGTCTAGAAGTTCTGTATCTCTCCACTAACGCGGACTTGTCTAGTCAACAACCCAGCCGCGATGGCGCATGCCACCCAGCTCGCGCAGCATCGGTTATTCCAGCAGCAGCAACAGGCACGGCAGGCTCTCATGGCGCAGCAAGCCTTTAACGCGAATATGGCCGGCGTCAATGGGATGCCCATGGGCATGCAGATGAACCCCATGAACGCGGCTCAGCTTGCGGCAATGCGCCAGGGCATGCGACCGGTAAATATCACGTCACTGTACGTTCGCCATAGTAAGCACGCTGACCCGGGCTGGTAGCAGGGACACAACCCTCAGGCACAGGCGATGCTCGCCCAACAGATTGCACTCCAGCAGCACCAAGCCGTCCAGAACCAGCAGATGCAACAGGGCCAGCAGCAGGGCCAGCCGGTCCAGATGAACCCTCAGCACATGCAACTTCAGCAGGCCCAAATGGCTGCTTCGATGCAGGCCCA
Organism: Colletotrichum tanaceti; assembly: GCA_005350895.1. NCBI lineage: Eukaryota > Fungi > Ascomycota > Sordariomycetes > Glomerellales > Glomerellaceae > Colletotrichum > Colletotrichum tanaceti. The sequence goes on from PJEX01000057.1 coordinate 85,036, forward strand.
GCAACAACAGCAGCAGCAGCAAGCACAGCAGCAACAGCAGGCCCAGCAGCAGGCCCAGCAGCAGCAGCAAGCACAGCAGCAACAGCAGGCCCAGCAGCAGGCCCAGCAGCAGCAACAGGCTCAGCAGCAGGCCCAACATCAGCAGCAGCAGCAACAGGGTCAGCCTCAGGGCCAACCGCAACAGCCCCAGCCACAACCTCAGCAGACGCCGCACCAAACACCGCAGCAGCAATCTGCGCAGCCCGTCAACCCTCAGTCTGCCGGCCAACCCACGCCATCCCAGACTCCTGGGCCTGCTCCGAATCAGCAGCCGCAGCCTCCTCAGGTACAAGCCCAACCTCAAGGACCCCCTCAGATGGCTCCTCAACCCGGACCGCAACAGATGAACCCTGCACAGCAGGCCGCTGCCCAGGCTGCCGTCGCCAACAGCATGGCTCTGGCGCAGCAAAGAAGAGAAGGGATGAAGGGGCACTGCCTGCTCAAACTCATGCAGTTCAGCGAGCACTTGAGCGGTTTCCCCGTAAGTCAAGCTTCGCGGCATCTGTCCACAATAGATCACTAACTAACTGATCGACAGGGATCCAAGGGCAAGGACGACCTGTCCTACTGGAACAGCTTCGTCGGCCAGTTCTTCTCTATAAAGGGCGTCTTCCGCCACTCGGTACATATCACGGATGTCGAAGACCAGGCGGACAAGCAATACGAAATCACATATCCCGCCCTACCGCGATATTTCCACACCCACTTCGACAGTGGTGTGAAGAACATGCAGCTGATTATGGAAAAGGGAACCACGGACAGGCCGCTTCCCGGCGACGGCCATTGGATCGAGAACACCAAGTCGAGCCTCGTGTACTGGTTCGAGAGCGGATCGCACGTAAGTTAACGGTGTTTCTGTCACGTTATGAAAAACAGCACCTAACTCTGTCACAGCTCGTTGCGACGGGTACTGTCCGGGCACACTTTGATGCGGAGCAGAAAATTGAGCTCTTTGAGTTCCTGACCAGCAACCACGAAGAATACATCTCGCGGAAGGCTGCCATCGAGGCGGCGAAGCCTGTGCACAATTGGGTCAAGGAGTGGCACAAGGTCAACTCCCAAGACAGTAAGGCCTCCCCGGAGATGAGCAAGAAGGGCAAAGCCCGTCCCATGAAGTCTCCGCAAAATCCCCCGCCAGAAGCGCTGGTGGACCTTCCGGAGTCGGCAGTGAAGAGGGGCATGGGGGTTACCGAAGCCGTCTTCCAGTTTCTCGAGGTATGCGACAGCTCTTCCTTCTCTCCCATGCACGCATGTGGATCTCCAGTGCTAAGATGATTTGCAGATTGCTGAAGTGATCGGCCAAATGAACCCTCTATTCGCCTTCTACCACACCCATCCCAACCTCGGCCCCTATGCTGCCCTGGAGCAGTACGTCGGCCAGATCAACGCGGCGCCACCAAACATGAATGGCCAGCCCATGCCTCAGGGCCCTAGGACACCCAGCTTCGGCCAGTTCCCGATGGGCGCGAGCCCAGCACAGCCGCATATGCAGCTTCCTGGCTCGCCTCATGTCCAGGGCAGCCCTGCTCAGGGTCACATGCAGGCACCCGGCATGCAGATGCAACAGAGCCAGCAAGGTACCAGCTCCAGCGGGCCTAGTGCAAACACGTCTCCGGCCTCCAACAAGCGAAGACGCCCATCTGGTGTCAAGATGGAGGAGGATGGCTCCCAGGCGCCGACTCCCGGCGGTCCCCAAGTCAACGGGGTCCAGAACAAGGGGAAGCCGCCTACCCCGCGGATGGCAAAGAGGATGAAGGGCAACCCGGCATGAGCTGGTGATCTCATCTCTGGACGTCCAGGTTCTGGCTCAAATTCGAGTCCGGCTACGCAGGCACAGTAATGCCTTTTTTATGTCATCATTATGCAGCATGGCGGCGTCTTAGTGTTTGGCTTTCCGGTTGTTCATTCGCGGGTGTCCGGCAAGCATTTGGTCGTTCGGAGCTGGTCAGAAACCATCTTCGGTCTATCCCTCGAGTTGTTCTCGTTCGGCATCCGGATTTGCGCCCCTTTCAACCACGCCTACCTACGGAGGGCAGGGGATAGGCAAGTACCTGCACGGGCACGGAGTTGCGACGTCACCACTTGATCTGCCGCACAAGTGGCGATGCGCGCGCTCCCAAAGAAGGCGCTTCTCACTCTTTGCGAGAGGGCAAGCCAGGGCGGCAAGTTGTCGTTCTTTGAACGAGACGCACAGAGGCTAATTAAGACAACGAATGTTGTTCATGTTTCTACAACCCCACCCACCTGTACGATATCACGCTCGACTACGGTCTAGCTAGGGCTCACTGTTTCATGATCTTATCCCGTCGACCTTGCCTGGCTGTCATTCTTACCTTTCGAGTCTACACTCGATCACGTTTCCATAACTCTTGTTCTTATTGGCGAGGAATCAGTTGGAGGAAAGTTGGGTTTCTAAAAAAAAGAGATTTTCTGTGGAATTCCTGGCGGAAAGATATTTGTTCCCTGTTTTCCGGCGGCGGAGAGGGGTGGTGTTTTGTCGGCGTAGTCGTTCTCGATTGCTTTTGTTCTGTTCCATATCACAAATACCTAGTCTCTTACCGGAAAGGAAATATGCATACCCCCCCAATTTGTTTGTCAACCTCGTGTGTGTAGTCACTTTGCCCGAGTGGTGACTTGGTGTCGAGTGAACTGATTTGGACGTCGCCCCTAATGTCTGATGACGGTTATCTCCCCCCCCCTCGTAACATCGATTTACTTTGCTCGTTTGGATCATGTGTCAACAAGCCTGTGAGACGGCGTCACGACTTCATCAACAGAGTACCCGGCTGCGAAGGAATCCCACAAACCTTCACCACAACCGCGACTGAAAACAAGTATGTATAGCAGGGCAGCAGCAGCAATAGCCGACTTGCTTTCTTCTGAGGCTGTGCATGAAAAGCTTGGCACATTCCACCCCCCCTTGCCCCTGAAAGCCAACCACTCCACCCATTCTCCGGGCCTCTCGCCGCACCTAAATCCTAACGACAATAGCCTCTCTCACCAGCCGGTCCCTGATGCCCCCGACAACGGCGGCATTCACAAGAACCGTCTCCCCCGGCCGCCTCCTGCCGCCACCCCACCAAACGTGCACCCAGGCTGCGAGACACTGCCCCAAAGCCGCCCAGCCCCGAACCCACGCCCCCAGGCCGCCGCTGGCCCTGGCGACGGCCTCGCGTAGCACGACGGCCTCGTACGCCGCCTGCAGTGGGTCGAAGGCGACGGCCTCGCGCCCATGGCCGCAGTGGACGTGGCCGAAGACGTGCAGCAGCGGTCGGGCGCGCCAGAGCTCGCGCAGGAGGAGCTCGCAACCCCAACCGCTGCGCGGGTCATCCATGTGTCCCTTGGGCGGGCCGTGGGTGATGAAGATGTCGGTTGAAGCGGGCACGGCGCCGGCCCACGGGTCCTCGTCCGGGGACCGTGGGTACTGGAACGCCCAGGCGCCGTAGCGCGGGGTGTAGGGGCTGCCGTAGACGCGGATCCCGCGCGGCCGACCGGGTAGTTTGAGAGTCGTCGAGGTGCGGTTGAGGTAGGTGATGTCGCCCCAGTCCAGGGGGCTTCCTTCGTCGTCGTCGTCGTCACCATCTTGACCTCCCGCGGATTCGTCCACTTTCTCATCTCGGCTGCTTCCGGCCACCGGGCTCCTCCCCCCGATCCCCGAGGATAATCGGTTTTCATCGAGACACAGGTCGTGGTTCCCGGCGACGACGATCTTGTGTCTGTGAGGCTGGGCTTTGAGCCAGTCCAGCGCGCGTCTCAACTCGCCCTTCGTGCCTGACGCCGTGAGGTCGCCCGCGTGGACGAGAATGTCTCCCGGCGGTAGGCGCGGCCGGAAGTTGTGCGTGTCGGAGACGCAGACTACCGTCACCGAGTCGCTGTCGTGCCCGGCGACAGGGAACGAGACGGGGAAGAAGTCGTTAAGATACCTGGCTATCGTCGTCAGAGGATTCAGACGCAGCCGCTCCCACAGGGTGCCATCGGACCGGTTGAGGATGGCGTCCAAGCCGGATGGTGCACGGCAGAATGCCATTTTCCTCGGTGTTGTTGATTTCTAAGACGATGAGGGCTCCTCTTTGGGCTTGTACGATGTAACATTGAGAATCCAAAAGATGTTGGAAGAGCAATCTTATTCCGAGTAAGACGTCAGTCAGCGCGCCAGTTTCCCTCCTTTTTCATTCGCATAGGAGCGAGGGTCAGTGTGTTTTTATATATGGCTAGAGGAGATACCCGGCTGGCTTTGTCTAGCCTGCAACCCAGCAACACCAGCACCTTGTGATTGCGCGGTCGCGTTATACAAGGTGACCTGTGCGCGGATGGGTTTGTGATGGTGAGATCTGTCCGCTCGCTTTCCCCAGCTGCGTGATTCCCCTCAGTGACATGATTGTGACAAATCACCAAAGTCCCTGTAGGTAATGGGTTTATTGGAAGGTGCCAGTCAGCAAACCTCGCCTATCAAGTAGGGGAAGGAATAAATACTGCGCTGGATCCGGACCAAGCTGTGTCAGCGAACCATGCACCCCATGCTGTTCGTCCAAAGTTTTCTCTGCTTTACGCAGGTTGTCATCGTAACATTAAGTAGAGTAGCCAAGCAGAAGACTAGCCGGTGGTGGTCTAAAGGATTTGTTGTTCCTGCCAGCAACAGACACTATTCGCAAAATTGCTTGGTGAGTGAGTATGTACCAACTAACAACAAGTTGGATGGTTACAAACAAAGCAAGCCTTGTTGTGTCGGCTGACAGACAGACAGAAAGAACAAGCTCAAAAAGAAGTTTTGCTGCCAATTCATCGTTTGACTTCGGCAAAACAATAGAAGAGGTCCATCCAGGATTCGAACCTGGGCTTACGGAAGATCCGGGATTGAGTCAGAATCCGACGTCCTAACCAACTAGACTAATAGACCGAAGTGGATGATGGAGTGCGCCCCATCGGATGGAAACCTGGGAATCCGCACAGAACTCATAAAACATGCACAGCTTTCAGACTTCCTATCAACAACTACTCAGACAGTATCAATGAGATCCTAGTGTATAACATTAGAAGTCAGTCCCTACAAGACTACAACGGAGAAGGCACGAGGTTTGTGTTCATTTCCGGGATCAGTCGCAATGACCGTTGCCTCCAAACCACTTGCATTCTTGAGGCCACCCGTTTCTACCAGGCAACCAAGGGAGCAAAGTGAAAGAAACGTGAGTGGGATCCTCGGGCTCCGACTACCAGTGAATGAAGACCGACTTTGATAGAAAACTCCCAAACGCCAAACCATGCTATGCGCCCTAAAATCAAAAGGAATTCGGTGACGATCGAGGTACACCTCCCGCGCCTCTCTGCGGAGGGACAGGACTTCAAAACAAGAAACGGTTGCCATCACACCTCCTTACTATATCCAGACAGGCTCTCCCTCTTTCCTCCTCTCGTGCGTCCCGCAGTGGCTCTGATCACTTCAAGATGGCAATGAGAAGGACAAGGATAATGATGAGCACAATGATGGCGATCATCTGCTTGCTCTCCCCCGCGTCTCGCGCGACCTTCCCAAGCGACCTCCGCGCTCGATCGAGTCGGCCCTGATGCCGGTCGACGACCTCGTCGACCTCGTCGAGCATCGCGACGTGCGAGTCGAGCTCGTCGCCGATTTGCATGCTCAGCTCCCTCTGGCGGCCGATGGACTCGCCGAGCCGGTCAAGGTGGTCGTCCTGGTCGCGCATGATCTGCGAGTGGTACGCGTGCAGCTGCTGGTTGTCAAGCCCCTCGGCCTGGTCGCGGTACCCCGCCGTGTCGACCGGATCGTCGCGGTACCGGCCCTCGCCGAAGAGGGCAGCAGCCTCAAGGTCTTCTGCGCCGCGGCTGGCACCGGGGGAGTCGGTGAATCGAACGGTCTTGTTCGAGGCGGCGCCAGGGAGGCCGCGGAGGGATCCCTTGAGGGGTTTCGTGGACTGAGCGGCGGCGAAGTCGGGGGAGAGCAGAGGGTCGTTGGGCGATGTCGTTGTCGACGAAGTGGACGGGTTCGAGAAGCCATGGAACTGGGAGGTGAGGTCAGAGAATTGCTTTTGAAGGGCGGGAAGCGAGTCGGTGATGTTCTGCGCGGCGCTGTTGGGTTGCGGTAGTCAGCCAGCTGTCTCGAATTGACCATGGTTGCGGTTTTGTATTGTTTTGATGTTGGAGCGCATTGGGGGCAGGCTTCCGCCATGACGTCGCATGGTGTTTTGCAAATGCCAGAGAAAGGATGCCACTGGGGAAGGGAAGGGGGGGGGGGCTCACCTCTCATCGCCAGCAGTCCGGAGGCGCTTGGCCTCTGAGTCTAGGAACTCTAAGCCATCTTTGAACTGGTCCAAGGAGCGGGAGATGTGGCCGTCCTGAGTGTCGGCGTCAAGATTGAGCGACTGGGCGCGCTGGCGCTCGAGGAGAGAGAGCTTAATGTGGTCGGCAAGGAGATAGAGCTGATTCAAGTTGGACATGGTGGACGAGGGGGGAGCACGGCAACTAGGGCACCCTTTTTGCGAAGCGTTGCAGGATTCAAACTACTCGAGGCTTATTCAAACACGACTGTGTGTGTCGCGTAGGAGTGACGACAAAGAAAGGACTCGGTCGGAATGGCGGTAGACGAACTTTGTTCCTGGATGGTTCGGAAAAGGTTGAAGATTCGGGGCTTAGAGTGTTCATGCGCCGGCCGGGGCGGACGGGGTATGTAATGGAGGGTGTGAGACATGCGCTGAGAGGGCCCGTGTGGATTACTTACGTTTTGAGCGTAGGCACCCGCTGCAGCTTCAATGTGCAGGGGGCGGCTGTGTGGGCTGTCCGGTGATGTGGATAGAGAATACTTCATAGTACCTTTACCTTAGGTAGGTACTGTAGGTACAGTCCCTTTTCGAAGGGACATAGTGTTCTTAGGAACTGTGTTACATTCATAGTCTAGCTGCCTTGCTTCTATAACTATCCTTACCTACTAACTTTATAATATTACCTAATTACATAACTATTATTACTATTATAAGGGTGTATAGGATATACTTAATAATTAATTCCTACTCCCTAAACTTATTAATCTCTTTATGCAGTTCTTTTGTTAAAGTATACCCTAAGTTAAGTGTATTAAAGGCTACTCTAAATACAGTTATAGTGCTATAGATTAGGTCCTTAGGACCTTATTCTTTAAGCTAGAATAGCTCTACTATAAATACTAATAGAGCTGCTGCTTCTAAGTCTGTTAGAGACCTAGAGCCTAGAAGCAGGTCTTATATAGGCAGCCTATAAAGGCTTAGCCTCTTAACTATTAGTAATAGCAGTTAAGTGTATTAGATATTTATAGCTATTTAGCTAGGGTTATAAGATAAGAACCTAATTAATAGATTATATCTACTAAAGAGATTAACAATCTAAGTAGTAGATATTATTAATTAAAGCGTCTAGTACCCTTATATACTAGATAATAGTTTTATAAGTAAGTAGATAATTTATTATAATATTAAGGTATTATTTAAGTCTTATTATACCCTAATTTAGCTATTAGGGTTATAATAGCTTAGAGAGCTAGCTACTAGGATAGAAGGTTAGTTAATAGGATAGTTATAGGCTTAGATATATTGAATTAAAGGATGTATGCACACGGGGCGCACCTTATGCGTATAGGGCGTAGGCCTAGAGATAGGCTTAAGCCTAGCGTAGCTAGCCCTTTGCTGAATATTAGAGGGACTGCTGCAGGCTTCTTCCTAAGCAGTAGGCTCTAGTTATAGCCTTAGGCGCCTAGGAATAGGGTTCTTATAGGCCTAAGTTAGGGGCTAGCTGCAGGGCATAATAGTTACATACATATATCTTAATACATATTTAATTAACCTATCACTATAACCCTTAATAATCTAATAATTAAGAGTCTTATATACTTAAAAACTAATAATAATAAGCACTGTAAAGCTATTTATAAGCTTATAAGATATCTACTAATACTACTAAGACTATTCTTAATAGCCCTACTAATTAGGTTCTCTAGTTTAACTAGCTTAAAACTAAGGCAAAAACCTATAAGCTTTAGGATATAATTAACCTATTAATTACTATATATAATATATCTAAGACACTTAATAGGCTACTTACTAAGCTAGAAAAGCCCTTAATATGTAATTACCTGCATATAGGTATAGTTAAAACAACCCCTATAAGCACTACTATAAATACCCCTTTAAATACTACTCCTTTAAGAGCTAAAAGCATCCTAGTATATAAGATATACTTACAGACTGCAGCCCTTTAGCAGTAGCAGTAGCTACAGCCTTAACCTAAGCTACAGCCTTTACATAAGGAGCCTAAAGATATAACTCTAGCCCTAGACATTAGTTATATACTCCTATATATAGCAGATACCTTATAATGTATGTTACAGCTAGAGGATCTCTCTCTAGCTAACCTTCTCCTATATAAGGAGCGCTATATATAGTATAATAATAACCTATATATATAGGAGAAGTGCCTTAAGCGCTATAGCAACCTCTAAGAATAGGTATACTAGACTGTCTCTACTAACCTTAAGCTCTATTACTATACCTCTAATAATAAGGTTAACGCCTAGGTAATTACCCTCTAGGCTTGCGTAGGAATATACCTTTCTAAATATAAAGAGAATGTATGTATTACACTAGAAAAGGTCCTCTAAGTAACCTTAAGGCACCTAGGAACTAAGAAGGAAGTTAAGGCTTAGCTTATAAAGTAAGAAAAGGTACTCTATAAAGCTGCTGCTAGCAGTATCCTAGGGGCCTAGCTCTTAAGTAACTAGTTTAACCTATTTATAGTAGCTTTCTAGAAGACCTATCTCTTAAGCTAGGTATATATATACTACTATACTAAGGTTACTAATACTCTTAATAACTACCTAACGCTAGGATTAGTACTCTCTAATATCTAAGAGTTCCTATAGTTAATAGACAAAAATAAGTATATAAAGAAGGCTAGGTAAAAGGCCTTTAGTCCTACCTACACTAAAATAACAGATAATAACAAGAAGGAGGGTTATAGGAACTATAACTATAGGGGATAAGGCTATAGCTATAGAGGGTGTATAAGAAAGGAGGTATTATTAGCTAAGGGGGTAAATACCTCTCTACTATTATAAGAAGCTAGTATAACTGTAAAGCGTAAACACTTAAGTATAAGTATAAGCGTAGTAGAGATACTACCTATAAAGCATATAACTATAGACACTACCTATAAGCTCTATATAGGCCCTTATTACAGTATTATATAGTGCTTCTATACACTCCCTTACCTAAAGAGATATAATAGACTGCTTAGTAAAAGCATTAAAAGGCTTATTAAAATATACCTCTAGACTAATAAGGCCCTTACTAAGAAGCTTTAAGTAGTAAGAATATTAGCTAAAGGCTCTAATTAACTTTATAGTAGATACTAAGGCAGGATTTCTATAGCCTCCTTTTATATTACTAAGAGCTAATATTACTTAGCTAAGTTAGTAATACTTAATTTAGGTAGTAATATCTATATATTTAATAATACTATATAGTTTAAAACTCTCTATAGTATACCTATAGATAATTTTATATAGGCTAGCGTATAATAGCTACCTATTAAGGTATATAGCACTATAGAGATTAAGCTCTAAGCATATAGGAACTATATTATTAAGCTTACCTTATATAACGTTACCCTTTATAGAGGTATTACTACTAACCTTATCTCCTTCTTAAAGCTATACTAGTAAGGGATCTAGTAGGATATAAGCCTAAGTAATAATTACCTATATAAAGCAAATAAGTTATTTATTATATATATTAATAAGATTTATAGCTAGTAGGTACTTAACTATTAGCTATTTTTATTAGACACTACACTTATAGCTACAGTCCCCCTACTAGCTATTTATATAGACAAGATACTACACCTAAAGCGTAAAAGAAATGCCTTTATAATAGCTACCTACAAGAAGCCTATCCTTAGCAACCTTTTTACCTAGCACTAGCGTCTTAGACACCCTAGGCTAGAAGCGCTTAAAAGGATCTCTAACGTTACTTATAGAGTATATATCTAAGGTTTTAATAAGCCTATAATAACAGTTAACTGTAAAGCTTATACCCTAGGTAAGGCCTATTATATAGTCTAAAGGAGCCTACAAGAGTTAGTTATCTATATAAAGCCTAGTAACTACCTTATAGTTAACTTTTATAACCTTAAGGTAGGCTATATAGGTTACTACTCCTATATACTCTTTTTAGACTGCATAATAGGCCTAACTTAAGACTTTTACCTTTATACCTATAAGATAGATATACTGCTTATAATAATTATAGACTTCCTTACTATACTTAAAGTATACTATAGTTATAAGGTAAAGGTTATTAAGACTAATAATAAGCTAGCTAATAATAATAAGGTTTCTATAAGCCTTAACGTATGCAGTATATATATTAAGGTAAGCACCCTAAATACCTAAGTATAAAACAGCGCTATAGAGCGTATTATAGCTACAATTAAGTATAAGGCTAGGTATATAGCTATTTACACTAAGCTTCCTAATATCTTTTAGCCTAAGATTTACACCTCTATAACCTACCTTTATAACTATATACTATAAGCCTCTTACAGTTAGAAGACTCTATACTAGTTATAGTATAAGTACTTCTAGAGAGAAGACACTATATAATTTACCTAGCTAGACCTTTTATATCTAAGAGTCTTTAGCTGTAAAGTATATATACTTATAGTAGACACTTAACTTTACTATTAGCGCCTAAAAAGGCTTACCCTATATATATAGATAGGTTATCTTATTAGCTATACTTTAAGTAACTTATACTATATTTAGAATCCCTTTTATAGTAAAGTATTTATAATAAGAGATATTATCTTTAATAAAAAACTTATCTTTAACAGTAACCTAAAGGCGCTTACTAAGGATATTTATAAGTTAGACCTTTAAGATATTAAATATATAATTAACTACCTTATTCTTAAAAGCTAGCATAATATAACTATATCCTATATAGCTAATAAGGAGGCTAATAAGATCTATAAAGACTATAATAAAGCTAAGGGGGTGCCTCTAGGCGCTGCCCTAAGCACCCCTAGTGCAGTAGAAACTCCTTCTAATAGGCCTCCTGCCCTAGCGCTACACACTAAGTCCTAGTTTAAGCTTATAACACTACTGCTAATACCCCTAAGATTAGCGTTTCTTACTATACTTATAGCAGCATTTATAAGGGGGTAGGAAGGATCTTAATAAGCTAATAAAACCCTCTTTCTAATACACTACTAGCAGTTATATATATCCTTTAAGGCTGCATTCCTTACTAGGTATATATATAATAAGTATTCTTATATATATAACTCTATAAAAACTAAGTAATAACTAATAGATAGTATAGGAATACCTAGGTTATAGGCTAGCCCCCTATAAGACCTTATATAATATATTAACTAATCCCTAGAATGCCTTTATATAATAGGATTATATAGTCTAGAGCTAGTACTTATAGTATCTCTAGAGGGAGCCTATTATAAGGCTAATACCCTATATAGTACCTACTAGAAGGAACTCCTGCTACTCCCTATATTATACAGTTAACTCTAATACTATCCTCTTAAAGATACCTTTTGTAAAGCTAAAATATTATACCTTAATAGCTATATAACCTTATGCTTATAGTAAGAGGTATCTAAAGCTTCTATATATAGCAATTAGATTCTTAGTTACTATTAGGTCTATACCTATAAGCTTAATAAGCATAATTACCTTAGTAAAGTAAAGGCTAGGCTTATAATATAAGGTAACTAATAAGTAAAAGATAACTAAGATATATATACTATAATGCTTATAGGTATATCTTTCTAGATCCTAATAGCTATAGCTGCTTACTTTAATTATAAGCTACTCTAATATAATACAGTAAATATATTTATATATATAGATATTAATAAGGAAATATATATAGAGATACTGCCTAGGTACTATAAGAAAGGCGTTATCCTATGCCTTTAGAAAGCCCTCTATAGGCTATGCTGTTTACCTATACTCTAGTAAAAGTATTTTAAGAAGGGGCTTATAGCATAGGGCTTTAAATATATAGCTAGAGAAGACTGCTGCTAGCAGAAGGGAGAGGTTACCTTCTTCTTTTACGTTAATAATTATATCCTTACCTTCCTAAAGGCCTATAAGCTTATAGTAATAGATAAGCTATATATACTTTAGACTAAATACTACCTTAAAGGTAGCAAAAACCTCTAGTAGTTTCTTAGCCTTAAGATTATATATAACTAAAAGACCTATTACCTATAGCTCTTATAGGCTATATACACTAAGAAGTATAGGAAACTGCTTCCTATATACGCTAACGTTATAGATAATAATACTACCTAGTATATACCTATAATAAAGGAGGAGCTACTGCTATGTAAAGATAATATACCTCCTATAGAGATTTACTATTATTAATGTAAAGTTAGCACTATCCTTTATACTACTATAATAATACACCTAGATATTACTTTTACTATAAGCAGGCTTATAAAATTTAATTAAAACCCTTTAGATATATACTAAAAGGCTGCTAATAGAGTCCTTTAATACCTCTATAAAATATAATACCTTTACCTCTACTTTAGCGCTAAGCTAGGTAGTAAGGATAATACCTTTAAAGTTACCTCTAATATAAGCTTTAGTAATAATACTCTAACCTAAAGGAGCTTATAAGCCTTTATAATAAAGCTTTTTAGAGGCCTTATTATATAGCAAGCTAATAGATAAGATATAGTTATAACCTTAATAATAGAAGTAGAGCTGCTTACGCTTACCTAAGTAGCTAAAGAGGCGCTTTTTATAAGCTAATTAATCTTATAACTCTAAATCTAACTACCTATACAGTATAGAGACTAATCTATATATATATTAGTAAAGGTAATACTAATAAGAGTATAAATCTAGTATAATAACTAGTAGATAGTAAAGCTTATTATAAGTAAGATTTTATAACTATATACTAAGCTCTACTATATTAATATTTATAACTACTAGCTACACTAAGAATTTGCTAACAGCTATATAGACATTATATATACCCTATTAGTAGAGCTTATAGTAGATAGCTTAATAAAAGCCCTTAACTTAGTAAAGCATAACACCTTCCTCCTCTAGCTTAATATAACTAATAAGAAAGAGGTCCTTAAGGCTAACTATATAAGAGATCTTATAATTAATAAAGCCTACCTATAGGCAGAAATAACTAAGCCTAATGTATAGGTAGTAGAGGAAACAGTCTTATAAGCGTATAAGCTAGTAGGAAAAGCCTTCTTATACACACTAAGATAATGTAATATTAACGCCCTTTCTGCAGCCTATAGAGGCTGTAAAGAAGTCTTTCCCTAAGGGGGTGTATTAAATTAAAGGATATACGTATACAGGGCATACCCTATACGCATAGGGCATAGGCCTAGAGATAGGCTTAAGCCTAGCGTAGCCAGCCCTTCACTAAATATCAGAGGGACTGCTGCAGGCTTCTTCCCAAGCAGTAGGCTCCAGTTGTGGCCTTAGGCGCCCAGGAATAGGGTTCTTATGGGCCTAAGTCAGGGGCTGGCCGCAGGGCACGATAGTTACACACACACATCTCAATACACATTCAATTGACCCATCACTGCAACCCTCAATAATCCGACAAGATGCCTCTATAACACTAAGTTTCTGAAGAAACCTTATGATGTGTTTAGTGTTAGGTATAACACTTATACTGTGTTTTTATTTACTGTTTTTTTTTTTATATTGTGTACCTGTGCGACCTTAAGAGGGACCGCCTTGGCAACGTACCTTAGTACTGTAGGTACGGTACTACACGTAGAACCTGGGCCCTGGAGGGTGCCGGGGGACTGGGGTAGGAGCATGCAGCCACATGGGGGCTGGCTGGCAAATACTTTCTGAATGGCTTCTCTTCCTTCAGGCATCAGCAACAACAATGAAGAATTGTTGTCATTTGGTTCCGACAGTTGCCCTGACCGCCACTCACTTGGTCTGCTTATTACAAGGCAACACTTTGCATGGTTGCAAGATAACGGCCATGCATCGATCGCCCATTGCATTTCCTAGCTATCTCGTTCCCCAAGCGCGGATAGCCAAACTGCTGCATCCTCTACATGTCACCTTGCTCGATACCGTCCATTGCAGTGTAAAAGGAGGTACTCATATGTATAGTGAAGCGTATCAATGTATCTATGGCTGATGCTTCCCTTCGCTCAGCAGGTCGCTACTGATTCCACTTCGTGAGTAGTCATCGAATAACGTCCCCCTCCTTGTCGATCCCGACAAGACCCTCAAGAACGTCGCTGCCAAGTATTCCTACGACGCCGCCGATTGCCGATTTGGGCTGGTCTCGCCACACTTCGTGAAACTTGAGTGTCTCGTCGCTCGATGCCACGACGATGGTCCCTTCCTTCGCCGTCCGGCTTCGTTTGTGCGCATCCGCTGGTCCTCCGGGGTACGGGATGGCACATAAAGCCCTGGGGCCGCCTGGCCATGCCACGGCGCTGACATTTCGGCAGGACGGCCAGCTGAAGACGACTATGCGGTAAGGGTGCTCGGTTTGCGCATAGCCGTGGCTGTAACCGAACGTGGCCGCGATCTCGCGTTTCGTGGTAGACCAGACCAACGCAGTGACTTGGGCTCCTACAACAATCGTTGCCAAGGGTGTGCTCGTCCCGATGTGGAAGAAGCGAATGCACTTGTCGCCCAATCCGCCACCAGTCGCAACGAGCCCGTCTTGCCAGGGGCAGAAGGCGATAGCCTTGATTGCGGCGTCATGCCTCCAGCAGTGAGTCTCCGTCCCATGCCCGAATACCCGAACATCTTGCCCAGAAGTTTGAACCGCTCGTGTAAGGCTTTCAGCAACGTCGGCCTCAGCCGTTTCGCCGGTTGGGAGAGTGTTAGATGGCGTCCCCTCACTCACTTGTCCTTCCCGTCGGCTTGGTCTAAGGTCTTCGGGAGGTGGTGTGTCTCTTTCAGAATTATTATCGCCTTGCACCGAATGGCGACCTCTGCGAGCCAAGGTTGCGCTGCGTTTGGTAAATCGACTCTCCCTCATTCGGTGGATTTCGAAGTAACGGACTGTGTTATCGTTGCTCCCCGACACAAAACTCTGTCCGTTTGGTGACCAGACGAGGGCACAGATCTGCGAGGTATGGGCCGCAATCTTGGCTATCGGCGTGACCTTGCCAAGCCAAGTGTCCCTCGAGACTTCCCAAAGGCTGGGCCATTCGACTACATACTGCAGGATGATTCCCTGACTGTCGCCGACGAGCAGGTCTTCCGTCGGCACCAAGACGCCCGAGTTAAAGGGGTTCTGAGATGGTCTTTTCGTCACGGTTGGCCGCTAGCTGACGCAGTCGACTGGAGATGGATGGTGAAACCAGAACCGCGGTAGAAATTCGTCAACGAAGGACAGCAGACCAAAGAAGCCGTCCTTTCTGCTAAAGGCGAGGATGGCCTTGCCGCCCTGTTTCGAGGAGAAAGACAAGGAGGTCAGGCCGTTTCGTCGCTGAGGCGGCGCGCGATAGACGGGCCTGGGGTCGTGCCACTCTGACCATCTATAGACTGTACTGCCCAAGGCAACGGCCAAGCATTGGCAGGTAGGAGAGTATGCCAGCGGAGAACGGTAGTAATCGTCCTCGAGCTCCGGGGCTTGGAGAACCCGGTAGGGTGCCGAGGGCAGATTGGCCGTTACCTTCACCTTGAACGTTGGCCGAAGCCTTGACGGGGTGCTCGAGGATGTTAGGCCTATTTGAAGGACTTTCGCCGTCTGGTTGATGTCGAGGGCGTCGGCGAGCCGCCCCTCGTGTTGGCGCTGGTCCTCCTCCTCTCTGGGTTGGGGCCCAAAAAAATGGGTGTATACTCGCCGGCCGGCTCTGGCGTTTTCTGGCGGCGTCTCCCGTTGAGAAAGGCTGAGGACGGACGATACGCCGATGGGCACGACGGGCACGACGATCCCGGGGGGCGGCGAAGATATCAAAAGCGGCTGAGCCTTGAGTCGAATCTTGTCGGATAAGGGGGCGTCCACGTCTCTGTAAGGAATATAGCGATGCATGGCTCAGGAGAAGGTGAGAGTATCTAGGGTCGGATGGATAGAGAGTGTAAGAAAAGGGTAGAGGAGAGGAAACATGCCACATCTTACCAAACAAGCTATAAATCTGCTAGCGGGCCTGCTTGAAAGCATCAGATCTTCCCTACCTTACCTACCTAGGTAGGTAGGTAGGTATGTACAGGAAGTCGCGGTTGGATTACGTGACTGCCCAGCCTTCCCACCTCTAGTAACCACGATTCATTGGGCTCTCCGAGATGAAGATTGACCGCACACACAGTTTAATGAAATGTGTGTCGTTGCAGACAAACACTGTCTAAGCTCTGACAGAAGGAACATGGGCAGACACGAGAACGAAAGCCTTGTTCTACAAGCTGGCCAAGGCGCCAATATCACTCACTGACCGCTGATCAGCGCCTGCTTCTCGCACAAGCTATATTCTTCTTCAAATAGCACTACCCATCTGACTGGATGGACTAGTGGGTCATCATAAGATGCAGAGCTGCCACCTGTTCTGTAGCGTCTTATTCCATGTTGAAGAGGCTGACGTTGTTGCAAAAGCAGCTGGGTTTGCCGCAGAACACCTCACTCAGTACCCTTTTTTCCAGGCGTTCCAAACCCCAGCCCATCCCTTCTTGAAGGAGAATGAAATGAACATTGAAACTGCAGCTAGGAAGCTCTTTACCCTTGCAGCGTCTGCCCTAGGCGAGAAAAGGTTTCACTTTAAATATCGCGCCAAGCTTTGTTTGCCATGCTCTCAGCATCCTTTTGCAGATATAAGAACAGGAGTTTATCGAGATTGCTCCGTCACTCAGCCAACATAGAAATAGTATTCCCGCATTCTAAAGCTACGGTTGTTAAAATACACTTTTGCGATACCTTTTTCGATGGTTCACCACAGTCCGGATCCCATCTAAGTTCGACAAAGTTCGACAAAAGAACGACTAGAGCAGTTTAAAGAGGTCTTAAGCAGCCCTCCTAAAAACAGCAACACAGAGTCGACACTTCAGATGTCTAATGTTCGGGAAACACAAGGCACGCATATGTTACACCAGATTATACATACTGCCCATGTATCACGGCCAATTATTGACCTATTCAGTGAAGACGACACCTTGAGTCCTTGGATTCTAGATATGGCTTCAGACTATTGCAACGGCGCAAAACCATGTTACAGACATCCTCGAGGTCTATCCGATGACAACGACAATCCAACCAAGACGGAAATATTACATGGGGTAAGAGAGGCGGCTAATAATGCAGACAGCTGAGCTCATATTGCTATGGGCATACATATGTCTAGGCAGTTATGAATACAGCACATCCCTATTCCTGGCGTGGCAAATGAGAATTGGGCGTTTAAAAACGAGGAAACCAGCATGCAGTAAGTTTCTAGGTAGTTCTAGGTCAAAACAGTGGGAAGGGGCAGGGTTCAACACGCTGTAACCTAGAGTTTCTTTTGCGCTTCTCCTTGCAGTTAGTCTTCATTCGAGGGTATTTAGACTGCCAGAATGAAGGCAGGCAGACAAGGAGGAAGGACATGCATCAGACACACACACACACACACACACACACACAACAGACAGACTAAAATACACACATCTACGCATCTTCTATTTCATATTACTACCCTAATCAGACTTAGACAAATCAATCCCATATGACCATGCATTAGTTTAGAGTGTTCTAATAATAATCATTCTAGAGCTGTGGTTCTAGGCAAGCAAGATCTACGACGCAACAAGAGGCAACTTAACAGACAGACGCAACGAAGCTTGGGAGCCCTTCTTAGGATAGCTGTCTGCCCCGATCGGGTTGGCAGATATCTTATTAACTTATTCTAACTTTGTTGGGCTGCTCCTATGCAGTCTGGTTAGTCACCTTAGGTGATAGGAACCCAAGATGCACCGCTGGCATCTACACAGTTGAGTTAGTTGTGTTGTTCATCCGACTTACCTTCTATCTTTTCCCGCCAGATCCGTCACGGTTTCAACAGTAGTAGGCTACATTGCTAAGCTGTAAAGTAGTATTCATCCTCTAGCTATTACAACTTAGGCATCGGCACCCTCCTAAAGAGGTACCTTTGCTGGGTAATTAGTTTACACTCTAAGAGAGGGAAGGCGCTTAGGCTGAACATGATTCGGTTAGACGGGCCAAGATAAAAATTGCTCATAGGTAACAAGGGGCGCGAGGTTGGACAGCGCCCGGTTCACCGAGAGCTTGGGCCGCTGGCTAAAATGACATGCTTAGGCGAATCCCTACTCAGAGGGGGCGTACCTAGCTAGGTACTTACAATGACATGGTACTGTACGGATACGTATAACTGCATCGTAAGAGGTAGAGGATACCTGTCTACCTTCTTCTCCCCTACCTACCTACCTAGGTAGGGTACGTGCCTAAGCATCTACCGTGAATATCCCGTAGAGCCCCACCAGTGGTGGAGAACCCTTGCTTCCGCGCAATTTGAGCGAACGCTTCCCAGCTTTCCCTTCACCCGGCCCATCCTCCGAACACCCCAGATCAACCCTGCAGGCCCTTGTATATCTGTCTCCTTTTCTCGTTCCCCTCAGATCATCCCGCTCTCATAGAAGAGCACCCCTCGCATCCCCATGGAAAGCGTAAGTAATTAACCCTCTCCAGCACTTAATAAACCCCCCCCCCCAGCCGCATCGCACGCTGACGATGACCGGCATACCAGCACGGCATAGCTCGCACAGCCCGGAAACCACGGACAGAAGCTCAGATCCAGTCCGACCTCACCAAGATCGAGACCCTACGCTCCGTCGAGGCCGCCCTCCTCCGCGCTGCGCGTCCGTCCGCCGACACCGATACCGACACCCCCGACCTAGACCCCGCCGCCACCCTCGCCCTCACGACGAAGCTCCTGCGCCTGAACCCGGAGCACTACACGGCATGGAACGTCCGCAGGCGCTGCCTAACCTGTGGATTATTATCAAAACCCTCGCCTGGGCCGTCGCCATCGGCGCCGCCCGTGAGTTCTTCAGCAGCATGCACTCCGCCTCCGTCCTCCGCCGCTGCGTTGCCGTCTTCCTCGGCCGCGATCCGGCCCGCCCAACCGTCCCCCGCGGGCCCGGGGAGTGGGAGGAGTGGTACAACAGTTGAGAACGCGAGCTCAATTGAAGATCGAGTCCGCGACGCGGCAGAGGGAGACAAGCCAGCAGGAGAAGAGAAGGACGGAAAGCCCCACACCACCGACGAGGTCGTCGCGACCCTCAAAAACGAGCTCAACTTCACCATTCCCCTCCTCCTCGAGTTCCCCAAGAGCTACTGGATCTGGAAATATCGCTCCTGGCTACTCCAGCAAGCCGTCGACCTCCTGCCGAGGCCGCTGGCCCGCCGCGTGTGGCAAGAGGAACTCGGCCTCGTCTCCAAGATGCTATCCAAGGACCGCCGCAACTTCCACGCCTGGGGCTACCGCCGGAAGGTGGTCGCCGTGCTAGAGAGCGTAACGCTCGCCGGCGAGAGCCTGGTCGAGTCTGAGTTCGCGTACACGACCAGCATGATTAAGATGGACCTGTCTAATTTCTCGGCCTGGCACAGCCGCTCCAACCTGATGCCCCGCCTGCTGGAGGAGCGTGGCGCCGACGATGCGGTGCGGCAGAAGTTTTTGGAGGACGGTAAGGATACAAAAAAGCCGATTCCCGTTCCCCTGTAGGGAGTATGAGATCCTAGACTGACACGGGCCCAGAACTCGAACTCGTGCGCGAAGCACTGAACGTCGGACCGGAGGACCAGTCGCTCTGGTTCTACCACCATTTTCTCGTCCAGGACATGACGGAAGCAGACGGCCGGTCCAAAATTGCACCCAATTTGTCGCGGGACCAAAGGGCACGCTACGTGCGATGCGAAATCGACGGCATCAAGGAGCTCTTGGAGGACTACGACGACATCGTGTGGATATACAAGGCGCTGCTGGACTGCACAGTAGCCCTACCGAAACTGGAGGGGCGCGCCCCCGACAACGGAGAGGTTGCAGACCTCGGGGCGTGGATGGCCGAGGTACGCCGCTTAGACCCCATGCGCAACGGGCGCTGGGACGATCTCGAGAAGGAGTGCGGTCTGCTCTAGATGACGCACGTGGTACCATGAATTCAAGAAACGGGTATGTTTCGCCAGCACGAGCGAGCGGGTGACGCAAAGGATAAAATGGCATTAATGAATTACAGCGACCATGCGCATGCATGTACACGCCCTTTATGAAGACAGCTCTTCACATATTCCAGTCATGATATTATAGGTAGATGGATACATGTGTACAAAACTCAAGCGCTGCATCTGCCCTTGACGAGGTTGGCGTTCTCCCCCACCAGCCCGTCAAAGTAGGCCAGTAGCGTCTCGACGGGGATCATGTCCATGAGGCCCAACGCCGGGTTGGACGATTTGAAGACCTGGCCGCTCCAGAGGACCCGCACGTACCAGCCGCTCTCCCCGGCGGTGGCTGTGGCCGTGACAGCCGTGGTGGCGGTGGCTGTCGCGTCGATGCAGGAACATGCCGAAGACATAGCAGCGGCGTTACCGTTGCAGTTCGCCGCCCAAGTAGGTAATGGCTCGTTCCACGACGCCGCGGCAGTCAGAGACGGGCAGAAAATCGCCGCTGAAGCAGACTCGCGGATCATCTGCCGTAGGCAGTTGTTCCGGCTACAACCCGGCGCAACTACAACAGACGTCATGGCCGGCGACGGCGGGTTCCCGCCATCAACTGCCTTCTTTTTGTACAACTCAAACACGACCTCGGAGCCCATGCCGGGCCAGACCATGTGGTCAAGCTGCAGGATCGATAGCAGGCGGGAGACGGAGCCGTCGTGGGCGACGTTGTGGAAGTAGATCGTCTCGCTTTCCCCCTTGATGACAGCACGAATATGTGTGGCGAGCTCGGCGATCCAGACGCCCCACGTTGCAGCACTTGCGGCAAGAGAGTCAGGGGCGTCGCGATAGATCTGAGAGTACTCCCAGTGTCCTAGACGGTAAGCGGCATCGGCAAGATCCTGGGTGACGCAAGTGGTGCTGTTGACGCCGTCCACAAGCTTGCACGGGAAGGGCTTGTCGTGACACTGGCGCGCCGAAAGGTTGTCATAGTAGTGATCCAGAGAGGCGTGGAAGCCGCCGTCATCGGCAGGAACGCCCGAGATGTCGTCGAGCGCTTTATACAGCGGGCCGGCGGCGGCAAGATGCTGTGCCCATGCGGCGTTCGAAGCGGACTTGATGCGGTTGAAGAGGGAGGCGCCTGCGGGGCAGGAGTACTGCGGCTCGAGGGAGTCAACGCCGGCGGCCTGGATGCTGAGCTGAAGAGAATCGGTGGTAGCCCACATGCCGTTGACGACCATGCCGGCGACCTGGCTGGTGATTTGGTTGTTGGTGACGCGGTATTTGACCTTGCGGTGCCACTCGGGGGAGTTAACGGCGTCGCGGGGGGGGAGGAAGCCGAGGAGATCGTGATAAACACCGTAGAGGTCAGCACCGTGGAGCCACGAGTCGTCGAGGCCCTGGGCGGTGATCTGGGGGAACTGGCAGGTACCGATCCAGCCCGCGGGGACGAAGGGGTTAACGGGGGAGATGTAGACCTTCCAGTAGGTCTTTGCTGGCTTGTTTCGACTAGAGAAGGGCTCTCCATAGTAAAAGAGGCCCTGCTCATCGCAATTCCATTGGTACGGTTCCACGGGGAAGGCATTGGAGGCGTAAGGCGTGCGCTTATGGTGGCGATGGACCTAGACGAGTGTCAGCGCTCAAGGGCCCTCTCTCAAGACAGAACAAGGCAGGCAAAACAAGACGTACTAGCTCCACGTATTTGAGTTCGTACTCGTCCGCCGGCTGCAAATACTCTGTCTTGCGCACATGGGGCATGTTGCACCAGTTGTACTGCCCGTACTTGTCGTCGGGGGTCGCAGAGGTGTCGTAAATGAAGCCCCAAACACCCTTGCTGTTTATGACGGCAGTGAGGTTGTTGACCTCGGACTGCGCAGGCGCATGCCAGCCCAAGTCGATGTCGCCGGCAGCCACCACAGCACCGCCGCTCGACTCAGTGGTGTCGCCAAAGACAGCAAGGGCGGCTAGCAGAGTGATACTTTTGGGGGCCATGACGTGCGGAAGGGCGAATTGAACGAAGGCGAGGAAGCTAGCGATGATGACGAGCGACTTGACCCAGGCAAGCGGCGACCCGAGGGGCCTTCTCGGGAAGAAGGTCGAGGAAGCCATCCATTCTTATTGTTTCCTCTCCTCCGACGAGGGTAACTCTGCAAGCGCCTCCTTTCCCTGGTTGTGTCCCACGTGCCTCAACGGTGCAGGAAGAAGAAAATGAAGCTGCGATGCAACTCCAGGGATCATCGGGCGTAGTAGGTCGGCCGGGGTCCCGAGATATGAAATGTGCTTGTTCGTTTCGTAAAGGTAGGTAGGTAGGTGAGGCGGTACCTTGTCTGATGAAAGTTGATGATTGGGGCACGAAATGGGAGGGCGACGTTGAGCCTTTTGGTGGGGTCTCGTGTGCCACGTGCGGGAGGAAGTGTACCGACTGGCTGGGGGCGACAGGGGAAGCTACGAGGTACAGGGGCCATTGCTCTACGTAAACGGCACCCCACCAGTGACTGCAGAACCTCGCCGAGGCGCCTGCTTGTAGGTACCTAGGTAGGTAGGTACCTAGGTAGGTAAGTGAGCACCTCTCTCTCATCAAGTCTTTAGGGACTGTGTCAAAGAGCCAAGTGATCATCAACGGTTGCAAGAACAAGATCAAATCTAATTTCACTAATCCCCGTCTTTAGTTTTGGCGTTTTTAGTTTTCCTCTTCCATCCATTTCTCATCTCATCTTACCACCAGATCCAACCTCTGGACGAGGCCAGAAGTAGGCAGACAAACGACATGACAAAACAAACGATTCTTCTCTGTCACGTGGAATAACCGACAATGTGCTCCGTGAATATCAGGCCGACGGACATAGTTTTGTTCTTGCCACGGGGGAGTGTCACAGCCCAGGTGCCGTAGTACTGCGCCGTAAGGTGCGGATGGCCGGTCAACTTCTTCTGGTAGAGGTACTTGTATGCCGGCACGTTCTCATATCTGGCTAGGTTTCTTTAAAGGTTGATACACAAACGTAGGTAGTAGCTGAGGTATGTTGGACACTTTGATAGTGAGTTTCCATTTGGTACTACCAAGACTTCTTGATCATCATCATGGAGGATCCTCGGCTGTTCGAGCCAGTGTACCTGGGGCTTTCTCCTCGAGGCACGAGATAAGGTCAAGATGGGGTCCATAGACGTGGCGTAATAGATTGTGATGTGCAGATAGATAGGAAATATCGTACGAGACACCTGCCGGGAGCTCTTTCAGTTAAGCTTTTGAGAAACGGGGGTCGTCTCTGCAACAAAACTACGCGTCTGACGCATGTGAGCGACATCTGCATATTGCTTGAGGCCACGAGGTGAGATAGCGGTGTCAGATCATTCCGCGCCATGAGAATCTGTCGGTGGGCAAGTATGTAGTGATTGCTGTTTGTCGGTGTTTTAACTCCAAAGACGGTTGTGGGAGCAAGTCATTGTGTTGGTGTTGTTGGTGTTTTGAAAGGTTGCAGGTCTTTGCAGTCCTACCAGCCCCTATCTTTGCCATGCAGAGACCACGGCCCCGACAATGTCCCGCCCCTTGGTGATGGCGATCTCATGCCCGCCCTTGAGGACCACAACCTCGACGGCGTCCTCCCCGAGCACCGCCTCAGCATCCCACACCGTCTCGCCCGGCAACACGATATCGTCGCTGTCCCCGAGGACGAACAGCACCCGCCCCTTCCTCATCCCGGGCCCCGCGCCGCTCCTCCGCGCCTGGAGCGCCTCCGCGAGGTCCCTCCATTCCTCGCCCCCGCGGTCGTAGAGGGGCGCGTGCCGGATCGTACTCATGTAGCTCCTCACGTATCCCGGGTGCGTCTGCGCCTGCCACCGCACTACCTCGCCGATGCTTCTCCCGCCCACGAGCCTCAGGTCGTCCCACTCAGCCGCCATGTCGTCGTCGGCGTCGTTGTCGTCATCGACGGTCTCCTTTTCGGGGACGTCCCCCCCTATCCCGGGGTCGGCGGGCGTGATCCTGCGCGCGACGAGCCACCGGCGCACAGGCTCGGGGATCCAGGCGGCGTTGTACAGCAGGCGGCTCCGCCACCCGACGTGGGCGGCGGAGCGGACGAGCCCGCCGGGGGCAACGAGGTTGAGGGACTTGACGAGATGCGGGTGCGACGAGGCGAAGGTGGCGGCGATGGCACCGCCGAGGGAGTAGCCCAGCAGGTGGAAGGCGTCGTTGCCGGTCCAGCCCGGCAGGGCGGAGGAAGCCAGGGCGAGGAGGACCTGGGTTGTGTAGAGGCGGGCGTCGTGGGGAATGTCGAGGGGCGCGTCCGAGTAGCCGCGGCCGAAGAAGTCTGGCGGTGTCAGATGGGGTTCATTGCCAATCATGAGATGGGAGAAGGAGGGTGGGGAGGCGCCGGTTGTGTGAGGATGCGAGCGAGACACGGCATGCTACTTCAGCTAACAAGAGATGCAGACTTCCGTGATTGAACGGCAAGTATCATCGCCTCCTCTCGCGAATGACCACTGCTTCATCCCGTCCAAACGACGACCGGCCAGCCAGCATGGAGCCAAAGGATAATAAAAAATAAAGAAATAAAGAAATCCATAAAGGAGCAACAAGATGACGGTCTGGCGCGGACGGACTCACCAAAAGTCATGACCCTCCACCCCCTCTCGACAAACTCCTCGGCGACGCCCCCCAGCGCGAGGCATGGCGTGCCGATGCCGTGCAGCAGCAGGACCTTCTCCTCGGCGTCCTCGGGCCCGAACTCGTAGACGCGCAGATTCCCGTAGGCCGTGGCGACGTCCCGGGCCCCCGGCAGCGCATCGGGAGGGTACGGCAGCTCGTCGCGGGCGAGCGTCGAGAGGGCGGGCAGGACAGTCCATTTCGGCGACGGTGCCGTCTTGCAGCGGTCGTTGGCTGGGCGCTTGGCGGCGGCGGCAGCGGCGAATGGTGGTGACCTGGGAGAGGCTGCATGGGGATGGGGGGAGGTGAGGAGGAGGTAGGCCGTTGCCGCCGCTGCCGCTGCCGCCGCCGCCGCCGCCGCCGCCAAGCCGAGGCCGAGGTGCTGGGATTCTATTATCCTATCCCTCATTTTTTCTTCTTTTCCCTCGGATTTTGATCCCTCTCCAAAACCGCGCGCGGGCTAGAGAGAGTTGTTTTCGTGCTACGTGCGGTGGCTGCTGATGATGCGGTGCGACAGGACTGACTAGCCAAGCAAAGAATCCCCCCCCACTTGGTCTTTTTTCCTTTTTTCTTCTTCTTTTTTTTCTCTCTCTTCTGTTTTAGCGGGAAAACTTACATTGCGAAAGGTTGGCATCCTCGGGTTCGGGAAGTGCGGTTGTGGTTGTGGTCGTGCGGGTGTTGCGCCGGGGGTGGGGGGTGGGACGGAGGCAATCCCCGTCGGCATCGCACGGGGGGCATCGCCAGAGTGGTAATTACCGAGGTACATTTTGGAAGCCATTGCCACACGTTGTGAAGAAGTGCGCATAGATATCCGTAATGTGCCATCTTCTACGGGCTGATCATGATATCGTTTGGTTGAGCCTTCATATTGCCGCGCCTCTGAGAACTACCTCGTATACCATTGGGCTCTTCTGAACCACCCCGACATTGTCCCTCTGGTTATCGTCGTCGGCGTCGCCGCGATACGTCCTCGCCCCCCTCCGAGGGGGTGACGGTGACGGTGACGGTGACGTCGCAAATGTCGCCGGCGCCTGTCTCTCTGACTTACTTCCCTCCGTCCCTCCCCTCCCCTCCCCGCCGTGGACATGCTTGGTCGGACGTGGGGGCCCGGCCCCTATTACCAATGTCTCTGTTTAGTGGGATTCGAACAATGCCATACCTGTTCTTACATACTACTAGTAGGGAGTCGGGAGTCGGGGACTGGCCCTCGAACAATGCGCCGGGCAGGGGAGTTCTGGTTGGCAAGGGGAAATGAGGAAATCCCGGGGGCCCCGGGGGCCGGGAGTAGGTATTCTACACTATACATACTCAGTTGCATACAGGAGCAATGGCGCAAAGCAGACAGAGCTGGTGACAGTCACTGGTCATCAGTGACCCAGACAGTCGGTTTCCTCCCTCCCTCCCTCTCTCTCCGGGTCGAGTCGCATCAGCTGGAGGGCGGAGCGGAGTATCACTCGCCAGCGCGGTGACCAATAACGCCAGGCCGCAAGCCAGTCGGCTACAAGCCATCAGTTCATGCCTACCTAGGTATTAGTGTACCCTGTGTCCGTACTCTGTCTGTCGACCGCCAAGCACTGCCAGCACAGTGTCGTTTGGCAGGTCGGTCCACTTGCCAACCAGTCACTACTTACTACCTTATGCGTATCACGACGGCTGCCGGCATGCCCGTCTGCGCCGGTTTGTTCGCTAGTGGGCTTGGGGGGGGCTTCTCTCAGTCTCGCACTCAGTCTCACGCTTCTGCACAGCGCGACGCTTCTTTGCTTCTTTTTCCGAATTCCCTGCCACGGGCGTCCGGTTGCTGCAGACTTGCTCACTAAGTAATTAAGCTCTCTGCGGCGACCAGCAGGCCGGCCAGGTGGCTCAGCAACCTATAGCCGGCCAGCCTTGTTAGCCTTTCCTAGCTCCGAGCTTTGGTCCCCTCGTTGACTCTCTCTTGTCTTGCTACCGGTACTCGAGAGGGCAGTTGTCACCCGCGGGGGGAAGTGCTCAGTGCTCAACGGGAGGGAGACGGGAACGGTGGTCGGTGGATGAGGCGGTGGTCGAGGCTTTCTCCACCGGTGAGACTCAGGAGGTACGGGTACAGATACCTAGTACAGCTTATAGATCACTGAACCCCGGAAAGGAGAGAAGGAGAGAAAGAGGTGGTGGTGATGGGTGAGTGAGACGGCGGGAGAGAAGGATAATCCCCCTCCCCCGCCGCCGCAACAGGCGACGCACAACCCGTCTGTGTCTCGACGTGCGCCGTGATCTCAACCTTTGATGGCAGACTGGCGGTGTGTGGCAGTGAAGAAGCGAACAAGTGAAGAAGAGGAGGAGGAGGACCCCTCTCTACGTAGTACCTGTATCATGTATGCGACTACGTTGGTCCACCGCCCCCGCAGCGTGTGGCTTTTGTCGTCCTCCCTCCCAGATCCCATTCATCGTCGAAGCATGCATGGCCCGTCAGATTTCGTGCGGTGAACCTTCTTGTCCGACAGTGCCATCCCAGGCCAGCAACAGCGACCGCGACAGCGACTCCAGGGCGACGCCACACCGCACCACTACCCACTCACACCCACCCATCCACACGAGCACAAACCCGCACGGCTACGCATGCGAGTTTCAAGCGAGTGTGTGTGACTGTGTGTGTGTGTGTGTGTGTGTGTGTGGTAGCTGATGGACGAAGGCACCGTCGATGGGGCTAGAGCTTGGAGGGGCTGGTCCAGAGGCTGTAAACAAAAGAAGCTTGTCTAACTAGTGTTACTAGTCGTTGAAAAGGAAAGAGAAAAAAAGGCTTCCCTCCCTCCAAAAGAGCTTCGGCCCTCTCCCCGGTGTAGGGCTTCGAGAGGGGATTGGATACGCCGGCAGGGACTGTGTGATGGCCAGCGTGCGTTGAATTCAACATAACTGTACGTACCTCTGTACGATGTACAGACAATAACGGAATAGCCTGGCTCCCCCCACACCTCCAAATCCCCTTCCCACCTCGCTTGCCTTGCTGCAGCCTGGAGGCAGTTGGGCAGTGTGAGCTCCTCCGCAAGGGAACAACCTGGCAGAACACCAAGGATGCCTGCCAACCATGCCTCGATCGGAACAATCATGTGCTGGAGCCTGGAGGGGGAGAGCTCATAGCATACTGTAGAGGAGAAGGGGTCCTCGGCCTCTCCAGGGACCGGCGAATTCAGGAACCCCCCTGAGCCCTAGACCGGTTGGCTGTGTGGTCGCTGCAGAATGCAATGCGGTGAGCCGTACGGATAGATAATTCACCAAAATAGCAGCTCTCTGCCTGACCGTCTGGTCCTAGGCGCCGGAGCCGAGCCATTGACACGAGCAGCATGGGACTTGGAATGGGTTTCTTGACGGACTACCTGTCACTGGTAGAAAGAATGGACGAAGTGGCCAACCTTGGTCGGAGGCGTGAGGCAACGAGCCGAATGAATGGGCTAAGTGAATGACGAAGTGACGGACTGGACGTGTGGTGACAGACACCTCCTTTGGCCCAGCCTGGATTCCCCTCCAGCTCCACTGTAGTGATCACGAAGATATCGTCAGCTGTCTGTCTCATGGTGGTTTCCCATCTTCCATGGCTGCATGGGCCCCCAGCCGTGCCCTGGCGCCGATTCGCCTGGCACTTCCAGGCGGCAGATTGCCTCGCCTGCCGCAGCAGGTTCACCAGCTTGGCCAGCCCGACCCAGCTTTCTCAGTCATCGGCCGGGGGAGACAGGGAGCATGCACTTACGAGGTACCTAGTATTAAGTATTTGTGGTGTACGATACAGTATACCCCTAGGTACGTATCCGTAGTGCAGAGTACTACAGAATTTTGACTACGGGTATGCTACTGTGCAACAATACTGGGGAGAGGGACTCGGTCCATCGTTAAAGGAGACAAGGGACCCAGGTATCTGCCCTGCGCCGAGTGGTCGCTGGCGTGCGCCGTGCGGTCTGTCTCGCTCTCGCTGCTACGGATACAGGTAATCACTACGGATACAGTATAGATACAGGAGGTAGCTTTCAAGAGGGCAGAACAAGATTCGATCTAGAAGGCGTTGGCGCTCTTGCTGCGCGACGGATGGGCGATAGAGTTCTCGATGCGTGAGAGAGCATGTCGAGGCTAAACTCTGGACTGTCACGCCCGCAGTGCGCCAGCCGGCAGTCGGACGTCGACCATCCTCTTTTTGGCTCTCCTGGCTCTTCTCTGATGGGGACGCGGCATTTCATGTGTTGGAAAGGGATATCGAGAATCAGGCTGGGGATGTGAGAGGAAGGATGCGCCGATACCTGTACATGGCCCTGTGTGCCGCATCATGGCATGTTCATCGTTTGGCCACTGACGGATAATGCTGGAAGAGGAGGAGGGGCAAATTGTCGGAGGTGCGAGTGACGATGCTGTTGGTACAGGTTTGTGTGAGATTGAGTCGAGAATGAGTTTTAGTGACTGAGTGACAGAGTGACAGACTCCTCCCAGGTGAGACACTCAGTGACTGACTGGCTGGCAGGACAGGGTGACATTTCGTAGAAGCCCCGCTGTTAGTGCCAAGGAGGCCACGAGCCAGGGAAGAAAAGTACGTGCTTTGGCCCTGTGTACGGTATGCTCATGCTACTTCTGTCTCGTGGATGTGGATGTGTGGTGTGTGTGGGCTAACTTGACGGGCGGTTTGCGAATGGCTGTAGCACACAGTGAGGCAGTTTATGCCTAAGGCGTCAGGCGCTAGAAGCACCTGGGACGCCTGGCTGAGCGTGCCAGCCGCCACGCTTCCGAGTCTAGGTAGACTGTAGTGTAGCCCACGAACGCAGTACTTGCAGTAGGTTATTTCTCGCAGGTGCTGTTTTATTTTCTTTTGGAAGCTCGAGCCAGGGCTTAGCAGCAGCCAGTCATAGCGGCAGCCAGGCCCACCCAGTGCCTGGATGTCAGTGGCTCACAGCCTTGTGATTGCCGCCAAAATGGGGACAAGAGGGCACCACTGCCTCCTTGTCCGTTATGCAGCCCCAGGCTCTAACCACCTGCATCAGTGCCTAGTAGGTAGGTATTCACTGTTATGTATCCGTATCCGTACTCCCTACCCACTCACCTGCCTGGGTAGTGCAGGTGTATGAGGGCGCACACTGTACGGATACACACTACCCTCGTACGTATGTCTACGTATCTAAAGGGGGGTCCCTCTACACGTGTTTCCGTACAGAATACGTCCAAATCAGTACGCACCGTGTAGGCACATACCGACCATCCAACGCTACCATGTATGTACCTGCACTAGGAAGCTGGGTAGGTACCTCATTTACGTCTCTTCACTGGCTCTCCTCCATCGTCTCCTTTGCCGCCGCCCCCGTCGCTGTGGCCACTGTGCAGATGAACAGCATATGCGCGGGTGGTCCGTTGCACTGTCGCAGCCAAGCGTATCCTGTTCAGTTGCTTTGGGTTTGCCGCTGCCGCCCAGTGTGCGTCAGCACCGACAGTCCGTCGCATTGTTGTTGTTATTTCCCATGCTCCGACCAATCCCAGGCCTGGCTCACTTGTATTTCCCCAAAGGTTGGGATTCGGGCGGACCAGGGTCCCCCCCCCCCCCCCAGCGGCCAGTCGAGAGGATCGAGAGGGTTTCACTTTGGATTGAGACAGACAGCGACACACTGTGGGCGGACGACATGAAGCCAGCCGAGTGTGAGGGGCTCGCAGCGTGGGAAGAAGTCCCTAGCCAGCCAGCATAGAATGGGAAACACTAGGCTGGGTTTCCTGTGTTTCTGAACATCAGACTGCGCCAGTTAAATGCCCCTGTGGTAGCATTTAGGCGTCTTCAGACGGGACACTTCGCAGAGAGCTTGCGATAGAGCTTGTGATGGAGCGCGATGGAAGCCCAATATGATGATGCTACCGTGCGATGCATCTTGGACTGCGTCAGCCCAAAAGCATCCTGCAGGACAAGTTTGCCAAACCTCATCGGCGACGAGATCGGGTCTCCGCCCCACACAGACAGACAGGCAGGCAGGCAGGCAGGCAGGCAGGCAGGCACTTTTCTTCGGCTGGTGTCGCCTGGAAAATCGGACAATGCGAGAATGGCTTCTGTCCACGGGGGGATGGAGAACGAGAAAAAGGAGAAGACGAGGTGACGAAGAAGAAATGGACACCGAGAGGGAAGAGTCAAGACCCAAGAGCGAAGAGCGAAGACCGGATGAGGGCAACACACGCCGTTAGTCGGACCACGGCTCAGGACCGAGACAGACCCAAAGGCGCAGGCAAGCAAGCCAGCAGAGGTCAGTTGATCACAGATGACAAAGAAAAGGAGAGACATCTTGATGCCAAAAGCGAGGAGAAAAGAGTGGGATGGGAATAGGTAGCGAGACCTGGACGTGGATCGGACAGGGAGGGCCGAAAGAGTCAATACGGGTGGCAGCAACAGTTACAGTGATGAAAGAGAGCCGTCCAGGTATCATATTCTCGCCTCTAATCTCGCTCGGTTCCCCCGTACCGCAGCACCGCAGCAATATTAATTGAACATGCTCCTGTTTTGATTCCCCGTCGAGCTCGGTCGCACTGGGGTTCTGGAATGGTAGATGTGGGCTGCCAATCTCTCTCTCGGGGGGCCGCAAGCGGTGCCAGAGGAGACGGTAGTGGACAGTGAACAATGAATGACAAGCCACGGGCGGCGGCAACTCACAGACGCACACTCTTTCTCTCTCTTCTCTCTCTTCTCTCTCTCCCCCCCCCCTCTCCCCCTCTCACTTTCAGTATGTCCCAGGAGGCTTCGAAGCACCGCGGTGAAGAACAAGGGGGACACAGTGCGTCATGTTGCGGGCAGACTCAGTACCTGCATGCCATGCTTCAGCTCGCCCTGCGTCGAGGTCCCAACCTGAGGAATGGGATACGAGTTGACTTTGAGAGCGAGAGTGAAGGGGGAATGAGAATGAACAGCAAGCAGTAAGCAAGCAGTGAAAGCGTGAGAGTGGAAGTGGAGGTGGACGGACCAAGTCCGCCAAGCACACCCAGTGTGTGTCCACTGCAATTGCCTCGGAGTCTTTTAATCGTCAAGAGTTGACAGGCATACCTGGACTGACGGGGGACACGCAACTCATCGATTCCCACATCCTCCCTTTCCGCCTGCGCTCGCTCTCTCTCTGCTTCGCCGCCCACCCACACAACCACGCCAACTCACTGTGTGTACCCATATCTGGACCCCACAGCTGAGATACACATTTGTACAGTGTGTCGTAGGCCGCACTGGGAAGATTGACGGCAGCCGGCGCCACGCCCCAAATTTACACCAGCACTACCAGGATACGCTAGACCTGGGCGGCTTTAGCTCGAGATCTGCCAGCCAATGGAAAGCCGGTGGCGAACTCGCGAATGGCGTCGAGGAGAGGAACCACAGTGTTCTTCGACAAAGCACTGTCCCTTCCGATCATCTCCCAGACTCCCATTGGGCAACAGTGGGTCCGCCACATCCCCCCCACCACCGCATCCCTTCCCTTCCCAGCTTCCCTCTCCTACCTAAGTCCTTGCCCTCCGTGCCCTCCTCGCTCCTCTCGCCTGCCCGCTCACCTTTCCACTGTCCCTCCCACTTTCCCACACTCACTGCCCTGCTCGAACCAACAAAACCATCGCCTCCTCCGGATTCCTCCCTTCCGATACTTTTCAACAACTCTCCCCCCTCTGCCCACACGTATCTTATTTCCCACACACGCACCATCACCTTCATCCACACACCCGAACAAAATAAAAGGCGCTTCAAACGATCATACATATTCAGCAACCCATTTAAAAAGGAAAACCATTGCTTTATTTATTTTTTCAACGACTTTTGCCGCTGTATCTGCTCAGCTACCCACACTTTTAAACCCCTCGCACAACGTCGTCGACTCGGCCGGTCTCATTGTTTGTGTTTCATAACCGCAATAATACCGCAAAGCTCGGCTCGCCCACACCAAAGGATTGATTACTTACCACACATCCGCCACACTACCTTCCCCAACCAACAAGACGGCACACCTTCAACCCACAACAACGATATCACCACGACACCGATATCTTGACTCGACACATTATAGATAATGTCTTCATACTACCAGTTCAACCACCACCAGGCGCATCCCACCCCGGCCGTACCCGGCGCTTCCCACAACCACCATGGCGGTCGCAATCGCAGAGCCCCCAGGCTCTCCGTCTCTCAGAACCAGCATAAGCAGTTTCGCGGTGTACGCAGCATGAAGGAACTGACCGAGTCCGCTACCATCAACGCTTTTCGCACAAAGTTCGAGGCTGGTCGCTCCTTCGACCTCGAGGATGACATGGAGTTCTGCCCGGGGTTGTTGACCGACAGCGACGTAAGTATCTCGGAGCCCTGGATCCATCTCACATGATCCGGTGACTAATCTTAGACGCCCGCTGTAGATGAACTCCATCCACAGCTCTTCCGAGCGTTCTTCCTTGGCGAGCAACTCTCCCGAGTCGTCGCCGACCCAGCAGCCCCAGACCATTGCTCCTGGCTTCTCTCTCAACTCGTCTTCCCCCGCCTTCATCCCTCCGGCGTACCAGCAATCCAGCCTGAAGCTTCACCAGCCTTCCGCCACCCGCGCCCGCAATGCCATTCCTATTGTCAACCCAGCTACTGGCATCACTATGTCGAGCCCGCCGCCTTCGGTGTCCCCTAACAGGATGCAGCAGGGCATCCGCAGATGGTAAAGCGCCGATCCCGCTCTCACACCAGAGGGCCGGGGTTGTGCGCTTCCTGCCGTCTGTGCTGATGCGTGCTGATGTGCAAAATTCTGCTCATTCGGCTTTTCTGGCCGATCATCTTGGCAGACACCGAAAAAAAAAAGAAACCAAAAAAGAAACCAAAAAAATCCGACGACGAAATGGCATCGATGATTTTCTTTCGCGGGCTGGGTACCTGAAGGCTTTTGCGCATATGGCCGGCGCGGTCTGGTCATTACGCTGGCTCAAACGACTTTCCTCTCTTGTATAAACAATCTCACCCGACATACTCTTGTTTTAACCGACAAAATTCCTTCGAGGCTCTCCCCCCGGCGCGACATGAGAAGTTATCGATACCAGTTTTCTCATCTCTTTTTGATGTTTCGACGAACACAAAATCGACAAAAATCTTTCGGTGTGCTGACCTCGCAAGATGAGGCTAGATTTGCACGAATGGCGTTCCACACGGACGGTTTTGCATTTTTACGACATTGCATCGGTGTGTCAACACCACGGCGGAGTTCTCGGATATAATTAATTCTCGGCATCTTATTTTTCACGGACAGCGGGACGACTTTTGGTTTTCCAAGATGATTCAAAATTTCAGTTGCTCATCATGGTGCTCGACGGGTCACGAAGTCACATCGAAAAAGATTATCTCGACATATAGAATGAGTGTCTTTTTAGCAACTTATTCGGAGCGTGGAGGCAACAGGTGTTTCTGTTATGGGCTCACATGGGAAATATCAAATGGGTGGTGGCGGGCAAAGATATGCGTTGCTCTTGTTTTGCGACAAATTGCCAAAGCTTGGAAACGGGGGTCCTGGGAAATACCTTTTTTTTTTGGGAAAGGTGGAGTTGGTCATGGTTTTAGGCGTGGTCTGTTGGCGAGCCTTTGCATTGTTGTCGCCTGTTGGGTTGAGCGATGCGGACGGAAACGCTCGCGCTGTCTTTTTGGAATTTTATGTGCCTCTTCTCTTATTTCTCACTGTTCGAAGATGGACTATTTCTCAATATTTCTCGCTCCTGGGAGGGCCTTGTTATGGGTCTTGCATCTCTGGACGCTGGAAGCGATAGCTGGTGTGGTTCACCTTGTCCTGGGCACTTTTCGCGAGCATCCCAGGAGAGTTGTGTTTTCTGGGAAAGCGGTATGAGACGATAAATGGCTCTGGTGGTTTCTGGGATGGAGAACAGGGATACCTTTTGGGGCTGTACAGGAAACGCTCAGGACATGAAAGGTGTTCAAGGGGGTCAGGCCCTTCAGACCCGATCTTGTGGCGCGAAGCCAGCAAGGCGCAATGCAATATACGATAAGTTCATCTCAACATCGGTCTCGACTTTGGTGACGATTGAGACGATGAGGCAGGCGTTGGTGAATGTCGAGCAGGTATCAGTGGTCGGATGCGTCCGTTAGAACCATAAATGAAGACGCCGCCTCGCTGGCGGTGGGCAATCGACAGGTAATCTAAAGGCGTGGTGATGAGTATTAAAGGTACGTATGGCGGAATTCTCCCCGGCGGTGCATGCCTACAAGCATTCGTTCCTAGTGTGCTAGTGCAATGCCATGCCATGCTATGCCATGCAAATTATAATACGTCTAACTGTATGGTGAGTGAACACCTGAACGTGAGTGTAGAGGACGTCGCCGGACTACAGTAGATCCCGGACCCGCGACGTCGTCGAAGCTTCGCCCTTTGTTCGTCGAGGGGGGGGCGCTAAGCTACGTTGCAGCTGGGTCGAATGGAGGGGTAAGCAAGCAAGCGGCCCGATGCCGACGACGAAAGCGCCGAAATACAGGGTCCGGATCTCTCGTCTTTTTAATTGATAGGTACCTATTCAATGGATACTTGGCTTTAGGTGCTGTTTGGTTTGTTATCCTACGTCCGTTAGCCGCCGGGCATCAGACAGAAGACAGAAGCGGCGCGAGCCTGGGGCTGGGACTGGGGCTGCGTCAGAGGCGAGCTGCCTTCTGCACGCCGCCGCAATGAGGCCTGTCAGGCAGGGGCAGCATCGTGAAGAAGGCGGTGCGTACTGGCACGGGGCGGAAGGGAGTGCTGCAGGTCCCGGGAGAGAAACACAAATGCATATCACGTGATGTGTGCGTTGAGAGGAGAGCCTTGAATACCTAGGTTGAAGTGGGATGATGACGATAAAGTTGGGGCCAGCTGAATTGGATTTCTTTGAAGAAGAGCCCCACCCCGCCCGCCTGGATAGGGGAGCTTGGCCAGCTGCCGAAAGCCGGCTGCAGCTGGCCCCCAGCAGATGGATGATTGCTCTCGCCTTTTGGGACGGTTGATGACGACGGATTCTTGCAAATGGGACAATGGCAGTTGGCCAGGAAGTAGTCACAGCGAAAGAGAAAAATGGCGGTTTTGCGGGGCGAGATCACCAAGTTTCGGTACGGATTCGTGAGGGATATCCGCAACCAGCAAGGGTGAAAAGCTCGGGTCCCAAAGATGTCACTATTCGGGACAGCAGCGGCCTGGTGACGTCACGCTCGGGTCAACGACACACTGCGAGCTCGCTTTACCTAGGTAGGTAGGGAGGTACTTACCTACCTAGGCAATGGCGAGCTTAGCTTGCTGGGTGCCGTACTAGCGTACCTACATCGCCCAGCATCGTATTCTTTTCCTCCTCCCCTCTTCTCCTTCCTTACCCATATCTCGTTGATACACCCTTCTTGACATTCTCAATTCATCCCTCAATTGAACAACAAACGGCTCAGGATACATTTCGCAACAACATCAGAATCCTAATCATCACCCAACGCCAAACAAGCTCGACACAAACAGAAACCATGGCATCCCGTATCGTCCTCGCATCTACCCCCATTGCGCGCGGCGCCTTCGTCGTCGGCAGACAGACTGGCGTTCTCGGACGCGGCTTCAGCATCTCGACGACGAGAACGGCTGGCTTGAAGGAGTCTTCAGGACGTGAGTATATTTCCCGTCTCTGTTGTTCCCCCATGTGTGACCTTTGGGCCGTGGCGCTGCGATGCCTCCTGTGGCATTCTCGTAACCCCGCCCAGACGCACAATCTCCCCTGTTTGTTCCATTTTCTTCGGCCTTCTCGTTGCTCCTCCCTTGGGATTTCAGCTGACACCTCGATAGACGCCGACAGCGAGACGCACGAGAAGCACAAGCAGGACTCCCTCTCCAAGCAGAAGCAGGGTAAGGGCCACTGGAAGTCGGAGCTTGCCTCAGACAGTGAGGAAGCCATCAGGGCGGACCGTACCGAGGCTGCCGACCCCAAGACGCTGCAGGAGAAGACCAAGGGCCACGCCGAGGAGAAGAACAAAGCCGGCACGAGCAACAGCGACAGTCACTAGTGCCCATTCGCTCACACGACGTTACGGATCGACCACGCGCGTCCAGAGTCAGGTAGCAGGAGTTTTGGGGGACTTTGGTGGATTCGTGGGAAACAAGACATTCAAAACGCATGCGGTAACTGAGGAAGTTGCCAGGGAGGTGCTGGTGGGATTGTACTCATACGCGTTCTAGCGAATGTTGATGATTCCTGGTTTTTTCTAAAAAATATATGATGGCAAAGAAGCCTGAAAACGTTATGTGATCAGTCATGACGACTACTTCACTGCGGTCAAGTATCCGAGATGATTGGTGAGATTTCCTTGACAATGGCGAGCGAAAGAGGATGAGTGTTCTAGCGCAACTACATCTGTCGCTATGTTCATTGTCGGATCCAAGAAATGCGCCATCCCCGCGAACCGAAGGATTCAATAGCTTGGTAATCATTCATCTTGTGCTTGTCGTCGTCACGGCGTTCGTCTCTGAACGGACGTCCAGGTATGGCAATGTTAGACAAGTCGCTAACATCCAAAACTGGCGCCATTGTTTATTGCCACCGCTGACGTCGGCTGCCCAAATAGGCACCTGGTGGGGCCGATGTTGGTCGGACCAGCCGCCGCGCAGAAGTGGGACATCGCCCGGTCGATACGACATCCGTCGATGCCGCGGGACATGCTGAGCAAGGGGCTCGTGAGGTTCCCCTCCCTAAACTCATATTACCGTTCCTCTTACGGGCGCTTTGTTTTCCGCTCTGAGGAACTGACAGCTCGTCGTCCCTGACTGAGGCGTAGAAACCCTAGGTATGCAGGCACTCCAGGCAGCCAGCCATGTTGCAGCCATGCTGGGTTCGATGCAGATCCCGCGGCCAAAGTCTTGGCCAGCAGGAAGCAACGCCCGCCAACCAGATCTGGTCCAGCTATTCATAGACATGATCACGCGGCTCTGCCAGCCCCGTTGCCCCGATACCTATTGTTTCCTCGCAGCATAACGCAACTGGTACCGAAACACATAACGAACTCTAGGTACGTTCTCACTACCGGCATCGGAGGGAGATCTGCCGACTGCTGGCGCAATGGCTGAATCCACCTTCGACGCGGTGATCAGATGCCGGAACGTCGTTGCCGCCCCGGCCGCGTTACAGAGCGGGACGAACAACTGTTACTTTGCCCACGATGACGGCCCATCGAGACAACGCAAGCCCTTCTCAACCATTCATTTCCAACCCGACCCTGATTTTTCGACCGGCCTCGCATTTCCGTACGGCGGCGTGACAAGTGCGTCTCGCCGGCCAGTCGTTCCACTCTCGCAGGGCTGGAGAGCAATCGTTGGGAAAGACCATCTTCAGCCGACTTGCTCGTATTTCTGAGCCTTTCAACCCCCAGAGAATCCCGGAATGTATGCTCTAGAGTTTACCAGCGCAGAATATGGGACAGAAAATGGGACCAATGTCAATGGCGCCGCTCGAAGAAGCCACAATGGTATCATGAATGGTAGTGGAAGCGACAGCGAGAACAACAAATTTGAGGATGACCCTCAACATTCTCCGCAAGTTTTCGTTGGTAACGATGACTACGCAGAGCGGTGTGCTTGAGATGCTCCTGCTTGTTCAATTCTGCACGTAAACATAGGCCTCGTCGTTTGATAACGCACGAAAATGGAGACGGAGGCTTCTGCAGGTCATATTAAAGGACTACCCGGTCGGGGAGTATGAGAACTGGGCAATATGCCGGGATCTAGACCCCCATACTGTACAGTCCGTTGAGAAGGATACCGAGACTGGAGAAGACACATAAGACCTCACACGACTACTTGCCAACGTGGGGGTGCTTAGGTCAAGATTGGAGAAGTACGAAGAAACGGAGCAGATGAATCGACGGGCAGTGCGTCTCTATGGGGAAATACTAGAGGGGATGCACCCTGTCACGCTCAATGGCGTCACTGTTTCGGCCATCATACAACGGGACCAGGCCAAATACAAAGAGTCAGAACAGGGCATTCGGCAAGCAGTCGACGGCTGTGAAGATTCGCGGAGCAAAGAACACCCGTGCACGCTGGCCAACGTTGGCAATCTCGCCAACATGCTGGATTCTTAGGAAAAGTATCGAGAAGAAGAGCAGGCAACTCGACAGGCACCGGATGGCTATGAAAAGGTGCTGGCTAAAGAACACCCTCGCATCACTAATACCGTTCGCAACCTCGCCATGGTGCTGATGGCGCAGGGTAGACACGACGAGGCAGAAAGAACACTTACACCGACAAACACTGGATAGCAGAGAAAAGGTCCTAGGCAGAGAACATCCGCAAACCCTCGTGATTGTGTGAGTGTATACTGCTTGGCTTACGTACACCATGACCAGATGAGCTTCACATAGGCTGCTGCGATCTACATGAGGGCCTCGAGTGGCTCTGACCGAGTCCTCGGGCCAAGCAATCAAGATGCGATAGAGTGCAAGCGTTGACTTTCTTTGCTTGCGGGAGATAGGGAGCATTACAACCAGATTGAGGCCGGGCGGGACTAGAAGAGGCCTCGTGTCCTGGACCTATACCATTGATTTACAATAAAGTAACTTTGGGGCTACCTGAATCTATCGCTGTTGAGAAAAGTGACCCTTCAAGACGGCGCTGACCTGTTGACGAAAGTCACAAGCCCTGTTACAACTCTTCTAACTCTGCTATTGTGTCAACCACTCTACCGTTTCTCAAAACACATTCCACTTCAAGTCAAGTTTCCCATAATGTCCATACTTCCATTCAACGTGTTGTTGAGGTTGCTATGGAAGAGGTTCCCGGCCTCCGAAACCGCCGCGGCCACGCTCAAGACGAGCTGCATACCCCCCGAAGACCTCATACCCACACACTCCACCCCTTGGTTCCGCCGACTCGGTTGAAGGCAGAAAGAAGTTGCCATGCTTGGGCCTGCCTTGGGCAGGCTGGCGTAGCATTGGCGGCCATTAGCAGGCGGACGAGAATGGCAATTTTTGGAGAAGTACGACGGCGAAGACTAGGGTATCCGAGCCAGGGTATGGAAGCGTGACGCGTTATTGATGGGAAATTCGCTTCGTGTTCGGGAGTCAACCATCATGGGATGCTTCCGGTAACGGAAGTGGTTTGATTTGGGTGGCGTATGATTTGACCAATGCCCGAGTTCAACCGAGTTGTGTTGACTGCAGTTACTGACATGACACAAGCACGTATCCCACCATTAGTCAATGTGAATCTTCCACGAGGACGATAACCCCGCTTCGCCGGTTGGTCTTATCTGAAGCTTTAAAGATGAGCCGTCAGACGGCACACGACGTCATGATCCAGCGCCATCAATGAACTCGATGCCTAGCCCATCGCATCATGCGATTTTAGAGAACTTGATGTAAGACCTGGCTGACGATACTATATATCTCAGTGAACGAGGGGTAGCTAGGTCACGACTTCCGACACGTTGGGAACATGTGCAGATGTCTGACAATTGTCTCGCCGCCTCATGAAGGTTCTCAGACATCTGTCCGAAAATCAGTTCTTCGGAGGAACACAAGTCAATGTACCGAAGCCGGTGACCGCCGAACGGATGTTCCACCGTCCCTTGGCCAATTTAATGTAGTAGCGGCGCTCAGGAACGTCTGGTCGACTGTGGACAAGTACTGCTTTAACTCAGACAGGCCAAGAACAAGCTGCGTCAAATGATTCAGAAACACCATCTGGTTGACTGGAAACCTGGCGAGACCATTGCACAATTCGCTCGGTGCCGGTGATTTTTCTTTCCCATGCACCTCTCCATGCTCAGGATCTCATGCCATATGCAGAGTGGATCGTTTGGCCGTGACCATTGGCTGGCGCCGGGTTGACGAGCAAGGAGCATTCATCGACCAGTACTGGTGACCAGTCAAGCTTCGATGTGGCCTTGTAGCTTCATAGGCGATCCCCTCTGATGATTGCATACCAAGCCAAACAATTGCGGTGAGCGTTGACACCGTTTTGAGACCTAGCACGAGCCACAGATGTCACAAGTAATGGTATTTCCTCTCCTCTGCCGCAACTTAAACGGTATTTGTATAGACACGGAGCCTGGTAAGAATGGCTGAATCACTTGTCGAGAACCCTTGCCTTGACGAATCTGTTGATTTGTTCTCGGGTAAGCTTGTCGTTGTACTGCTCGTGGCACTCGTAGAACGAAATCAGCTCCTGGGTACAGTCGACCATGGCGGCAATTTCCACGTTACTCTCTGCCAACCAGGCACCATAGCGCTGCACCCGGCCAAACCTGGCCTCCGGTTGCTTCTCCTTGTCGGCTGGATTGGGCGTGCCTGGGGTTGGAGGCAGTCCTGGTGCCCTTCCTTGGGCCTGGGCCAGCGCCGCACTCGCAGCAGCGATGTTCGTCGCCGTGGGTTGGTTCGATCCCGACATACTAGAAGAAGGTCGCAGTACCAGCACGAGCAGGATCGCGGTGAGCGCAATGATGTGTGGCGGGTATAGCAGGGGCAGATCCGTCATATAATGATCGTTGAGAATGGACCAGCCCAGATTCACGTCCTCCTGTGTAAGACTCAGTTCCTGTTGATAGCTGTTCAGGGTTCGGTAAGGCGCGTAGACAATGAGCTGGGAGCTCATCTCGGAAATCATGAAGAACTCGCACTCGCCGAGCTTCGAGGTATCGAGACTTAGAAAGTCGGGCCACAACGAGCGGGCCTCGCTGACAATCAAGCGGATATGCTGAGGACACTCTTCAATCTTACAAGCCAGGTAGAGAGCCGTGGCGACCACCAGGTAAGGGTTCGTTCGCCGGATCTCGACCTTGGTATATAAGCGTTTGATGTAGACCTGGGCGGTGGCCATGGCTTGTTGTCGGATGACCATGCGTTTGCCTAGGCGGTTGACCTCTAGAATTGGATCGTGTCAGCAACGGCATGGCAAGCATACAGTCCCACAGGGCACTCACGCTGGTTGAAGAATATGGCCAGGTGCCGCGGCTGCGGGAGAGGGAACATTTGGACGAGCTCGGCATTGTCATCTTCGAGTTTCTGGCGCACCGCTTGGAGTTCGTCTTTGGGAAAGAGCCAGAAGCGACGCTGGGTCGATTCCCAGTAGTTGGCAGCCATGATGACCTCTACTGGGCGCTCGCGGCAGAGTCAATGTCTATGACATGGTATGTGTCGGGAACGCCTGTACTGTTCTGAAGACGGAGGCAGGGGGTTGTTGTTGGAGCGGAACAGCGAGGCGGCTGAGGAGTGAAGTTGGTGAATGGTGGACGGTGGGTGGCTGGTGCATGAGAAAGTCGCGGGCCGACATTGTGGCTGGTGCTCATCCGATAACGATTACAGATACGGAGTACGAATACCTACAGCTATGGTATCCGTACAGCCAAGGTTATCCGTGCCGAGAACAGCACTGAAGCTTCATTTGCTGGGGCACTGCAAACACTGGAAGCACCCGGAAGCACTGCTAATTGGCGGCATCTGATTGCCTCGCTTGTGGGACCCATGGAAACCCACTCACTGTCCCACCCCCCCATGTTGCCGAGCTTTCGACGCTGTGGCTTCGGCGCGAACCATTTGCGGAGGCGGTTCTACTTTTTCTTGGTCGCTGCACCTCGCGATCCTCCTACGTCAGTCCTTGTGACTTGCAGCATGCAAGTGAGTCGCGACAGCACAACGCCTTTCTCGAACCCTTTCTCCCCGCCATGTACTTATGAGAGAGACATACCCCGCGACATACCCCACGATATCGACCGCGCCCACCGTCGTCGTCGCCGCCGCCGCCGCTCTATGATTTCTGCGTCGAGCCCGAATCCTCGACCCAACAGCCCTGCGTCCTGATGCCGCCGCCGCCGTCATGGGGGTAACAGAATGGGTTGCCGAGCGCCAGATGGAGGTGGAAGAGTCGCAGAATCAGCGGGATAAACGAGTTGAGGACCTCTGGAGGCAATTGGACCCCAACGGCTCAGGCCATTTGGACTTTAAGGGGTTGCAAAAGGGGCTGAAGAAGATCGATCACCGTCAGCGTCAATCCTTGCCCGGTGCTCCCCGTGCCGATGGGTACTGACCTCCTTTGCACTGTAGCCATGAAAAATGCAGACCACATGCTGCGGAAGATCATGACCGTCGTCGACACGAACGACGACGGTAAAATCCAATACGAAGGTGAGGGCTCCGTCGCTTGGGAGTCGGGCTTGGGGCTGGAGCTATCGGCCGGGCTCCCCTGTCTTGAGGCGCCTGAGGGAAGTAGCTGCTGACGATGACTTCCCGCCAGAGTTCCGCTGCTTCGTCGAGCAGACCGAGCGGCAACTAATGTTTCTGTTCCAGTCCATAGACAAGGACAACGATGGGCGACTTGAGAAAACCGAGCTGCAGGAAGCCTTCCGACGGGCAGGGCTTGTCGTGCCGATGCGCAAGCTCGCCTCCTTTTTTGGCGACATAGACATGAACAACGACGGCTACATCAGCTTCGAAGAGTGGCGGTAAGTACGGACGTCCATTTTGATCACGTTTAGTTTTCCTGTTGAAAATCCTGCAAACTCTGTCTCGCATACGTGAGGGTCTATTCATGTAGATCGGTGTGTGTGTTGTGAGAACATGGTGCATGCTGAAGAGGTAGGTAATGGGTGTATGTATATTGTAGATGGCGATGCCCTTGGCTCTCGGTACCTGAATTGCTTGTTGTTGATAAGGGCTGGAGCAGACTGAAGGAGACTGAAGGAGAATGAAGGAAACCAACCGTGGCGATGCTGTGGTTCTGTCTAGTTTTTCATCCTGTCTTTCATCGTCGATTTCGTCCGGTCTCTCCCTCGGACGGATACAGTTCACTAACACGACAACGCGCGCGACCAGAGATTTTCTTTTGTTTATGCCGACACACAACAGCCATGCGCCGTTGAAGGCTGTGATGGACTTCTATTCCTCCATCGTCACCCTCTCCGCCGAAGGTGACTCGATGGTGTCGGAGGAGACTCTTGAAGGCTCAGGTACGACCGGCTTCCTTCTGCAAACCCTCTTTGGATCCATTTTGAAGCTCGCATCCCCTTCTTATTCGGATCCCTCCGCCGGCAATATCCAGCTTCTCAGCGACGAGGACGGTAATTCGGTTGCTCTGGTCGTGCCTTCCCGAGAAGGACCAGGCTCTGGCCCTTCTGGCCTCTCGCAGTTTCCCGCCTCGTCAAAACAACAACGAC
Organism: Colletotrichum tanaceti; assembly: GCA_005350895.1. Lineage (NCBI taxonomy): Eukaryota > Fungi > Ascomycota > Sordariomycetes > Glomerellales > Glomerellaceae > Colletotrichum > Colletotrichum tanaceti. The sequence continues at coordinate 128,998 of PJEX01000057.1, forward strand.
GACGGAGTTTATCAAAAAACAACAACAGCGACAGCAGCAACAGCAGCAGCAGCAGTGGTTACGCCACTCCTTCAGCAGAACTCGACCCGGCCTCTTCGCAACAGCAATTATCGTCCGCGCAAGCGATGGTATTGCCAATATCTCCCCCGGGCTATTCAGGTACCAGCGCCAACATGAACAGCATGAACATGGAGGCAGCGGTGCTGCAGGCGTGCATCCAGGCCGCCGACCAGAAGCCCACAGGCATACTTGGAAGACTCCCCGGTGTCGGCACCTCTCAAGCGAACCAGGTCACAGGCAGCAGCTCCGAGCAAGGCTCCAGCTCCAGCTCAGATGCAACTGTAGCACCCAAGTTCAAGAGATTGACTGACTTCGTCCCCGATCCAGGTTACTTTATCGCAGGTGCCGTCGCCGGTGGACTGTCGAGAACTGCCACGGCGCCCCTCGACCGTCTGAAGGTCTACCTGCTCGTCAACACCCGAGCGAGCACCGACACGGCGGCGAGTGCGTTCAAGCAGGGGCGTCCGCTGCTCGCCCTTGGCAACGCGGTCAAGCCGTTCGGCGATGCTGTCAAGGACCTCTGGAAGGCTGGCGGTATAAGAAGTCTGTTTGCAGGTATGCATCACGGTCCTTCTTTTTCTTTCTTTCTTTCTTTCTTTCTTTCTTTCTTTCTTTCTTTCTTTCTTTCTCCTTTCCCTCTTTCTCCTTTCCCTCTTGTTTAGTGTTTGACATTTGTGGCATCTACCTTGTGGTAACAAGCAGGGAGAGGGAGAGGGAGAGAAGGTTTCATCCAGGGAAAACGAGGGCCGAATATTCGCTGATCAACCAACCTAGGCAATGGACTCAACGTCATCAAAATCATGCCTGAGAGTGCCATCAAGTTCGGATCATATGAGGCTGCAAAGCGAACCCTCTCTAAGCTCGAGGGCCACAACGACCCCAGACAGATCAACGGCTACTCGAAATTTGTCGCAGGCGGTGTTGCTGGCATGGTTGCCCAGTATGTCTGCCCTAGGAATTTCTTGTTTTGTCATGCTTTCCCTCTGTCACTGCCACTTTCATTTGTTTCGGTGGCCGATGTCATCTCCTGTTGTTGTCCTGAAGCTGCCGCCGTTTCCTTTGTCCTATGGCGTGTTGCTGACACTCACAAGGTTCTGTGTATACCCGTTGGACACACTCAAATTCCGACTCCAGACATCGACAGTCCAGGGCGGACTCTCTGGAAATGCCCTTGTCCTCGATACAGCCAAGAAGATGTGGCAAGCAGGTGGTGTACGCATTGCTTACCGTGGCGTCACTATGGGCCTGATGGGCATGTTCCCGTATAGTGCTATCGACATGGGCACATTCGAGTTCCTCAAGACATCGTACAAGAGGTACATGTCCAAGTGTCACGGAATCCACGAAGAAGACGCCAAGCCAGGCAACATTATGACAGGCATCATTGGTGCCACCAGTGGAGCATTTGGAGCATCTGTGGTTTACCCCCTCAATGTCCTCCGTACCCGCCTCCAGACTCAGGGGACAGTCATGCATCCTGCGACCTACACTGGCATTATGGATGTTGCACAGCAGACGCTCAAGAACGAGGGTGTGCGGGGCATGTACAAGGGACTCACCCCCAACTTGCTCAAGGTGGCTCCCGCGTTGAGTATCACCTGGGTTGTGTATGAAAACTCAAAGAGACTCCTCGGCTTGGAGTAAGAAGAAAGGACTTGGGAGACAGGACGCACACAACAGGGGTTGGGATGAACGTTAATACTGGATCAATCATGATGAGCCAGAGAACATGGCTTGGATCCCCTATTTGAATGACTTCAAGGAAGAATTGAAAGGTATCAGAGGGCTGCCTGCTGCCTGCTGCCAGGTAGAGGAGAGTGAGTAGATCAGCCATTTTTTGTTACATAGCCGTCATCTTCTTCAATGGCGTTTGGAAGACGTGTGGAGAGAGAGATACCAGAAGGGCTTGATTGATGCAGAGGCAGAAGGGACCGAGTTTGAGGGGTACATATACCGAGTGGTACCTCAAGGAGAGACCGCCCAGGAGATACCTATTAGCTCAATACAGACGAATGCCGGCATGTTAGCGGCCAACTCCCACGTGGATGCAAATCTGGTTGGAGGGGGGTTTATCGTGGCGGTGACGACGGTGTCATTGAGCCCAATGAGCCTGTTCAACCGCCTCCCCTGGGACTGGAAGCCAAGCTTAAATATTCCATGTTGACAAGAAGCAAAACATAAACTTGATGCAGGTGGTAGACGCGGACCAGAGGAGTGGAATGGAACGTCGCCGGGCTGCCCTCGGAAGAAGCTTACGTCTCG
>PJEX01000057.1:131419-177283 GCA_005350895.1 Colletotrichum tanaceti
GGGGGGGGGGGGGGGGGGGGACTTTTGTCAGCGTAATATCGGGCAGAAGATGCTCCGCCTGGCGAAGGATTTCAGATCACTCGATGGATCTGGACTCCCCAGATAACGTGGAGAGGGACTTCTGGACTTGTAAGCTCGTCTTACATTCTCCACCCCATCACCGACAGAACAGCCAATTGACTTTCATGGCGACACTGCATCCTTGGTACAGTAACCAGTTGAGTGATTGATTCGCACCCTCGTGTTAAGCAGCTTCCTGATTTGCTTGCTTGCTTGGTCAACGGTGTCTCCCGGTGGTGTTCGTACGAACACCGATACATACAGATAGCCCAGCAAGTCCCCGACATCGCCGTCGGCCGCGGTGCCGGTATGGCGCCTCATATCTTGCTTGATCGACAAGCTTACAAGTCGCACCCCCGTCTTGCTCACTTGCGATATCGAATCCTTTCGCCGCATCGGGTACGGGTGCCGTTGGACCATCCAATCCCCATCTCACCGGTCGGTCGTTGCCTTTGGCGAGCAAACGCAATTCCGTCGGTGGTTGGGTGACCGACAACTTTCTCTTTCTCTTTCTCGTTCTCTCCCTCCCCCTCCCCCTCTCTTTTTTGTCCCCTACTCTCGGCTTCGGCTTGGACTCCAACTAATAGTTTGGTTTCTTTCCGCCTCCTTCCTGTCTCAATCAAGCGAACGCGCAAACTTCCTCGCGGCCCGATTACTCCTCCTTGTCCCCGTCTTCTCATCACAACTCTTACGACGACTGTTGCTGTTGACGAAGCGCAGTCGCCTCGCGTATCGTCAATCGTGATTCTCAAGTCAGCATCATCCTGTCGTGGGACTGAAGCCGCCACTGAAACTGTTTGGCACCGTTGCTTGGCATCCGTTCTTCTTGTCCACGACACTGCGCGTGTATCAGCCAAGTCCCCCTCACGATTCAGGAACCGTCGCCTCTTGTGACCGTTTTACCGTTTACTTTCCGAGGGGAGAGCTTCAGCCAAGCGGCACAAGCTCAGACATTGGGTGACCCAGCATAGAGAAAGACAGGGACACACCCACGCACACGCAATCCAATACATCAGACGGAACCAATCCAGCCGAAACAACGGGACGGATACTGAAATAGAAACCGCCGTCATGCCGGCCCCGTACTCTGACAACCTGTACTCGGCCAACGACTCCGATTCTGACCAGACCCCGGATGACGACCTCGATGACCACCTGTCACCCACTGACGGCTACTTCCAGAGCAGCACATCGTCGTCAGCCGCCGCCATCTACCCTCCGCAACAACAGGCCCATGGTCACTACAGTCCCGACGACGTAATCGCCGCGACTACTTTCCCCACGTCCGCTGGCGTGCCGCATGTACCCAACGTTCTCGTTCAGGACCCGTCGCTGCGTCTGCAACAAGAGACGTCCTCCTCAGCCTCCTCCTCCTCCTCCACCTCTAACAAGGATCGCGAAGCAAGGGAGGAGACAAGGTTGAATTCGTCGCCTGTTGGTAGGACCTCATCACCCGCCGCGCCCGTTGACGAAGATTACTATTACGACGGGGCCTCCTCCACCGCCGCCGACAGCGAAACGACGCCCTCGCACACGGCCACAACGACAACGACAGCATACACATACACACCCTCCCACACCGCCCAGAGCTCGTCATCTTACACGCCCTACGCGCCCTCCGCTGACGCCCCCCTGCGTACTCCTCAGACTCACCCCATAAGAAGTCGGTACTCGCACCCGGCGTCGCTGTTCCGTATACCCAGAGAGGCACCGCCTGCTTATACGCCGTCGCCCACGTCCCCGCTGGCGTCATCCCCCACACAATTCAGAAACTACCAGACCTTTATCTCCAACATGGGTGCCCCTGAGGAAGAGGCGCGCCTGCTGGGCCGCGACCCCGAGAGCATGGGCGGCCAGCACTACGATGGCGACGATGACCCGAGGCCGTTTCCGTCGTGGAGGGAAAGAGCCCTCAAGAAGCACTCGTGGGCCTCGAGGCGGACCCTGAAAATGGCACTTCTTGCTGCCCTGGTCTTCTTCACTGTATCGGGGTTTCTCGGCATGCTGGTCACAAGTGCCAGAAGCATGGTATGCATCACTTCGTCTTCACCATGCTAACCCCTAAGCTAACGTTCGCCCTTCAGCCGTCTGGTAAGTCACCTTCAAAGCAGCCCGTCAAGGAGTATGACCCCGTCACTGGCCTGCCCATCAAGGACGGCCCGTCCCAACCCAACGAGCCCTCTCAACCAAGCCAGCCTTCCAATGCCATCCCCTGGAAGCCCTCGAGCACCTGTCTCCAGACAGAGTACCGGTTCAACCCCAAGGTCTACGACCTGTCTTTCACCCCAGACAAGACTCTGAGCGTCCTCCAAGTCGTCGAGTCTGATGCACCATCCCGCGGATTCCAGCCCCAAGTCTCGGGCGACTTCGTTGTCCGGCGCCAACAAGGCAACGCGCCGGGCCCCTCCGTCGAGCTCGAGGTCGTCGCCAACGACGCGGCCCTTGACGTCGACGTTGACTGGGACTTGGAGCACCAAAAGCTGTTAATCAAGACCCCGCAGCGCATCGAATGGAACCGCCCACTCCGGCCCTGCATCGTCCTCCGCGCCACCATCTGGGTACCCGAGAACGCCGAGCTGTCCCACCTCTACCTCGCCGCGATCAACGTGGGCGTCAAGCTCGCGGGTGACCTCTCTATCGTTGTCGAGAATGGCTTCGAGATTGGCACCATGTCTGGCGACGTCCACAATCTCATGGAGCCCCAGGACGCGCACCGTCTCAACTCGCGCGACATCGTCCTCAGGACCATCTCTGGCGACATCACGGGCTCATGGCCGCTCTACGACTCTCTAAAGATCGCCTCCGACTCGGGCGACATCCATGTGGGCGTCGCCCCCCAGCATGTCTCCGAGTCCAAGCCACGCCCCGCTATCCTCGAAGTCAGCACCATCTCGGGCGACATCACCGTCAAGGAACCCCTCGAGGCGGCAGTGCAGAGCAGCAAGCCTGATACGGTTGTCCCGCCGCGCGACTACATCACCACGCTCGATACCAAGTCCGGCGGTATCAGAGCCTGGGTCGCTTTCAGCTCCGCCGCCGTCGTCGAGACCATCAGCGGCGACATCGCGGCCGAGTTCTTGCCCGTGTACAACATCAGCCTGCTGCAATCCACCAAGGTGTCCGAGCTGCACACCAAGACCAAGAGCGGCGGCATTGGCGTTAAGGTGCTGGATCCCATCTGGGTCGAGATCGCGGGTACCGAGGGCGCGCCCCGCGTCGAGAAGCCGAGGGTCAACCCCGACGAGCCCGTCGAGATTCCGACCAACCCCGTGCCCATCCCCAACATCCCCAAGATCCCTCGCATGCCGGGAGCCCCCTTCATCCCCGACTTTGGGAACCCGTACAAACGCATCCCCGTCCCGGCTGGCAGATGGACCGACGCATGGCCCATCAGACACTCCCCCTCGGCCGACGCGGCAACCCAGACCGACGAGCGTACCGTCTCGGCTAGCGAACGGCCGCCGATGCGCCACTTCAAGTCCAGTCACGGTACCATCAGCGGGGACATGGAGATTCGATACCCGTCCTCGTGGGAGGGTTCCGCCACGGCCGAGAGCGTCAGCGGCAGGATCTCCATCCGCGGCAAAGACGTCCACATCGACAGCATGACGCAATGGCCCAAGGCCGTCCACGCGCACAAGGGCCAGGCCTCGAACTGTGAAGTCTCGCTGGGCAGCGTCTCCGGGAGAGAGGATCTCATCATTGGCTAGGAAACGAAGGCAATGCAGATGAAGTTGAGCCGGCGATGGAAGGCCTAGGGACGTGTGGAGGAATAATCCATATAAAATCGTCCAGACATGCGGGAAACATGGTGGATGGAGAACACGTGATGATTTGTGAAAGAGGGGGGAACCTCGGATGGAAGGACGGATAAAGGATTTACACACATACATTCCTGTCGCTACGATACTTGAGCTGGCTTTAGGGGGCCAGGGCGTTGGGAAGAAGCTCGTCAAAGACGGTGCTGTTTTCATTAGTATCATTGTTATCGCAACTAGGTACCTACATACGTTCAGTACAATACTGGCGAGGAGACACGCATGACCTCTCGAATGCTCTAGGTTCTATCTTCATGTCTAATGTCATTATCGAATTTGACAAGCTCAAGGTCCCCCTCGTAGAGATTCGAGCTCGAAATGAGCGAGAGAGAGTCTTGTGTCCAACCCCCCGCTTTGGCTGGCTGGGACGATCAATCATTGTCTCAATATTGTGTACACGAAAGAAGCCATTGGTAGGCTAGTATAAGGGGTATCTAACGCTCAACTATGTCTCTTGCTTTGAACTTCATCAAACTGAATCGACCACCCCTCCCTTCTCGACCTGCGCTCCTCCCACACCGCTTCCCACCGCCGCCGCCGCCGCTTCCCCGCCCCATCCTCTTCCTCCTCACCGCGCCAATCCGCCTCCGGTCCTTCTCCTCGGCGATACCTTCCTCCAACACCTTCTTCCTCAGGGCCGCGGCCCCGCCGCGCGGGACAGCCCAGCGGCGGAGACTCCCGTTGAACGTGGGGCCGTCCAACAGGCCCCGGTCGATCTTGCGGTACCGGGCCTCGTACTGCACCCACCGCTGCAGCCCGGGCAGGCCGATGCCCAGCGTGGGCAGCGCGAGCATCCGCAGCACCTCCTCGCCCGTCTCGTTGTCGCGGTGCACGGCGTACAGCGCGGGCAGCGTGTACCGCACCTTGCCCGGCGCGAAGCGCTTCAGGATCCCCTCGAGCCGCGCCCTGCCGTCCTTATCCGGCGCCGTCGTCGACGCGCCGGTGACGCCGATCCTCGCGCTCCCGGACCCGCCGACCCCGCCACCGCTGCAGTAGTAGTTGTCGTCGTCGTCTTTGTCGTCGTTGCTGATGTCGGCGTTGGTGGCGGCGGCGGACTCCTTGGTTTCGGCAGGGGCCACGGGGATGCCCTTGGGGGCCTCGGGGTCGTTGCCGTAGCCCGCGCCTTCGCAGAGCCTCTCGCGGAAGACCCTACCGTGGACGGGCGAGAAGGGCGCGACGCGGAAGACGGCCTTGACGCGGCCCTTGACGCGCACCCAGAACCGGCCGTCCCAGAGGTGGAAGCGCTGCCACGAGTGCCACTGCCTCGCGCTGTTGGGCGGGGTGGGCGCCTGCCGGGTGCCCTCCCACCCGGGCTGCTCCATCAAGCCGCCGGCGCCGGCGCCGTCCTGGTCGTACTTCTGCCACTTGGTCGGCGGGAACGTCGGGTACCGCCGCGCGTTCGTGTTCCTGGCCGTCGTGAACGTGAGCTCGGGCTGCGGCTGGAGGGACGGGTAGGGCTCGCGGACGAGGTACCACTTCCTGGGCCCGAGGGGGAGGAAGAGGACCGAGGCCTGATTAAAAGCCTTGGGCGTCGTCGTCGTCGTCGTCGTCGTCGTCGTCGTCGTCGTCGTCGTCGGCTTATTGTTGTTCTTGTTGTTGTTGCTTTTGCTGGTTGCGTCGGAGCGCTCGGCGAGCTCAGGAAAGAGTCTCCCGACTACTGTCTGCAGCGAGGCAAGCTGCGGCGGGTTCCGGTCGGGCGAGACCAAGGCGACGAGTTTCCGCACCATCAAGGCCGCGATGAGCCGCCTGTGCGCGAGCCGCAGCTCCCGCCGCGTGTCGTCGTAGATCGACTTCCTCGCCGCCGCTGTCCGGTCGGGGACTCCCATCTCGGGGAGCTCGACGACGAGGGTCCCGACGTTGGGCTCGAGGTCCGCCTTGACGCCGCCCCGGATCCAGCGCCGCGCCTCCCACTCCTGGCTCTTGACCCGCGCGTCGCACCGCGCCGCCAGCCTCAGCACGTCGTCCCTGCCCAGGGCGCGGGGCAGGGTGTGCTCGCGCACCAGGTGACGCACGGCGTTCCGCATGGTCAGCGTGCGGTCCCTGTTCGTCTCGTCCTCGAACCAACGGACGTTGTTGGCCTCGCAGGTCGCCACGAGCCGGTCCTTGGGGAAGCCCAGCAGGGGCCGGTAGACCATGACGCCGGCGTCCTCGGAGTGGATCTGCGGCATGTTCCTCGCGGCGGCGGCGGCGGCGGCGGCCCTCGCCTTGGCCTTGGCGGAGCTCGCGGCGGAGAAGAGCGCGTCGCTGACGCCGCCGCCGGCGCTGCCGAGGTAGGGGCTCTCGTGCCAGCCCATCTGCAGGCCGGCCCTCAGCTCGGCGCCGTACAGGTCCATGTCCAGCTCCGAAGACAGCTCGTTTCGCACCGAGACCCAGTCCTTCTTGGGCGGGCGGAAGCTGACGAGCGGGGCTTGCGCCGTCTGGTCGTCGACGTGGCCGCTCTCGTAGACGTTGTGCATGTCGTAGCACTCGGGGATGTTGGCGGCCACGGCGATGCCCCTCAGGCCGCGGCTCCCGTGGCCGGCGAGCAGCCGCATGAGCACGGTCTCGTACTGGTCGTCCTGGTGGTGTGCGAGGAACAGGCTCTCCATGCGCAGCGTGGCGCACATGCGGCCGAGCTTGTGGTACCGCGCGCGCCTCGCGATGCTCTCGAGGTTCGGGGCGGCTGCCGGGTCCCCCTCGATGCCCTCGAGCTTCCAGTTGATGGTGTCGACGTGCGGCCGAATGTGGGAGAGCTTCCGCAACTCGCTGGCGACGGCCCGGGCCTCGTCGGCGCTGCCCTCCCTGAGCCGGTGATCAATGATGAAGGCCGACAGCTTGGTCAGCGGGTTGTCGACGATGCGCATGAGCGGCATGGACTCGCGCAGGCGGTTGAAGAGGAAGGCGAGAGCCATGGAGTCGACGCCGCCGGATACGGCGAGGCCGATGCGGCGCGGGCGTGAGATGCGGGCCAGAGGGAAGCGTGGCGGCGTGGCGGCGCGGACGGCGTCCAGGAACTCGACGGAGGTTATGGGTTTCGGCACCGGGTGGAGGAACTGGTGGGTTGCGGCAGCCTTTGGTTTGGTTGCCGCTGCTGCTGCTGATGCTGCGGCGGCAGCCGTCGCGGACGCGAGCGAGGAGTTGGTGGAGCCCATTCCATTGTGCGATGGCCGGTCGCAGCTCTTGGTGGCGTGTCTTTGTGTGTTCTTGCTGGACCTCTTTCTTCTTGGTGGAATCGAAGCTTGGAACAGGCAAGATTGTATAAGTCGGACTACCTAGGTAGAATACCTAGATAGAAGTAACTAATCGGAAAAGGACTCAGAAAAGAGAATGTTACCGACCCCCCGGAAGCTCGGGCCATTCGGCTGAAAGATTTCCCAAGCTCACCCGTCCAGCCGTTCCACATCACCCAAACCTCGGCGAGTCGGAGCTTCAGCGCGCAAAGACCCCTGCCGTGGGGGGGTGTTTTTTCTCTCTCTTTGAGACATTACCGCGTACCTGAACAGATACAGGGGTCGGATACGTCAGTTGCGGGCTACGAACCGATCGTAGCTCCGATATCCAAAGTAATACCTCACGATAACCTCGCCAAAACTTCCTCTCCTGCTCGCGCAAATGACCACCCCGTCGTCAACGTCATAACACCGGGCTCCGGCCCTTTCAGTCCCTCTTCACATTTTCTCTCTTCCTCCTTCATCAGCTCGCGCGCGCGTCCAATTGACCATCGCCCGTCAAACGAACCGAACCGTCCGTCCTTTTCCCAATCGCCGGCGCAGCACCCGAGCACGCGACCCCAGGAACCCGACCCCGACTTCCTCCCAAGACCTCGAAATCTTCAAAACCATCGAACCAGAATCTTTCGTCTATTGGCTAAACGAAAATGTCCTCCTCGAACCCCCCATTCACGACCGCCCTGCTCGCGGGTGGCATCGCCGGCACCACCGTCGACCTCTCCCTCTTCCCCCTCGACACCCTCAAGACCCGCCTCCAGTCCTCCGCCGGCTTCTTCCCCTCGGGCGGCTTCACCGGTATCTACCGCGGCATCGGCTCCGCCGTCATCGGTTCCGCCCCGGGCGCCGCCTTCTTCTTCTGCACCTACGAAGGGTCCAAGTCCCTCATCTCGGCACGTCTCGCCTCTCTCTCGTCCTCGTCCTCGTCCTCGTCCTCCGGCACATCGAAACCCGCGGGCTGGGTCGACCCTGTATCGCACATGCTCGCCGCCTCCCTCGGTGAGATCGCCGCCTGCGCCGTTCGCGTCCCCACCGAGGTCGTGAAACAGCGCGCCCAGGCCGGCCAGCACGGCGGCTCCTCCCTCCTCGCCTTTCGCTCCATCCTCGCCCAGTACAACACCCCTGCCGGCCTCGCCGGCGTCTGGCGCGAGCTCTACCGCGGCTGGTCCATCACCGTCCTGCGCGAGGTCCCCTTCACCATCATCCAGTTCCCCCTCTGGGAGCGCCTCAAGCGCTGGGGCCGCGAGCGCAAGCAGAACAAGAACTGGAAGCTCGACGCCGGCGGCGCCGCCAAGAAGCAGATCGAGTACGAGGTCAGCGCCGCCGAGAGCGCCCTGTACGGCAGCGTCGCCGGCGCCGCCGCCGCCGGCATCACCACCCCGCTCGACGTGCTCAAGACGAGAGTCATGCTGAGCCAGCAGAAGGAAAAGATTGGCGACATCCTGATGACCATATACAAACAGCACGGCATCCGGCCCTTCTTCGCGGGTATTGGCCCGAGAGTCATGTGGATCAGCATCGGCGGCTCCATCTTCCTCGGGAGTTACCAATTTGCGTCCAACACCCTGACCGGTGCAGTACTATGAGTTAACCCTATACAAAAACGTTAAGAGGGATCGGAGGGAACATGGATAGACACCCGCGCACTTGCCAAGAAGCAATATGTGCAATGATCCGAACCAAGAGCAACCGGCGGCGTGGGAAGAAAAAAAATTATGTATTCGGGGGTGCCCTCATCTAGATACCCCTCCGCTGTATAAATACGCTCAAGCATACAGCCAAGTAGATTGGCTGCGCTTGTCAACAACTTTTCCCGCTATGTACATTACTGAAAACGCCATAATACCCGTACTGATAGAAGCTATATAGGTAGGCCGCATCACTCATTGGTCTTGGCCACCGTCAGCGAACGCGATCCAATTGTCCACGAGTATTTCGCAGACACCACCTGACCGTTGGCCCAACGGTATTCTCTGATTGGCCGTATCCTGTTGGCCATTCGAGACTATCGCGAAGCCCGAGGAGTTGAAGTCGAATCAGTCGGCACAGTATTCTGCGACGAAGCCTGTTGCACGGGGCTCTGGTTTCCATGTCCATGTCCTTGTTCTTGTTGGTCTTGTCGGTCTTGTCGGTCTTGTCGGCCTGTCACGTTGACCACACGGATGACCCTGAACTGGCCCGCACGAGAGCGACGCGCGCGCACACGTGATCTCTGTCGCCGCAGCCACCTAGACAGCCGGGACTATGCGGCTGCTTGGGGAGGCGTCGCGGTGCCTTGCGAGGGCGTCGTCTCAGATTCCGCAGCCAGAGGTTGCTCGGGGGCCGGGCTTGGCGGCTTTGGAATCTCCTTGCGGCCATTTGCCTTGTAGTGAAGCTGGACGTCGTTGCCGCCCTTCCACACGTGGGCTCGTAGCGTTGCAAGGGTCATGGTGATTGGTAGGAGCTGTCGAAAAGTCAGCACAGAGCGCGTGAAGTATAAAGACGTGTAGCGTCTACTCACCATATCGTTACAGTACAGTTCCAAGTACTCGTGCGGTAGGAGCGCACCTGGCTCCGGATTTTCGGGCTGTGGGTCGATTCTTTCAGCCACGTATGCCAGTATCTTTTTAACGCGCAACATCCTGTTAGCATTGAGACGGTTGTTACCGTCTGTTGTGGCGATGTCGGGCAGGCTGTTCTGCCACGGCTGAAGCACGAACGAGACCTTGACAGGTTCCTTCAAGGGGATCTGGTTTTGGAGCAGAACTTCGCCCAGCCACATGGGGCCGCGCTGTTCAATAATTTCCGCACCCTGACCAACCGTCTCCACCGTGCCTTGATAGATGTTGGCGCTGCCGCCAGTCGTCTCTTCTTGGAGAACCACCTTGGTGCCGGGCGGCAACTTGAGCACAGGCGTATCGTTTGCCAAGCTCGGGGTAACCTTGGTTTCGATGAGCTTGTCGGGGTTATCCGTCAGGGACTTGTCGTAGTCGTTGCGAATCTTCTGGATGGCGCCCAAGAAACTGTCATCGACCTCCTTCTCGTGCGTCGACGACGCCTCCGACTCCTCGGCCTTCTCGTCCACCACGGCAGGCTTATCCGGAGCCGTCGTCGAAGCAGATCTTCCAATCTTCTTACTACCAAAAGACATGCCCATGCCCATGCGGAACTTCTTACCAAAAGGCGTGCTGGGCGACTTTCCATTGGCGGCATCCTTCTCCTTCTCCTTTTCCTTGTCTTTGCCCGTGTCCCCATTGGGCTTGGAGTCGGCAGTGGAAGTCTGCTCGGCGGGTGTCGCCGGCGCAGCTGTAGGTTTCGAAGCACCCTCGATAGGCCCGATGGCGCTGGTGAAGTAGTCTTCCTTCTCGCTCGAAGGCCGGCTGAACTGAGATGACTTGTTGTCGAGCGGGCTGGATGGCGTAGCCACCCCTTCCGGAACGTCATAAAGCTTGCCAGGGCCCGGAGTTGCCAGCCCGATGGCCATACCGGGCGTCGAGGGGAAGTGGGAACCGTTGGCGCGAGGGGTTGTTACCGAGTCGTCGTCTACGAGGCCTCTTTCGGGTATATTTATCGCAACTGGGGGGTTCGAGCGACTCGCCGCCAATCTCCGTTCCACCGACTCGTTGAGCGTCTGACGATACGCCTCGTCCCTCTTGATTTCTTCGTCGATCAAGCCGGCAAACAGATAGCGAAGCACCCATTTCCCGAGGTTGACTAGTGTTGTGTCAATGAATGAATGCTTTAGCTCAGTGGCGTCTGCGTCTTACTTCTCTGGTCCTCGCGAAACTCTACCGGCTCCTCCAACTCGAGATCGTCTGCGTACATCTCGGCATCGAAGCAGTTGAACGGCTCCAGGACTACAGTCAAACTTCCGGAGCTGATGTCAATGGAGCACCAAGGGGCGACTGCCTCGATGGTGTTCACTTCTGGCTCAACATCCTCGAGATGCCTCTTGGCAAACTTTTGGATCGGTTGGCACTACGGTTGACTATTAGCAAATTGCTTTGGGTGGTTTAAAAAAGAAGAAAAAAAAGACCGGACCCAAGGTCGACGAACCTTGATGAGATCCCACATGAGAACATCGCCGGCCGTGTCTAGCGTCAGGACTCGCCTCCTATCGTTCAAGAGCCTGTGCTTGACCAGGCCAAACTGGCCCTCAATCGTCTCCTCCGGATTCTGGTTGATAGGCTCGGTCCCTTGCGGGCCGTGGTTTCCGGCAGCAGGGGGGGGATCCGGGCTGGCGTTGGTCTGGATGGGGAATGTCGCCGTGTTGGAGATTCTCAAGATGGACGTGGGCGAAATTTCCTTCTTTGGCGAGTTGGCGGGGGCTGGGTTCGACAGCTGCCTAGACCTCGATGCCGTGGATGTGGCGCGCTGACGTCGGAAAGCCTCGGGGAGCTGTAGGCTAGGACCCGTGTCCACGTTGGACCAGCGGTTGATGGACGAGGTGTTGGTCGCGGTCCAAATGTAGTCGCCGGCGGCCACGACCTTGCTGATAGAGTGAGACTCATGGGCGACGGCCACCGACAATCCCTCGTCCATGTCTTCCTGGCTTCCTCGCACGTCCGTCTTGACAACGAAACCGGATCGATCACTGCTGTAGAAGGTGCCCAGCTCGGGGTCGTCCGAGAAAAGCGACCAAACACTGTCGTCGTGCATGGTGAACGTGTACATACAACGGCCAGCCGTGACGCTCCAAAGCTTGATGGTGTGGTCGGAGCTGGCGGTCAAGACCTTGTCGCCAGCCTCATTGAGCAAGACTCCCCGGACATTGTCCGTGTGGCCGACAAACTTGGTGACCCTCTTGCCGGAACGCGGGTCCCAGAGGCGCACGACGGACTCGGGGCCGCCGTTGGCCATGATGTTGTGGCCAACGCTCAGAGCGTAGATGGAGCCCTTCTCGGCGATCTCGTCTCCCTGGGTGTCGATCTCGAGCGTCTTTCCACCTCCGTTCAGGTCCCACAGGTATATCTTGCGGTCGAAGCCACCGGAAGCGACCCAGTTGACGGAGCCGCCAGGCGGTGTCGCAACACATTTGACGTAGTCGGCGTGCTCGCCGATGGTGGCAGCGATGTCGTTCGTCTCGGAGTGTGGGCGCCAGACCTTGACAGTCAGGTCGTTCGAGGCAGTGACGACGGCCGAGTTATTGTTCGCGAGGACTATATCGTTGATCCAGGCCATGTGAGCCTGGGTCTGAGAGCGGAAGGTAGTCTTGGTCTTTGTCGCAGACGGGGGCGCGCTGCCGCCACCCTGGAGGTTAAGGTTGAGGTCCCATGCACAGATGTAGCCATCGCGGGCTCCTGAGTAGCTGTGAGCGGGAAAGGGCGTGTCAGCGAAGCGTGGAGAGGCGGAGAAGAGCATTTGCGGGATGGGCAACGTGGAGCGGCTCGATGGTCTTACAGGATGGCGTTTTCTTTGTCGACGGCGAGGCCATTGACGCCTAGTCTGTGGCCGCCGCCTTGCGAACCGGCCGGGAGCTCGAGGACTGCGGCGCGCGACTGTTAGCAACAGGTTGCCGAGGGCCCTTGGAGGAAGACTGCAGTCAGGGCCGGCGGCTCACGATGGACGCTCGGAGGGTCATGTAGCTCGACCCGGACGGGTGGACGTGCGGGGTTTCGTTGTGTCGTCGGCGTCGGACCAGTATGCAACGGGAGCGCAGCGGCACACGACTCCCAACTTCTAGCTCACAACGACAGCGGCACGAGACGAACTCACCATAGCTGATCCTCTGGCGCGCCTTCTTAGCCATTTCGAGCGGTAGCGCGGCGGAGGGATCGATTACAGATTACGCATGCAAGAGTGAAACAAGACAATAACAATGACGGGATGAGAAGCTTAGCGACGGCGAGGCGAGGGTGGGAAATTGTACAAGCAATTGGATTGTGGAACGCGAGCCAGTTGGTGATGCTGTAAAGGATGAATGTGGTGGTGGTTGTTGCGGGCGGGTTGTGGTCCGTGGTACGGATGGGTATTGTTGGTAATACGGGGTACGGAGATGGATACCTATGGACTCACGGAGAATGAGAGGAGAGAGAGAGAGAGAGAGAGAAAGAGAAAGAGAGAGTGCACTGGTCAAGCAAGGTATGATGATGATGTATGGGTGGATTGCGGCGCAGACAGATACGCTCGCTGCACCTGTTGGTGTTGGTGTAGGTTAGTACCTGGTGTAGGTGCAGTTGCAGGCGCAATCCAAGGCGTGAGAAGGATGGAATCCATGATCCATTGCTGCCACCTGAAGTCGGGTAGATACACAAGACCTGCCAGGTAGGGTGGTAGGTAGGTAGGTTGGTGGGCCATGAAGGTAGGTAGGTGGGTGGATACGGATACTCCAGGTACTCAAACCGTGGCAGGCACGCTTCCTTCCTCTGGTCTAAGTACCTAGGTAGGTACCGTACGGACAGCTAGGTATCTGTACCAAAGGTAAGTAGGTCGGTAGGTGGTGTTTACACAAGGTAGGTACCTCCTACAATAGAGCTTACACCGAGAAGGATGGACAATGGGTGCCAATTGAGTTCAGTTCGGTTCGTTGTATCGGTGGCCTCAGCAGACTGCGGGAATGGTATATCCCCAACTGGAGCTTGATTGACATGTATTATGTAGGTATCGTACCAGCGTACCTACGGACAGCAGAGTGTACCTAGCTAGCTACCTACCTTAACTTGGTACCTTAACTACCTACCTACCTATCGGACCCTTCTTCTCACGTATCACTGGCATGAACTCTAATGGCACGAACAGGCTGAGAACAGCTGCTCCAAAGTCTGTCCGAACCCCGGAAATACACTTTTCTTTCTTGAAGAGAATTTTTCTGCATAGCTACATCTCTCTACTCTCGTCCAATGCATCCATGTGTACTAAGCTTAGCGAGACCTGATCTCCCT
Source organism: Colletotrichum tanaceti (assembly GCA_005350895.1). Lineage (NCBI taxonomy): Eukaryota > Fungi > Ascomycota > Sordariomycetes > Glomerellales > Glomerellaceae > Colletotrichum > Colletotrichum tanaceti. The sequence continues at coordinate 145,364 of PJEX01000057.1, forward strand.
CCAAATCTGACAGACGCCAGACGCCAGGTGAGTGTCCAGTACGGATACGGTGGCAGTACCTACTACCTACGTAGTACGTAGTAGTAGGTCGGAAGCACATGGGCTCGATTCGCTAGCGCGCAAAGCGTTATGTGTCTGAATTACCGGGAATTGCAGGCTAGGCTTCCTTCCTCCCCCGTGGCCTCCCCCCCTCTCTCTCTCTGAAGAATCCCCTTCAGCTTCTTCCTCGGACTGGCCCCAAACCAAATGTCTTGTCAGGAACTTCTCGAACGTCTGGGGAAAAAATCTCAGTGGCTGGGGTGATGCGAACCTGTCCTGTAGGCTGTCCTCCTCCACAACTTTCAAGTCACAAGTGCCTCCATCCAACCAAACCAAACCAAGCCCCTTCCCAAAAAGCAAGGACTGCCGATCCCCCTCCCTTCCCCTCGGCGCTCTTTCCCCCACTCTGTCTCGCGCTCTTTCTCTCTCTCTCGCTTCGCCTAATGGGCCGTTACCATTTGTCCGTTGCCGTTGAACGCCTGCCCCACGCGTCCGTGTCACATCCGCATCCGTCATCCTGCATCTCGTCTCGCCGGCGCCGGATATCCAACACCGACTAAGCTGCCTCCTCCGTCCATCCAAGGTCAATGTCGATTCTGTCGGCTTGAACGTGAATTTTTTAAAACTCCTTTTTGCTGCATCTCCCAGCGGGTATCACGCCTTGTTTTCTTCCAGACGGTCTTCCCATCACGTCCAGTTTGTCGATGAAAAAAAGAAGAAAAAGAGTGTCGCCCTCACTCGTCCAGGTCCAGCGGCTTCGTCGCCGCAACAAGCCGCTCCAGCCCAAGGATGCTCGTCCGGACGCCCGCCGCCGTAGTCGCACCTTCCCGGGCTTGTTGGGCATCTAGATCACGACAACCGTCAGCTTTTTAGTCCTCGAGGTCATCCAACTCCCAGAAGGCCGAGATCGACACCATCTACATCATCGCCCAGAGAGAGCAAAAACTCACTCTTTTCCCGAGCCCTCATCTCCCTCTCCTTCCTCGCACAGGCACAGCACTGGCCCTCCACAGGCCGCGTCGCCACCCTGGTCATCTGGTCGCACATCGGGTCTGGCATCTCCAGCGGCAGGGCTTCAGGCAGGTGGATGGTTCGGTCGAGGGTGAGGCTGCCCAAGGACCGGTTGAGCACGCTGCCCCGTGCCGAAACACACTTGAAGGTGTTCTGATACTGCTTGTGCAAGCAGCCTCTGTGCAGCGTGATGATGTAGGTGCACATTGTGGCATTTGTCTTTTGTATCCTGGAATTCGAAGGAAAGCTTGCAGAAGGCTGCTTGCAGCAGCCTTGGTAGGCTGATGGGTGTTGAAGAGTGGTGTGTTTGTGTGAATGTCTTCGTGTACTGCAATGCTAAATAGAAAAAAGGTAGGTGAGTTTGTTGCTTGTTTGCTTCAAGAAAAGAAAAAAGGGTATGGGTATGTGGTGAGCCGTTTGATATTTCCAGTGTGAACCTACTCTCTTTCTCTCTCTCTTTCTTTCTTTCTTTCCTTCCAAGAAAGAAAAGAAATTAAAACACAGTAACCAAGGTACAAGACGCACCAAGGGTCAAAAGAAGTCTTTGGCAAGGTCTTGTTGATAAGCCTGCTTCTGTCAAGTCCTGGCGAGGCTGATTGCTTGGTTGGTGGTGAGAAGAGGAGACCGGCAAGAGGCAGGAAGGAGTCAAATCCAAGGCCGCAACAAAAAGCTGGTAGATGAAAACTTGCTGCACATGCAGATTCAATCAAACCCCGTCTATCTGCTCTCAGCATCTCCCATCCCATCAGTTTCGAAGGAGGACCAGCACACTCAGGAATCTGACACATCACCTGCTGCAAATGTGCATACAGAAGGATAAATCATCCCAAAAGGCCAGCCACGAAACACAAACACAGGGCACAACAACAGAGAAATCCAACCAGAGATGGATGTCGAACAGATGATCTATCTGTATTTCATACCTCTCTGCCTGGAGCAAATTCTGATAGTTGACTCGTTAATCCTTACAGCCAGCAGACCCTTAGTTCACCATGGCATCTCACTGAAGATAGACAAATCATGTGAAGAAGAAAAAAGAAGAAAATTCAGTCCCAATTACCCCCCTTTTTGACTATCATTTTTGATGACGCAACGCCGTGCTGACCAAATCTATTCTCACAGGACCAAGCCATTGTTGTTATCTCCCCCCATCACCATCACCATCATCTCAACTCCGAAGATCCCCCAAGGCCACTTCCCCCCTTTCTTTCCCCAGGGCCATACTCTACCGCTTCTTGTAGAAGCCGCCGGTGCCCTGCTGCTGCCTCGGCTGGCTGCCGTACGTCCTCCGGCCCTGCGTCTTCTTGTCGCGGCTCATGCTCGCGCCGACCGTGATGTCGACCCGTGGCGGCGTCGAGAAGCCGAAGCTCTTGGCCACCTTGGCCAGGTCCAGCTTGTTGACGTCGAAGACGGTGCGCAGCGAGTGGCTGGCGTACGCGTGCAGGTAGCTGCGGTAGCCGTCCTTGGCGCTCTTGTTGAGGTAGTAGTTCTGGTTGATGAGCTTCTCCAGCAGCGACTGGATGTTGGCGATCTTGTTGGCCGGGAAGTCGAACTCCACCACCGGCACGCGCGCCTCCTTGAGGTGCGTCAGGAACCCGACCTCGCTCGGCTGCAGGAACATGAGGGATCGGCCCTTGCTGTTGGCTCCGCGCGCCGTCCGGCCGACGCGGTGGATGTAGTCGCGCGGGTCATCGGGAGGGTCGACCTGGACGATCCAGTCTACTGCGGGGATCTAGGGGGGGGGATCGGTCGTTAGCAACGAACGAACTATACTAGGCTCATCTTCCAGAGGGGAAGGACGAAAGAAAAACTTACATCCAAACCACGGGCGGCGACGTCAGTGCAGATGAGCGTGCCCTGCTTGGCGTTGCAAAACTCGAAAAAGGTGTTGGTCCGCTTCTGCTGCTTCTGCTTGCCGTGCAGGTCCAGCACCGGCAGGTCGATGTAGTTGAGCAGCTCGGCGTGGTACTTGACCGAGTTGCAACTGCTGAAGAAGACAATGACCTTCTTCTTGAGGTTGCGCTTGAGGAACGAGAAGAGCAGCAGGAAGCGCTTGTCGGCGTCGCAGATGACGTACCCCTGCTCCAGGTTCTCGACAGTGCTGTGCAGCTTCTCCTCGTCGACGTTGACGTACAGCGGGCCCGGCCGCAGCGAGATGCGGGCGAGATCCTCGACCTTTGTCGTCTGCGTGGCCGAGAAGAGCATCGTCTGGCGGTCGTTCTTGGGCAGGATCTTGACGATCTGGCGCATCTCGTCCTCGAAACCGATCTCCAGTATCCGGTCCGCCTCGTCGATGATGAGGGACTTGAGGTTCTTGAAGACGAAGGGCGTGTTCTGCAGGTGGTCCAGCAGACGGCCGGGCGTCGCGATCAGCAGGTTCACGCCCTTCTGCAGCTTGTCGGCCTCGGCGCGGCGGTTGGCGCCGCCGATGACGATGCCGTACGTCTGCGAGTGGTGCGCCATCAGCTCCCTCGCGACGCCAAAGATCTGCAGCGCCAGCTCGCGCGTCGGCGACACGACGATGACACCCGTGCCGTTGCGGGGCTTGAAGCGCAGCGCGTGAAGCATCTCGATGGCGGGGATCAGAAAGGCGAGCGTCTTGCCGGAGCCTGTCTTGGCCGCGCCGAGCACGTCCTTGCCGCTCAGCAGAGGCGGGATGCCCCTCCTCTGGATCTCGGTCATCTTGGTGAAGCCCATCTCCTGTATCGCCTTCATAGTCTTCTCCGACAGATTCAGCTGGGCAAAGTCGTGTGCCTCGGCGCCCGCAACGGGCGGGAGCGTGAGGCTCTCGCGGTTGGGGAGGTCGGTGCTGTCCGCGTCGTCGGCCTTCTTCGCGGGCGCCTGCACGTCCTCGTCGAGGTCTGAACCGTCGGCCTCATCATCTTCTTGATTTTCAATCTCCTTGAAGTTGTCTGCGACGTCCTCCTCCTCTTCGTCCTCCTCCTCGCTGGCAGCCTCGACCTGCTCCGCCTCGTCGTCGGATTCCGGCTCGGGCTCGGGCTCCTTGCTGCGCTTCACCTTTTTCGACTTTTGCGCGGGCGCGGCAGCGGGGGGCTCGGCTCGCTTCTTGCTCGACACTTTTGCGCCATTGGAGTCGCGGGACTTTCTCTTCTTAATCGTGGTGGAGTCCATTGTGAAAAGTTGTGGCTTTGCAATGAAATGGGAGTTGCAGGACCTTTACAAATTCAGCCAGACGTGGGAACCTTCACGATTGTACCTTGAGAGCGGCGGTCGACCCTCAGCCAGGAAATTTTCTTATCGGTGATAAAAAAATCTGGAGCTGAGCGATAACGGAGATAGTTGATCCGTGCCGAGCGGGCTGGATTGAGGGGCAAAGAGTACGTACTGGAAAGTATGGAAATTGCTGGCAACGCGCAGTATTGCTTCACCACAATCACCAGCGCCCGCCGCCTTATAACCCCCAGCGTTGCCCATAGAGGTTATTACCATCATGACACATTTGAACGCTAGACTTAATGGTATCTATCAGGGTGTTACAGCAGACAGTAACTGCTGGCTAAGCTTAAAAAAGGGGGGTTTTTCGCCGATGACTCAGCCCGCTAGTTGGGGCTTATAAAGGTCAAGCGTCTTGCTTCACCAGCTGCTCAACCACCATATGTAACCCCTGATTTTATAAGATTTAGTTGATCCTGAACCTGAGAGGACCCTCAACTTAGGCACTTCACGCCGTTCTTTTAGCTTTACCTCTCGATCAAATTGCCGACGCAAGCTTTCTCCATTGCGGCATCCTGATACGTTGTGCTGTGCTTCCTGACCCTCATCTAACACGGAACATCATTCGGGCTGTTGCATCCGTCGATCTCAGCTGCTCCAGACTAGCGAAGAATCCATCTTGAGGATGCTCGTTGGCGGTTCGCGGACCACATCAGATTAGGGTGCAGACGACATGGCGAACTTCAAAGTGGACCTCGTATTGGGCACGACCAGCCTGATGTCAGACATGCAACGGTCGCAAAGTCATTGGTACCTATGGGTACACTGCACAAACCGCAAAAAGATCTGGTACCTAAGGTAGTCATGGACTGAAGAAAAGGTAGTCATGGACTGAAGAAAAGGAAGGAAGGAAATTCCTCCATGTCGAAACGGTCCTCGACCTTGCTCGAGCGTCCGTCCATACTGAACCCCCCGCAAGCATGGATGCAACTCGTCCCCTCGTTCCCAATCTGACGTGATCTCGAACCCTGACTATGATTCACCCTCGAGTTATCGTAGGATCTGGAGCAAGAGCAAAAAGTATTGTGACCCCGGATCAACATCGTAACAGAACCGCAGGACTCTTGATGTGAGTGCCCACGGCGCCGGCGCTGACGATTGACCCCCTCAAAAAAGCAAATTTGTACTTCCGCCGAGACTCATCGTCGGATATGCCTCAATATGCCATGCCTCTCCGCATTTCCCTCTGCCGTAGTCCTTGTGTTTCTCGAGAGTTTTTTTTCTGTCGCCCTGAACGCCACCGTCGTAAACCGAGATGAAAATGCCGAAAAATCGAGTTTTGGAAACATTGTCGTCGTCAAGAGAGAGGAAATACTTGGCGCAGTGCCGATCGATCTCTGGCCGGAGGTTTCCAAGCACAATCAATTTTCACCGCGTCCAGCGTTTCCCGTGTTTCTGTTGCAATTCATCAGCAAGCCAATCTCTCATCCACAACCAAGCTCGTCAGAGATTTTCACGTACACTCTGCCGTCGGGTTCTCGTGCTTGGCAGTGGAACCCTTGCCGCGCCAGGTGCTGACCGCCGGGATGTTGGCCTCGTAGCGCACCTCCTCAGTTCCGTATGCGCGGGGGGTGAGCTTGATGAGGGTATGCAGGGGCACGTTCATCCAGGGGCTGTCAGTCTGGCTCTTGTTCATGAAGTAAGCGTAGATGCAGCGCAAAACGGCCTGGTGCGTGACAATGAGGATATCCTCGCTGCGCTCGAGCTCCATGATGATGGGTTCCAGACGGATGACCACGTCGCGATACGATTCACCGCCGCGGTAGCGGTAGTTGTACTTGTCCTCGTCACGAGCGGCAAAGTCCTCCGGGAAACGGTCCTTGATTTCCTGGTAAGTGAGGCCGTCGCAAACGCCAGAGTCAAGCTCATCAAGCGCTTTCCACTGAAGCTGGTTGTAGTCAGGGGGGAGGAAGCGAGAAGTAGCGATGGTACGCTTGAGAGTCGAGGTCCAGACAGTCAGAGGACGGTCATCCTATGCGTTTATCAGTACAAGACATATGTAATTCTGGCCACAAAGTAATCCACTTACGCCAACCGACTTGCGGACGAGCTCGGGAAGCTTTCGGGCATACTGCTCACCGCGAGGGGAGAGCGTGGTGTCGCCGCCGATGCGACCGTCCAAGTTGTACATGGACTCTCCGTGCTGTTCCGTGTCAGCTTTTGTAAAAAGTTCGTTGGCCCACCACATTTGAGCGAGGACTTACTCTCGACAGCCAGATGGAGCGGGGCCGGATGTGAAGGTTCATGAGGTAGTAGACGACGCGACTCTGGAGGTAGTCCTGGATGCGGTTGATAATGACCTGTTTGCCAACGTCCATGATCTTGAGATAGGTGTACTCGTTCTCATCACCATCCTCGTCGAGCGTCTTGTAGACCTTCTCGTAGTTGCGGATGCGGTTGCGGAAGTCGAGAGCGGCCTCCTCGGGGTCCTGACCCTGGTAGTCGGGCGAGGTGGTCTTGACGTCACGAATGTTGGCCATGATGAGGTTCTCGTTGTCGCACTTGCTCTCGACGAAAAGGACCTCGATGCCCTCCTTTGTGCAGATGTCAAGAACCCACTTGCGGCGCTCCTTGGTGGAGTTGGTGGCATCCAGGATGCCGATTACACCGCCCTGGCGGAACCAGGCGAGCATGTCCTCGATGGCCTTCTCGGCGGCGGCGCGACGTCTGCGCTCACCCTCGGTGTTGTGAAAGTCAAAGAAGTCCGCCGAGGGATGGGCGTCCTCCTTGCGACGGTAGCTGCCGACGTTGAAGGTCTTGGCCTTGATGGAGAGCCAGCCCAGGTAGCGTTGCGCTGGGTCAAAAGAGTCAGCCGTGGATGCCCGACGTATACGCGACGTCTCCACGCTTAACGCGCAAAGCCGCCTGGCCAAAGACGCCGATGTTCGCGTTCTTCAATTGGAAGCAAAGCCCGGGTTGCTCACCTTTCTGAGCGATGAAGCTCTTGCCCCGAGCGGGCAGACCAACCATGACGACACATATCTTGGTATCCTCCACCTGAATGCCTACACCGTTAGTTCTGGGCGGCATGTTGACGGTCGTCTCGTCGTTGTTGGTGATGGTGTCTTTTTGAGTGCAACTTGCTAGGCCGAGACAGAAGAGAAGGGGGGCGAAATAGACGAAGTCATGAGAAGAGGAAAAAATCCGTTTGAGTGACGAGGTAGGGGAGCTTGGGGAGCTTGTAGTGGAAGGCAGCTCGTGTGATGCTTCCAATTCCAGCCGTGGCAGTAGCTCTATGCCCAAAAAGGCGGGACCCCTCGGGTGTGACCGTGACTTTCGGGGCGGGTGCGGTGACCTAAAGGCCGGGGTGGAGGTGTTCTCTACCGGGGAAGCAACCGCTACCTAGGTAGAACAAGGCTCAAGGAGACCCTGTGAAAGAACTACTAGCAGGGGCTGAAGTTGGTGGGCTACAGGCTACGGGTGGGTAGGTAGGTACCTAGGCCAGGTAGGGTTCAAACTGGGTTATGAAGAGCTTGGGTTTGTTTGCATGTGCATGTCATTTGTATGTGTAGGTATGTAGAGTGCAGATGTCCCAGTAGATGTACCTAGGGAGATGTAGGTCCTTGTATAGGTAGTTGCACAGTTTTTGGGAGGGTGGGATGAGGTAGTGAGGAGAAGAAGAAGAAGAGTGATCTGATGTTCGGCAAGATCAAGGAAAGAAAGTTAAGTAGGTGATGAATAGAGTAATGGGTGGGCGAGTGGCGTGCACGAGGATGTGAAAATGTGAAGGGGATTGTGAGAAAGGTACGTAAAAGGTATGTAACAGGGGGGGGGAGGGGGGGGGAGGGGGAAGGGTGCAGAAGGGTTGCCGAGAGAGAGAGAAAGAGGGGATACATAATAGTAATATCCCGAGGAACAAAACAGCCAGCCTGGAGTCAAACGTGGCCGCCACTAAAAGGGCCATCCAGCCGAGTGCAGGCAGAACAAGGCCACAGAATCATGATGATAGCGACTACCTAGGCTGGACTCGGCAGTGATGGATGGGCTTTCAACACCCAAGACAAGAGCTGCTGCAACGGCGAGAGACGGCAATGCAGACAATAGGAAGAAGGAAACAGGAGCAGGCCACTAGCTCAACTCGTCGTCCATCCTGATTCAGATATCCGGTCCACCACCCATGTCCAGAAGATAGTGTAGACAGACAGAGCAGCAGCAGGGGAGACTGCTTGCATAACACGTAGCCGTCGCGTTCGGGAATCCCAGGAAGAACACATGCATTGGATCACCAACTGGGTGAAGCCATTGGCGTGACCATTGGCCCATTCCGGGACACACGCCGTCCAGCGCCGAGTGCATTCGGCCACGGATGACCCAAACGTCAAACTGGTCGCTCTTGACTTCCCGTCTGCCGGTCCGCGAGGGACAGCTCGTGAACGATGGCTGCAGCCATGCAGCAGCAGGGCCGCCCCAGGCATGACATTGCGTGGAATGTCAGAGGCCGCCTTCTCTCGGCTTCTCGTCCGTAGTCAGGTCTGCGGCCTGCCCGCCCGCCCCTCCATGACCCCATCTCAACTCCAATCCTCCCCGTTCCACACGGCCATGCCCCTCATTTTCGTGTCTTGTGCCCGCCTTTCCCCGGCCCCTGGTCGGGGCTAGGTAGCCCAGCCAGAAATACCATCGTATCCGTACTGTAGACAAACAGAGAGGAGGAGGAAGTTCGGCTGGCCTGGCACCTGGGCTGCAGAAGGCCTAACTCCCCCAGCGCCACGGCCATCCCCGCATCGAACGGGACATCTAGCATGCATCCCTCGCACCAACTTGCCAATCAACTTTGCCCTGATGCCACTCATCACCACCTTCCAAGCTCGCTGCCGCTCACCGAGGGGCCATGACAGCCGAGGTGGACGTCAGACCACGCCGAGCACTCCAACATGACTTGCCAGCCATAGCCGGAGCCCCGTTACGGCGGACATCAGAATTTGGCCAACTACCTTTTCCGATGACGACGACGCAAACGCAAAGGAATGATGCGAAATTCCAATCGGGGGAAATACCATCCCGGTCCAGAATTATCCTGTTCTGACAACTTTGCCATTCGGTTTCGCTCCTGGCGCGCCACTTTCCGTCGTCCTTCCTCCCAGGCCATTTCCGGCTAATTGGTATTCTCCAACATTCGAAATTGGGCAACCCGGCCAATGCGCACGATGCATCTTCGACGAGCCACGTCTTTTTTCCCATTCGTGTCTTCGCATCTCTGTCCGTCAGGCTTTCTCTCATGGCTCAATCGACCAGGTCAACAGCCGCTAACAGCTGACCCCCACGGCAGCTGCCAGGGGAAAAGGGTCATCCGGAAAAGTCTCCTGACCTTCAAAACGGAACCCACCGCTGCACTTTTTGGGAAGCCCTCATGACAGCCAGGGGCTTTTTTGTTGCTCTCTCCATTACCTCCCTTACTACTCCCTCTCGCCAGGCCCAGTTCAGAACCAGTAGGTCCAGCCGTCTGGGACTCGGATCCAGCAAATCGGCACGATTGCATCGTATCAACGGCCCCGGGGGTGTGGTCACTGACCGATACCCCCCTGCGTGATTATTCACACCGCCAGAGACCACCGAGCATGGAACGGATTGGGGCGAGGATGAAGGGAAGAAAGAAGAAGAAAAAGGAAGTCACTTGACGAAGTCGCCCACAATACTGCGAGCTCAAGTGGCTGCTGCGAAAGCAATCACTGCACTTGCAATGCAGGCCGACTAGGCCCGGCCGGCCCAAGTACAAAACGCGTCAATCGGGACTCGAGACGCTCTCTCGGTCGATCGGGGGAAAACAAATCTCGACCATTCGTGCGTACCTTGCTGAAGCTCCAGGTGTGCTGTCGCCGAGGCTGCTGTCGCTTGGCGTCTTCAGCACCTGCCGGGATTACTCCGATGCCCATGATGATGAGGGTTGCCTGTTGAACCGGGGATCTGGGTTTCGTGTCGATGGGGATGCCTTCGTCGAATCGAATCCAGACCGGAAGAATCCCGCTTCCTTCTTTTCCCTTTAAGCTTTGCCGAGCGGGCGCGGAGGATGTCGGAGTGGAGGATCTGTACAGCAACTGCCGAATAACCGCAGCACGCACAGGGGGGGGCGACTTGAGGCGATCGTGATATCGCGAAGGTGGTGCTGGAAGAGAAATTCTGACAAGTAGATACGGATGGATGCTGAAGAAAAGAAGGTAAAACCTGTCTTCCGGATATTCAAAACGTCGCCTTGAGGTGAGTCGTCGTCGTCGTCAGAGAGAAGTGTGCACAAGGACCCGGATCACCCACTGTTGAATGAAGTGGCAGAAATGAATGAGCCATCAGTCAGTGAGGTCACACACAGAGCAGGCCGCTATCGATAAGGACCAGATGAAAACACCCCTACCTGAATTACGATAAGCACTCAGCCCCCTGTTGCCACTCCGATAAGTCCCGACCTCAGCAGCAGTTTTAGCGCTGTGACCGTCCGACTGTGGAACAGTATGTGTTGACGCTAAATTTCCAAGCACTTCATTTTCGCCTTGGAAAGACTTGGGTTCAACCATATTCGTACAGGAGGAAGGCAAAAAGTCTTCGACCCGAACTCGGCCGCGCTTTCAAAAATGGCATGAGGCAACTGGCATTCGTAAGACTTAACCCTATCTCACCACAATCCTATCTTTATCTCTCTCTCTCTCAGTCATTCTGGTAAAAGAGATGTATTTGGTTCCCATCATCCCAAAACAACACACAGCAAATCGTTTCCCACACCGTCCAGCCAGCCACACATGTCAAAACTGCATCATCTCAACCCTCAGTGTCCGCAAATAATGAGGAATGAGTGTCGCAAGGGTGGTCGACACGTCGTTGAGTATTTACTTCTCGGGCAGCTGGGGCGTTGGACCAAACGTCTCTCGGCCATAGAAACGCATTTGGCCAGCGCCGACGTCGAAGTAGGCCTCGACGTTGTGCAAGAAGACAGTGCCGAGGACATACGGACCCGTGCCGCCCGTGGTGATGCCGATCTGGCAATAGCCAGTGAGAGGGTCTCTGAGACCGCGATACATCATGTCTACGGGGTTGATGAAGAAGCTCGCGCCCTCAATGACGACAGCAATCTTGGGAGCGAGGGCATCGCACGGAGCAAAGTACCCGCCGTACTGGAAGAGGTAGACGGCGCTGGGAGAAAAGGACCGGGCGATAGCTTCGGCGATAGGCGGAGGCACATACATGAGCGTGGTGCCGGTGTCGACGATGTAGGGGTACTTCCTCGTATCCGAAGTCGATCCCCAGCGGATGCCGTCGACAAGGACGGTATAGTACGAGTACTGCCAGCTGCCCTCTGGCCGCTCCGGGTTGATTGTGGTCTCGGGCTCGTCAGCTGATTGTCAGGCAAGTAAAAGGAAACAGAAACTAACAATGATAAGGTCGGTGTACGCCGTAGGTCCATCGATGGGCAGACCAGTGCGGCCACCCCATCCAATGACACCGCTGGAGTTGCGGACAAGAGAGACGCTGAAGGAATCCGCAGACAGGCCTTGCTGGACCATGCTAGTGAAGAAGGGGGAGTAGGGGACTTGGAAGGCGGGGCGACTCTCATCCAAGTCGCCGGTGAAGGCGCTGGTAATGGAAGGATAGGCCAATCCGAGGACGCCGTTGGTGTAGTTGTTGCCCATCCAGTACGTCTTGTTAGCGAGACCGACCTGCTGATATTTGACAGTGATGCCGGCCACTTCAATGTCGCTGAAACCCATGGGGCCAGAGACGCGCTCGCCGGAGCCGTAGCCCAAAGTGAAGTGGATGTCGTCGACGGGGCCGTACTTGAAGCCGTCGATCTTGTTTGGACCGAAAGCGCAGGCTTCCTGGGAGTAGACAGCAGTGCCGACCATGTTTGTGCAGGTAAAGTTGGAAGCGGTAGCCCAGGTGTCACTGCTGCCGGTGTCGAAGATCACGTTGACGGGCTTGCCGTCCCAGGTAACCTCGACGGCGTACTGGGTTCCATAGGGGGAGAGAGCCGTGATATTCTGATAGGCGGACGAGAGGCCACGGGGCTGAGCGGCGCCCAGTGCCGTAGCGGCGTTGTGGCCAGTGATCCTACTGCGGGAGGGCTTGAGGAGCTGGACGCGATCCGAGACTTCGTCTGGGGCTACATCGCGGAAGGCCTTGATGCGTTGGAAGTGGACGCCCTTGAGGGGGCTCTTGATCTCGACGCCGACGCGGCGTCTGTCCTTGGCCAAGGCATCGTTGGCCGATAGCAGGGAGGTCCCCAACAACGAGGAAACAAGGCTGGTGATCTTCATGATTTGATGTCGACGAACAAGATGGAACGAGTGTCGTGAAAAGGGAATGAAGGACTGAGGGCCCGAAGGACTGAAGGACTGAAGGACTGAGGAACTGAGGGACTGAGGAACTGAGGGACTGACGGAACGAGAGAGTGAGCGAGATGGGCGAGGCACAGCTTCTGCCTCGAGTGAAGAGACGAATGGAGGTAGAGAGGGAATAGCGAAACGTATGAGAGGAAGATTGGGAAGAGAGAAATAAAGGGAAAAGGAGAAAGATGTTACGGGCGAGGAAGATTAACAAGCGAGAAAGGGGCGATGCTCGTTCGTTGGCAAAGCAAGAGGCCGGGAGGAAAGCACAGGGGTTTGCCGTCCGGGCTACAAGCGTATGACCTTGGCGAGTGACTTCTCTAAGAGAGAGAGAAAGATGGAGAGAGAGACTTGCCTGATTGGTACCATCCTACCTACCTACCTACCTAGGCAGGTAGGTCACTTGGTCAAGTACCTAGGTAGGTAGGTAGTATGCGCCTCTGGCATCGCACGTGTCGTGTCGCCTGCCTCATTCTACATGAGCAGGAGCTGAGAGGGAAACAGCTGCCGTCGTTGTGGAGGACGAGAAGGGACGCTGCCGCCTGCCTCGATCGTACAGGTCGACACGACTGTTCTTCCATGTTTTTCGGCAAGACCAACCCGGACACCAAATGGCAAGAGCGTATTCCATCTTGAGCCTGCATATCAAGGTACGTTTAGCATGTCTTACTGAAATGCCTAGGTAGAAGAACGATTCTGTCTTTGGCTGATCGGTTCGACCCCAGAATCGCACTTCTTAATATCGTTGGCATCTGGCACTTCGATATCCACACCGCGTGCGCTTGTATATGAGGAAGAACCGAGATAGCCAAAGTCGCTTGCAAGTTACCCGGTTTGTCATATACGACTTCCTCCCGCCCTCGTCCTACGTTCAACCCAATTCGGGCCTTCGGGCAGGGCCGGTCTACAACGACAGGATGACCCTCGGCAAGACCGTCGATTCCCATCGGCCAAGTTGTGTATTTGGACCGATGATTTGGCGGGCATGTTTCGAGGATCATTATATGATGTTGAGGTTCCATAATCAACCGCAAGTCTTCTTGGTCGGAGCTGACCCTGCGTCCTTAAACTACAAGAACGACAGCGATGCCTCTCGTATGGGATTATCACGGAGTCACCAAACAGGCACATCAGCCGCTTCACAAATTGGAATGTATCCGAAACGGCATACCTGCTCAACCGTTGGAGGGTTTGCTCAGAATATCAGCATTCTGTAATTACTTTGGACGGATGTCTGCTTCCGTCATCCCATGCGACCTCCCAGACACCGGTGGCACAAGACACGGTTGTCGGGAAGTCAGCCACTTCATCAGACAAACGCCAAGAAATTCGGGGGTTGCCCGGAAGACCAGTGTTTCCCACTATGTTCAGATTTTTGCCAAGTCAAAGGTTGCTAGCGATGAGAGAAAAAATGCAAGTCCATGTGGTGTTCCAGCGAAAAGGTGTATGTTCTTTTTCAACACCCAAGTTATTTTGGATCTGGACTACACAACAACCTTTTTATGTATGCACGCGACAACCCAGTTTACATCTCATCTGCAAGACAGATCTATCTGTGTCTTGCGACATGCGACATGCGACATGCAACATGCGAGATGGCGCGTTGTCCGCGATGTATCTCCTATGCTGTGCTCCGATGGCCCTTCTTTCCGGGCCCGCAGCCGCAGCCACCAATGGCACATCTTCACAACCGAAAGAGACTGTTACAAATGATTGACTTGGTTGATGAGTTCCTGGCCTTGTACAAAATAAGATGTGTCTGCAAGTTGCGACTTTTTGACATCATTTACCCATGCACTTGAGTAAGGGGAGCAAATGACTTGGATGTATGCTCTGACCTCTCCTGGGTCTGCTGGAGTGTAAGCTGTAAGCACAGTCGTTTGGTGTTTCAACTGACTACCTACCTAGGTAGAAGGTAGTCAGTGGATTAGGTGGTAGTATTATCTGTACCTAGGTAGGTAGGTAGTTAACTAGTTAGGTACCTTACCTTAGTGTCGCCCCCAAAAAAGTGCTGACGCCTTCAATCTGTAATCTCCCTTTGGTTGACCGCAGAGGACCGGAACTGCAATCTCTCCGCCGGTCCGCCGGCTCTCTTGTTCTTTACAAGTCTGTCCGGACTCGGCGCCTCTTTTGACCTTCAACCGGTGGGTTCTCTAGAGGATGATTATGAATTGCAGCCAAGAACTCAACAGAAATCCTTCGCCATATCGTTGAGACATCGAAGCTCCCCCCTCCCCTGTAACCGGGGTTGGAGCCGAGGCTCTTCCCCGAAAGGGAAACCCAGCTAACCTTGCCATGATGACGACAAGACCCGAGAACAGGGCTGAGGCGGAGGAGGATACATGGATGCACGGTCTAGTCTAGCGGTCCTAGTGACCCGTCCATCTCATTGATCCCCACTACCATTAAACCTAATTTAAAGATACCGGTAGCATACAGGTAGCTCTCAACCTCTCACTCACCCACCTCTCTTTCTCTCCACATCCTCCCACGACATTGTAGATTGGCACTGACATAGGCACTGGTACTGCAACCCCCTAGAGTGAGATCCGTTGGAGAGTTTCTCCCTCCGTCACAAACCGTGAAAGGTAAACTTTCTTCACTCAAACCGCAGAAAAGTCACCATGGCATCGAATCAACCAGCCGGCGCTGCCGGACCCTTGCCCGCCATGCAAGAGCTCTCGCCGACGACGTTCCTCTACGACCCGCCGTCGGCGGTGCTGGACGCGAACTCACCCAAGCTCATCGTCGTCTTCAGCTGGATGTCGGCCCAGGACGTCCACATCGCAAAGTACACGTCGCGCTACATGGCCCTCTACCCGTCCGCCAGCATCCTCCTCGTCAAGTGCCCCTTCATCCACACACTCTCCACCCGCATCTCCAAGCGCCAGATCAAGCCCGCCGTCCCCGTTGTCCGGTCCCTGGCCGATGCCGCCGGGGCGGCGGCCTTCACTGGGGGCGGCGGCGGCGGCGGCGGCCAACCCCCCCAGCTGCTGTTCCACGTCTTCTCCAACGGCGGCGCCACCAACTATGCAAAGTTCCTCGAGCTGTACTCCGAAGCCGACCGCGCGGGGCGCCTGGCGCTGCCGCCCCACGTCACCCTCTACGACTCCTGCCCGGGAGGCTTCCACTGGATGCGGAGCTACCGCGCGCTCTCGGCCTCGATGCCGAGGGTCCTCTCGCCGCTGGCCCACGTCTTTATCGGCTGGTTCTGGCTCTTCCACGTCCCGCTTGGGAGGGTCGGCTTCTTCGGCAAGATGTGGGCGGCGTTGCGCCAGAAGGCGCTGCTGGGGAGCGAGAAGCGGCGGGCGTACTTGTACAGCAAGGAGGACGAGATGATCCACTGGGCCGACGTCGAGAGGCACGCCGACGAGGCCAAGGAGAACGGGTTCGATGTCCGGAAGGAGCGGTTCGACGGGAGCCAGCACGTTGCGCACGCGAAGCTGAACCCGTCGCGGTACTGGGGTGTGGTCAGGGAGATGTGGGATGCGGGCCCGAAGACGGTTGAGCCGGCGCCAAAGGGCGCCGAGGATGCCGCCGAGGATGCCGCCCCGGAGCCGCCGAAGACCGCGCCTGCGCCAGAGTCTGAATCACCACAGGTCGCTTCCGCATCGCCTATTGCCACGCTGGAACCTGACACGCCAAAGGTCGAACTCACGTCGCCAAAGGCCGTGACGGAGCCTGATGTATCGAAGGCGTCTCCGACACCGGCTGTGGTTCCGGCACCGGCACCGGCACCGGCACTTGCACCGCCAGTCCCTGCTCCAGAACCCGTCAAAGCCGCGCCGGAGCCTGAAGCACCGACAGCTGCACCACCACCGCCAGAAGTCAAGAAGCCGAAGAGGTCGCCGACACCGCCTCCGACCATCCAGTAAGCGGGGTCCATAATCATCTTAGGAACTGGTTTCATAAGTTTGGTAGAGGTCATCTTTGTTTTGTCTGTGGGATAGACTTTGGATGCGTGGCGCACACTATGCAGCTAGAGGCGATATAGGTATTGTTTCTGTGTTTGTCCCCTCAAGGAATCGTCGGAGCTTTGTCATTATTTCCCCCTCTCATGGTTGCGTTTTAGACACGAAGAATACTGAGAACGTAAAGAAAATCAACGTCGCCAGTTCCTCTCATCGTGCCATTTGCCGTTGTTCTCATAAGGCAGAAAATGCCCTGCACGATGACACGCTTGATGCAGCACTCATAGCATATAAGCAGATTCGAACCCGCCTCTTCAGTGGCCGCTGTGCCACAAGGTCATGCTGCGCCGGAATCATCTTACTGGCCAGGCCAAGACTCCCGCTGACATTCTCGGGCTCGTTGGGCGGCTTTGCTGGCGATATCTCATGCACGAGTTCGCGCAGCCTGCCCCCTCCCCGCATCTGTCAGTTTGACAAGTCCGTTAATCCTCTGAAAGGGTTTCCGCGACAACCTTGCCAGATATACATAGGTAGCAAGGCATTCCAGCTTCGTTACCCAACCCCGTCGAGAAGCGCCGACATACGGGAGGGAAAAAAAAAAAAAACCGCCATGGCGGAAGTGTTCGGCGTTGTCGTGAGCGCCTTGACGGTGGCCGAGATGGCGGGCAAGTTCGGCGCCAGCATCGTCAAGCTGAAGAAGCTCTGGGACGAGGTCCACTTGTCCGGCAGCTGGAGATCCTCCGACCCGTGCTCGCCGAGATGGAGGCCGAGTTCTCGCAGCGGACGCACCGGGTGCGCCACGACAGCGCGGCGAACCTCAGCATGGAGTACTGCCAGCAGGCGGTGGGGGAGCTGGACGCGCTGGCCGAGGAGCTGCAGGCGCGGATCAGCGCCGCGAGGCGGTCCAGGAGGAGCATCGCGAAGCTGAAGGTCACGTTCAAGAAGGAGCAGATCCAGGGCTACCAGGAGAAGATACGGTTCGCCTTGCAGCTCCTGGCTCTCTCGCAGCAGACGTACACGATGTGAGTGCTGTTATCTATAGCCATGAGTGAGTGATTGATGTGCTGCTCTGACGTCTCATGCACAGTTCCTTGGTCAAGTCGCGGCCGCTGATCCAACAAGACTCGGCTCAATTGACCACGGCAAACCAATCTATTCGGTCTGAAACCATTGTGTTAAATACGCGAGCCAGACGAAACGTGTGTTCCGGTCAAACCAGCTGGCGTTCAATGGCCTCGCTACCGTGGCGGAAGGGCTCTTTCTTCGGTGCTTTCGTCTATCAAACGACATCAGATCCCAATAACCCCGATATACAAGGTGCTTTGTCCAAATATCCACACTTCCATAAGACATTAAATAACATGCAGTAGTCCACCAGGCACGCGTCCAGCTTCCATGGTGGATATCAGAGACGGTCTGGGATTTCCAGGCACAAAGGGCGTATACAGGGTGGAAAGTTTTACTCAAGCCCTGGATAATGCGACCCTACGACACACCCATATTCAAATATGCCCGAAATGGTTCTTGGTCTGATATCCTAGAGGCGTTCAACAGGGGAGAGGCCTCTTTACAAGATGTTGACCCCTTTGGGTGTACATTGCTACACGTATGACCCGTTTTCGAGTCGATACCCTGGACAGTAGCCAACTCACTTTTGATAGCACGCGATCTTTTGCAAGCACTCTTCTGAAACAATCAAAAACTTGGTCGACATGGGGTTGAGTCTAACTGACTTCGGCCTCTGTGTCCTTACCCCCAAGATGTTCTTATATCAAGTGATCGCAAAATTTGAAGATTCTTTAGGAATGTTTCGGTACGTACTCGAAATCGGCGGATTCGATGACGAGGTTGAGTGGTTGTTCGACACCGAAGACGATACTGGACTGCTGGATAATTTACCGAAATGTATATGGAAGATACCAGGAGCTCTCGAGATGGTGCTCATGAAGGGATCGATAGGATTGGAGTCTTATTACCAGTTGCCACCAGAAGAACGGTTCAGTCGTTTGTATTGGTCGGATGTCAACCCCCAACTTCTTCTCGACGATTTGCGCAAAGGCGGCAATCTTGATCCTGCGGCTTTTCAAGCGATTCTTGGGATGTCACCGCCGAGCTCACTTGCTGGATTGGCCAGTGCATACTTTGACGGTTTTTGCTCGATGTTGAAGGTGAAGAACACAGAATCAAGCCTGGAAGAGGAATTCAGGATGGCCTGGGACTCCTGGCGAGAGGTTGTCCGATGGAGTTTGAGGGGGTTATCTGTCAAAGACCTCTGCAGAAAAGAAAGGCCTAGGTTCGGCGGCCCGACCAAAGTCACACCAATCATTTCTGGAATGGCTTCGTTCGAATTTTGGCTCACGACCTTAAACTTCAAATCAGACTCGGAGCTGCGCTGGCTGTCGAAGGCGCTGCTGAGCTGGCTGGAGGACGCGCAGTCCTCCGGCATAGACCTGGTTGAATATGGCAGGCGGGAGCTGGAGCTGTATCTTGCTGATGACACATTGCGATGCCGACGGTGGTTCTGTCCGCGTTTCTTTGTGGACGGCTACAGAATATTACGCCAAGATTTGGGTATGAGGCTTGTTTCTTTTACATATGGCCCGGAACCACAAGACTGGAAGCTGATATGGGACCTTGACGCATGGGAGTATGCCGGGGACTTTTGGGAGCTGATTGAAAACCCGCCTTTGCAGATTTCTGGCGCATGGGTTGAGGAATAGGCTGGTGGAATACGGCGGACGACTTGGATGAAAGCTTCATAGGGAGCAGGAGAGATCACCGATGGACCAAATGCATGGTTGGAGCAGCGGCGTCGGCTTCGGTTCGGTTAAAGCTTTCAGTCACGGCGGGACTGTGACGTCTTGGCCTGACACGGAGAAGGAAGAACATTGTGAGAACAGAGTAACAGTTGCTCTTCTAAGACGTCAATCTCATCATCGCCATCTCGAGTAGACTAGGTAATGGAATACCTAGAAAATAAGAGGAAGAAGGAGGAGGCGAGCGCAATGTGGGTCACGTGGATCAATGGATGGGCAGTGTTGGATCACATGATCTGGCGGCCTGTACTTGCCTCGCTGCTCTTCCTTCCACAAACACAAACAACACAAACCTACTGTCACGCAGTCCAGGCTGCCCGGGCAATTGCTGCTTCAACCCCGTCGAAGGTGCATGCACCTATAACGAAGTCGTTTCTGCATTTCGACGTCGAGAGCCTCGGGCACCTACCTAACCGAAGATGACAGAGGCCGCAATGAATGAAGACGGCGACTCCGACATGTACTCCCTCGGGGACATTGACGAGGAGGAGATGACCCAGCTACTAGCGACAGCCGCAGAAGCCACAACATCCCAGGTCCCGCCCTCAAGCGTAATGCACAGAATAGACCAAGACTTGAGGGCTGCCGAGAGCTTCGACTCGCAGCTACAGTTCTCGTCTCCTGCCACAAGCCCCGGTGGAACCTCGAAGGTCGAGTGCTCGGAACCCGATCTTCTGGACGAAGACGTAGACTGGAATCTCGTGACTGCTTGTGCAAATGAGGCGGCTCCGAGCTCTAGAACACAATCTCTTGGTGAGGATTCTCACCCGCAGCCGACCAGCGCGCCATCGGACCCAGCACCGTTCGTCAGGCCCTCATTCCCTGTCAAAGTCAGAGACCGCTCGGTGGTTGCTGGAATCTCATCGGCGACTATGATGCGCACCTGCTTCAGGATTGGCGAGATGCTGAACGCCTTTGCCCAGTGCTCGCGGGAGAAGCAAGACGTGGTGCTGGAGCTCTTTGCGAGGGTGAACTACTCGAGCAGGGAGTTATTGGCCAGAGTGCAGCATTTCCAGCTCCGGGACCTCTTCACTGACGGACAACCGTTCTTGGGCGGCACACTCAAGGGCTAGAGGCTCGGCGGCGTGGTCGACGGCCACAGCAGCGCGTTCCTCGGGCCGAGTGGCAAGAACAAGCTGTGCCGGTGCGTTTGCAGACTCTCGTACGACAGCAAGGCGGCCATTGGGCGTACGGCGTTGATTCTGTCCATCAGGGAGACGGACTGGGATGAGATTCAGTGGGCGTTGAGGCTGGTTGCGAGGGATGGGGCGTCAGATGGCGGCGGTGGTTGTGAGGAGGCCGAGGGGTTGCTTTCTTCGGGTATTGACTTGAGTGGTGCATCTTGATGACATGACACTGGGAGGAGGCATTTGGGACGCAACTTGCTATACATACATACCTATGTGGGGAAAGCCATCTTTGCAACTGCAGGGCGAACTGATCATACGGAGCTCATTGAGATGGAGAAATCTCCGGAACAGGCGGAAGTGCTTCTGAGAACTATACACAATAATGAGTCTTGCTTGATGGTTATTATTCGAATCACAACAGATTGTTCGTTCCAGGTCTGGCCTCGTTGTCTTTTCCTGAGTTGTTGACTGTTTGTTTGCTTGAATCGACTGAGTTGGGGCACAGCACATTTCCGTTCGTTCATGACGGATAGTTGTAATGAGTCCTTGAGTTGCAATTCCCAATGACATACATACCCTCGGCTATGTAACCACGGATATCTCACCAAATTGTAACGCATCGGAACCGGGACGGGGACGGGGACAGGAACCTCTACGGTGTGGTGTGTAGGTACGATGTATCTCTGCCAAGACCCTTGGGTGCAGCAGAGGCGGCAATTTTCCACCACTGGCATCGATGCCCTCCTCGCGCCGCGCCGAACCCCGCGTAGGTCATCACGCATCACGTCTTCGGGTTAAATCCGCCCGCGGGGCGACGGATGGTCCAAAAAGGCATTCTTCAACGCGGCGAGGATTCAACTTTCTCTCCTCCATCGACGCAACGCTCTTCGCTTTCTGACCAGCTCATCTTCCCTTTGGCAAGAGACACACGACGAACAACAAGCGTCACCCCCATAATGTCCCTCTCCGACCACGCTGAGAAGCTCAGCCGCTCGCTCGAGCAGGCCAAGCTCGTGCCCGGGTCGGCCGAGCCGCTGATCCCCGCCGGGTTCGCGCCGACGACCAGGCTCGAGGTGTCGTTCGCGGGCAAGACGGTGGACGCGGGCAACTTCTTCCGCGCGGGCGAGTGCAAGGTGGCGCCGAGCGTGTCGTTCGGCGCCGAGGCCGGGGCGAGCTCGGGCGCGTCCTACACGCTCTTCCTGACGGACCCGGACGCGCCGACGCCCGACAACCCGCAGTTCGCCTTCTGGAGGCACTGGGTGCTGCCGGGCCTGCAGCCCCTCAGCGGGGACGCGGCGGTCGCGCAGACGAAGCCGGCGCTGACTGAGTTCCTCGGACCCGGACCCAAGGACGAGTGAGTTTTTTTTAGTCTTTTTTGCCCCGTCCGTGTTAAGTGGTTATGGGGTTCTAAGGGGAGAAGAAGAGGAGACGGTTTCGGTGAGATGGAGAGAGAGAGAGAGAGAGAGAGAAGAGAAAGAGAGCCCGCTGACTCGGATGCCTTTGTCCACCACCAGCTCGAAGCCGCACCGCTACCTCTTCCTGCTCTACCGGGAGCCCGAGGGCCTGGATCTCAAGAAGGAGGACGTTGGCGGGGAGGAGTTTGTGCAGAGGCGGTCGTGGAAGCCGGCCGAGTTCGCCGAGAAGCACGGCCTGAAGCTGGTCGCCGCCAACTGGATGACATGCGCCGGCGACGGCTGGACCGAGTGAGGCGGCGGCGGTGTTCATCATTTACAGTATAGAGGACGACAAGCCAAAGAGACTCATGCAATTATACAGGGCTTTTGTTCTGCTTCGGTTTGTTTTTGGCCTTCCTATCGCTTGCGGCATCGTGAGACGACGCGAAAACTCGATGGATGGCGGAATCGGCGTTTTCACCATCGGCTTCAAGTGCTCTTCGGTCCTATAGTCTAGTTGGTTAGGACGTCGGATTCTGATGATACTCAGATCCTTCCGTAGGCCCAGGTTCGAATCCTGGTAGGACCTGATCTTTTGCTGCGTTTCGCGGAATGAGCTGCGGTTCTTCTTTCTGTCTTTTTGACGTTTCTACTCCCGCAAGGCGACAAACAACAAACAAGCTTACTTACTGTTCGTTGTTGTCCATGCTTGAGAGAACTTATTCAGATGTGTTGTGTACATGTACAGATACTCTGCAAAGTTAAAAGAAAAAAGAAATGCTTAATTCATTTTTGTGCATCCAGTGAACAAAACCTGTCCTAGTGATCTTACAGTGGCCTGTGCCCTAAATCGATCCTAATTCTAGCTGCTACCCGCCTGAATCGACGCTAAATGGCGATCATCAGTGGCCGTCAGTGGCCGTCAGTGTCCCCTGTTGAGCGTGTCAGCGCACACCCGCTCGCTCACCCGTCACTTTCCCCCCCTCCAGACGCGTCTTCCAGTCGCGTCTTAGACAGAAAATAATCCCCATCATGATAGAGCGCCGCAGTGTCCGCCGACAGAGCTCACTCGCAGCGGCAAAGAGGATTCTCGCCCAAGCAGACGACGAGCCAGATGATGATGAGCTGGTGAGGGTAATTTCAAAAAGGCGCAAAGTCGCCGCCAAACCTCGGGAAGAAGACGCGTTTGAAGCCGACTTTGCACCTCGTGCAGGCGACGATGATGGCGACAACGACGACGAAGATGAGGTCAATGAAACCAAGCAAGAAAAGGAGGAGGAACACGAGGAAATCGAGGGAATCGTGGAAACACTAGAACCACAGCCCAAGCGGCGCAAGGTGGAAAAGACGCGAAAGGCAGATACCGCCAAACTCCACGCAAGACTCTTCGGCCCATCCACACAGGCGACGACGAAGAAGACGACGACGACCTGTTCAGCAGAAGCCTGCTCACCTCGGTCGAGAACCCACGCCGTCACGTATCACCGACCTCTGTTGCTCGACGGTCAACCAGGACGCCGTGGACGTGACGCCCTCCTCGCCTGGTTCGACGCCGTCAGCACCACGCGCGGCATGCCGTGGCGCAAGCCCTGGATCGACCCGCAAGAACCCCGCAACGACGACAACGACGACAACGACCTCCGCGCCGCCCTCGAGAGGCGCGCCTACGAGGTCTGGATTAGCGAGATCATGCTGCAGCAGACCCGCGTCGCCGTCGTCATCGACTACTGGAACCGCTGGATGGCGCGGTGGCCCACCATCCAGGACCTCGCCGCCGCGCCGCCCGAGGACGTCGTGAGCGCATGGCGCGGCCTGGGGTACTACAGCCGCGCGACGCGCATCCACGAGGCCGCGAAGCTGGTCGTCGGCGACCCGGGCTGGGACGGCCTGATGCCCGCCGACACGGCCGAGCTCGAGGCCAAGGTCCCCGGCGTGGGACGGTACACGGCCGGCGCCATCTCGGCCATCGTCTTCGGCCGGCCGGCGCCCATGGTCGACGGCAACGTGCTCCGCGTGCTGAGCCGGCAGCTGGGCGTGTTCGGCAACGCCAAGTCGGACAAGACCGTCATCGACCTGCTCTGGGCCGCGGCGGATGCGCTCGTACAAGCCGTGGCAAAGGATGGCAGGGACGACGACAACGACGACGGCGTCGACGACGACGAAGAAAAGAAGGTCCCGCCGACGAGCGATCGGCCCGGGCGATGGGGACAGGCCCTGATGGAGCTCGGCAGCACCGTCTGCACGCCCAAGCCCAACTGCGGCGAGTGTCCCGTCACGTCGACATGTCGCGCCTACGCCGAGGGCCTGCTGTTGGCGGCCGCGAAGCCAAGAAAGGGGGAGGCCGCGGTGGTGGTGGAGGACATTGAGGACTTGTGCTCGATTTGCGAGCCCTTTGAGGAGGATGAAGCGGCAGCGTCCGGGGGCGACTCAGACACGGATGCGCCCAAGACGGCCAGGGGGGCCAAAAAGGGGGGCACCAAGTCTCGGCCGGTGGCGAAGCAAGCCACCCTGTCCGCCTTCTTCTCCCCCAAGACGACGCAAGAGGTAGAGCCCTCGGCGCCGAAGCAGCCGGCGGTGAACGCCAAAACGCTCGAGGTCGTCGCCAACCACGCCAAGAGGTTCCCGCTCAAGGTGGTCAAGAAGGCCGTCCGGTCGGAGGAGGCCCTCGTCTGCGCCGTCCGCCGCCGCCGCGACGGACGCTTCCTGGTGCACCGTCGACCCGACAAGGGCCTCCTCGCCGGGCTGTGGGAGCTGCCGAGCCATACGCTGCCGGCGGGGACGACGACGACAACGAAGAAGAGAGCAAGCACGGCGTCGTCAAGGAGGAGGGACGCGCAAGGGTACGTGGCTGGCCTGCTCGATGGCAACGGGGAGAAGAAGCCTGTGGTGCGGCACGTCGGGGATCTCGGCAGCGTGCCGTGGCTGTTTTCGCATCTGAAGCTGACGATGCATGTGCACCTATTCGAGGTTGAGGGGGACGAGGATCTCGGGTCGTCGCACGCGAGGCACCGGTGGGCGACGGCGGAGGAGGTGGACGAGGAGTCGATGGGGACGGGGATGCGCAAGTGCTGGGCGCTGGTGAGGGAGAGGATGGAGGAGTGATGTATGTCATGTATGTATATCGTCGGTAATATGTTGCCGTAAAGAGGTGGGTATCTCTATCTAGGTACCTACCTTTCTGTATGAACAATGTGTACCTAACCAAAGGCTGTCGAGCGGCCTCACTCCGATATGCACGGCCCGCCATCCTCCGTGGCGTATTGAGAAAGCCCCAGCTGCGGGGTGGGGCTGCGGACTTTCTCCGCCTCCGCAAATCCTCGGACCCGACCGTCCGGATACATCGGCCCACCCGCCGTGTGTGTTGTGTGTTGGACCAATGCCGAGGGTTGCGATGCTCCAAGACCATCTATTTATCGTGTCTCTCTCTCTCTGCATCCAATACCCCGCAACTCCATCCAGCACACTCTCATGAAAGAGGCGTCGCCAAGTGGCCTGGACGGCGTGCAACTTGCAAGGGGTTCGTTCCCCCCTACTGACTCGGGGCGACCCTGAACAGAAATCCCCGTCCTCTATCTATTACTCCGTACCAAGCAAGCCCAGCTACTCCAAAAAAAAAAAAAAAAAAGAAACCCAAGCATCTTGGCGCACTTGGCATCGCGGCCTGCGATGTTCCGGCGGACTGTCCCTGGCGAGCGGGAACCCCTCATCTCAGGCTAGCAAAGTCTCTAGTCCCGCACACCGAGAGACGATCGCCGCATGGGGGAACGGGAGGGGGGGGAACGAGAGGGACAAGGTCGGTTTTGCGAACCAAAGAGGCTACATGAATGCGATGCTTGTTTTTCTCATCCAAGTTGGGGTGGCGGCGGCAACCACACCCACACACCGTTGCGGGATGCGGATGGGGTCGCAGCGTGTTCCTTTTTGGGCCACCATCATACCGCCGGCGTGCACAGAGTAATTAAAAACCCGTCTCCCCCGGGGAAAGATGGGGAGAAGAGAGGAAAACCTCGGAGAGACTCTTTGTTGTTTGATGTTTGGTTTTGCAAGTTTTTGCCTTTGACCAACCTGGCCTCTCCATGACGACGATGACGATGTCTGCCTCTTCTAAGTTTGACATCTTGGCGGTTCTCGTGACGATGGCCGCCTTCTCCTCGACAACACTCGCCAGCAACAACAACGTTGTAGGCAACCAATGTGCCTGGAACCCCTCCGGGCCGCTCGGCCTCCTCGCACAATGCCGCGCGGCATACGATCCAACAACGGCATCCGGCGCTTCAGACTGGGGTCCTTGGACGCAGCGACCCGTGTGCGTCGGCCCGAAAGCGAACAAGGTGCCGCCGGCCTACTGCGCCTTCGTCAAGGAGGACTTCCGCGGCGAGGCGGGCCTCCTCGTGCTCACCAGTCCCGAAATCGCGGCCGGCGACCACAGCTTCGTCGAGGACTTTGATCCGCGGTGGTGGACCGGAGACTCCGTCCGACGACGAGGAGGAGGAGGAGGAGGACGACAACAACAAGAACAATCCCGGCCCGACGCCGCTTCCGATGCGCCTTCGATCGAGGTCAAGGAGATCCCCGGCAAGGGTCTGGGCGCCGTGGCCACCGCGGCGATCCGCGCGGGCGACGTCGTGCTGAGAGAGAACCCGGTGCTCCTGCAGCTGGCCGAGCCGCCGGCCGGGGCGGTCGACCGGACGCAGGCCGTCTGGGTGCTGGAGGAGGGCTTCGTGCGGCTGTCGAGGCGGGACCAAGAAGCCGTCTTCGGCCTCTCGCGGAGCACGGGCGGACACGTGCTCGAGGACATTCTGCGGACAAACACGTTCGGCGCGACGTTCAACGACGTCGCGCACTTTGGGCTGTTCCCGAAAGCCGCGGTAAGTAGAAAAAGGAGGGGAGGGGGGCGCCTGTTGCGGCGTGTCAAGTCATGTCACGGGGTTTTGACGCTGACGAGACGATTAGAGAATCAACCACGCGTGTAAGCCAAAGTGAGTATCTCGGCAGAGTCTATTTTTGCCCTTAGACCCCTAGAGACGGACTTGGATATAGAGACAGAGACTGGAGGTCAGATGCCTCTTTGATTGTGTGGACACTTACACGTCTCAGCGCCATCACTCGATACTCCCCCCGGACGCTGGAGTTGGAAGTCGTGGCCTACAAAGACATCCAACCGGGCGAGGAAGTGAGCATCAGCTGTAAGCCCCCCCCTCCCTCCCCCTTCATTCGTCTAGTTTCTCGACTGTAGGGACGGACGACCCCTCCCCCCTGTCAGCTGACAAGACTACGCGGGGAAAACAGACTCGATGCTGAACATGCTCTCCGACGACCGCAAACGGACGCTCCAGGAATGGGGCTTCAACTGCACCTGCGCGCTATGCGGCGCCCCCGCCGCCGACGTCGCCGCCTCGGACGCCCGGCGGGCGCGGCTGCAGCAGATCCTCGCGCGGCTCACGGACGACAACGACACGGCGACGGCGACGTCGACGTCCGCCGCGGCGGCGGCCATCGGGGAGCTGACGGCGGAGATGGAGGGCGTGATGGAGCGGGAGGGCCTGACGGCGCAGGCGGGCGAGTTCTACGGCATGGTGGCGCGGGCGTACGCGCGGGCGGGCGAGGCGCGGGAGGGCGCGAGGTACGCGCGGATGGCGGTGGAGGGGATGGAGCGGTTTGCGGGGTACGACGACGAGAGGACGGCGGCGGCGAGGGGGCTTTTGGGGGAGTTGGGGAAAGTTGGGGGCGCGTGAGCAGCCCTCCCTCTCCTGTGTGTATGTACGTACGTATTTCAAGTCGTGTGTAAGTCTGGGACCGGGGGTTGTGTTTCCTGATCCCGGGGGGGTGTGAGTGAGTGAGTGAGTGAGTGAATCTCTCCCACCCCCCGGTTCTTGGGGGAGGGGGAGGGAGGGGGGAATACCTACCTACCAGTTCCGTCTCTGGGGTTTCTGGGGTAGAGAGGGAGGGGTGGAAAGATGGAAGCCAGGGGGGGGAGAGAGGGGGGGGATCTGATGCATACGGAGAAATTCCTCATGGAGGAGGATTCTTCCGGCGGCGCGGGTTGGACGTCCAGGAGCGGCTATGCGGCATCACCCGGGGTGGTGGCAGAGACTGACTGACAGACGAACATGCGGACGGACGGACGGACGGACGGATGGGCGGACGGGATCCGCCAACGGTTTGTTGTCACGGATCTTGATCTGGTTTAGTTAGGTTGCGGGAGGATGCTCCCGCTGTACATGCTGCCGGCTGTTGGTATTCCTGGTAGGACTGAGTATATACCTATATATATATATCTGGTTATATATAGATATATACTTACATGATTACATGCCGATGCGGGTTAGGGGAGTTGAGGCTCTGGCTGCAGTTCCACCTTTTGGCGATGCCAAGTGCCTTGGGACGACGGTTGCCAAGATATCTTGGCGTCTTGGTGTGGACGTCGTATATTGGTATCATGGGTAATACCGAGTCTATGTTCTTAGTGTTCAAAACATGCAGATGTGGTGTGTATGAACAACCAACCCAATGGTTTTCCTGATGACTGGTGTCGTCGGTGAATGTTTGTTTCGTGACCTGCTTGTTTGTGACGAGACATGGAGACAAAGGGCGTTCGTTCAAGTTGTGAGGACATGACTTGGGGGAGAGTTGATCTGTGAACAAGGCCATTGTGCCGGCTTTGACCTCCCCGTACATCTCAGAAACGAGCGTTGTTTGTTAGTCACAAAAGAGAAGAAGTGAGTGTTCAACACCTCCAGTACTTGAAAGTGAAGGCCGTGTTGGCCAGTAAATCCCCTGGCCTCACTGGGAACCACAAGCAACCATCAAGCGACATATTGACCACAACATCACAGCAGTGCATTCTCTCCAACTCCCCCCTCTTTGAGAGCAGTAAGGTAACACCACGTAACACCACGCAACACCAAAAAAGACCAAAAGTCAGCCATGTGCATCCAGTGGATCGCCCCGGCCAACTGCGCCATGGCCGTCCACGGCACGCCGCGGGACGGGTGCAGGGGCACGCACGTCGTCGTGACGCGGCGCGAGGTGTGCGCCCTCGCCGACGAGCGGTGCGTGTGCTTCTTCGGCTCCTGCGGGGACATGGTCACGCTGTCGCCGCGGGACCAGCCCACCGTCGACGCCCCCTGCGAGGCGTGCGGCGTCGACCTGGACCCGGAGCAGATGATGCTGCTCAGGGTGTTTGACGAGGCCTTCGCGGCCGAGTGGGTCGTCGCCTTTGGCGAGAGCCATCACGACAAGTGCACCGAGGGCATGTGGAGGGGTCGATGGGCGGAGGACGCGTGACGGAGAGGGTAGTAGTGGACGAGTCAAGCGCCGGCACAACTTCTTGAGTTGAGTATTACGGATACGCATGTACGGATACACACGTGCAGAGAGTTATCCCTGGAGGAGAGGACGTGGGGGGGGGAGGTTGGGCCACAAGCAGGGTTGTTCCAAGAGATGAATCACATTAACTACAGAAGTTCCAAGATTGGGAAAAGAAGAAGAACGGAAAAGAGAAAAGAAGAAAGACAAAGAAAAGAAAAATCAGGATTCTCTCTCGTCGATCGTTCGGGTTTCGTTCGCTCTCTGTTTTGAGCCCCGAGGTACGGCCCCCATAGGCGTGACGAGACTTGGGTAGTATTTGCAATCATCAGGTAACGAACGCGTCTGACTAAACAGCATTCGGTAATTAATGCGTACGTACTCTGTACTATGTACGGATAGTATGTTGCTAATGCCGCGTGCCGAACATCGTTATGAGCGGCTGGGGGGTTATGCCGGGGGGGGGGGGGAGTCCATGATTCAGCAAGATCTCCTCCGCCTCTATGCTCCATGTGACGGGTGGGTTCTGCTGGCGTCGGTGAGAGATTGCGGATTGTTGAGGGCAAGGCAGCCTTTTGCCAGTGCCAGTTCGGATCAAATAAGAGAGAAATTGTGTGTGTGTGTGTGTGTGTGTGTGTGTGTGTGGGAAACGCCAGGCAGCACTGGCTGTAAGTCGAGCGCTTAGTTGTTCCCTCTCCAGGTTGCCCCAGCCGCCCCCCATACAGTCTCCATCAAAGGAAGCTTCTCCGGGAGGAGGGCATGGGGGGACGGGGATGGGCCACGAAAAGCTTAGGATTTGAAAGGTTTCGTTAGTTCGTTTAGGGGATCTGGGGGTGGCTATGCTGTTCGGGTCGGGGCAGACGGAGTCGAGAAACCGGGAACCGGACGACGTGGACTTTAGTCTTTTGGACTCTGGGGTCTACCCGTACCGTCTCACGAGTCACCGGGCGGGAGAGGGCACAAATCATCAACGCTCTGGTTGGCCGAGACGGGCACGTAAGCATATGTTCTACGGGGGATAGAGATCCATCCCATCTCGTTTCGCCAGACAAACTTCCAGCGTCTCCAGAGTCTCCACAGTCGAGATGAGGGGAAAAGAAATGGGCCGACTCAGGGACAGTCTGACAGAGGAGAGCAGCCAACGGTCGGTCAGTCAGTCGGTCGAGACCCGATGGGCCAGACCTTATTAGTTGGTAGGTAGCGTGGTAGCTTACATCGTAGTACCTACTGCGTACGGAGTACTTGTATCTGTATCCGTGGTGGCGGGCGGTAATAGGCAGTGAGCTCCCACCTCTCAGGTAACAATAACCGGAGCAGACCGGGGGTCCATGACTCGATTGCGAAGGTGGGAGGAGACTCTCACTCCGCGGTAGGAGGGCAGAGGGCAGAGGGCAGAGGGCAACGACTTACACGTCCTCGGGGCGAGACCTATGCCATGGCTGATGGTTCTGGTGCCTCCCCCCCCCCAATATCATATATGGGCCATCTGGCATCCGTCTCACGGAAGATGGCCGAGCGGCAGTTGCACGCGCGGGCTGGCGGGCTCGCCCCCGTCGACTTAGTCCCGATGCGGCCTGACCTCCACCGGCCGGCGGCGAGGGTTCTTTGCGAATGCTGGACAGTGGACCTCTCCATCTCGGGAGCGTGTTATTAGGCCCGAGACCAAGCCAGAACAAGCACTTTTGCGATGGGGCGGCGCCGCGAACTCGCACAGAGACTGACATGGATATGGATCATGGGCCGATTACCTGTGCATGGGGGGTTTTCGAACGTGGGGTCCTTTTCCCTCTCTCCCCCCTCTCCCTCTTCTCCCCTTCTTTCTTTGGTCAGCAGAGATCCAGAAGCTGGTTGCGGTCATCGGCTCACCGACGAGTCATATCCAAGGTATTTTCTTGCAATTTTTGCGGGACAGACTGGCAAAAAAGAGAGGGATTTGTGAGAGATGTGAGGGGAGGAGAGATGTTGCGGGGAAACAATCCCGACCCATCTCATCTTCTCCAAACTAACCCCAACATCGCGGAGAAGGCGGACCTGGTTCCTCTTTAATATGAAGCAGGGGTTGGGCCACCACACTACCTACACAAACCAGTGAGTGAGTGAGTGAGTGAGTGAGTGAGTGAGTGAGTGAGTGAGTGAGTGAGTGAACCACACACACAAGCTGCCGCCCAGGCCCGGCTTGGCTCGCGCTCTTGGTGTTTCTTGGGGTTCTCGGAGTCTCTTTTAGTCTCCCTCTTGGCAAAGCATGGCAGAACATGGCCAGGGGGGGCAGCAGCAGCAGCAGTAGGTATCACGTCACTTGGCGCTGGCCGATCACCCTTCCGCTCCGACTCTTGGACTCTTGTTCCAATCCAGCGACGCGGAAACGGTCGCATGCCGGTGCAAACAAGACTTGAGGCTTGTCTTTCTTGGCTCGGCCAACTCCTTGGCTCGCCCTTCCCCTCCAAAAGAAAACCACAACGACGACGCGGTTCTCGGCGATCCGTCACCGAACAACGAGAATGAAAATAGGGCAATAACCCTTCCTCGTTATTCGTAATCCTTCTCACGCCGCAACGCCTAGCGCAACAACCTTTTGAGAATGCGTCGCATGTCAGGAGTTTGTCTTGTCTTGTCGCGTGTGCCAAAGTTTGCGTGAACGCGGCACGATAACCGGGTCCGCCGTGAGTTTATGATGGTTGTCACCGTTGTCCCATCGAGACCCGAACCGCCATCCGAAATCTATCGTAGGCCATCCCTGTTCTCCGCGGGGGGGGGGGGGGGGGGGGGGGGCC